>VDFB02271358.1:285670458-285690064 GCA_007258455.2 Sequoia sempervirens
GAGTTGATGTTCTCATATCTTTGTGCTTTCAAAGTGATTGCTCTACTATGTTGTTGATAGAAAAGGAAATCAGAATTAAAAGTCTTGGTCAAAGTTGAAAAAGTTTAGACACTGATTCACCCCCCCGCTCTAAGTGTCTGTCCATAACTCCAACAAATGGTATTAGAGAAAAGGGTCCTCTAATAGGTCTAAACCACCTAGGATTGTTCCTGGTTTCTTGGAGTACTTTGGTTAATATGGGAAAGAACATAACGAATAAGGGAAAAAGATGTTCTCAGCAAAATGCTAATCATCATGTTCAACCTAAATCTAGTATAAGGAATAATGAGGAAGAGTATCCTAGATCTGGAACTCCTCAGTTCGAAGGTACAAAATTTATTATATGGAAACATAGGATGGAAACATACTTACTTTCTTTAGGGTATGAAGTGTGGGCAGTAGTTGAAAAGGGTTGTACTACATCTGCAACATCTCCTTCCACTCTTGAAGAGAAGAAAGCACTTGAATTCAATACCAGAGCTATAAATGCTATCTTTAATAACTTGCCAAATAAACTCATTACAAAATTCATTCATTACAGCAGTGCTAAGGAAGTTTGGGACAAGTTGACCGAAATGAATCAGAATAGTGAGTTACAAGAGGAGATATCTTTGGATACTGAAATAAGTTGTGAAAGATCTGAGAGTGAAGAAGGTGTAAACCTTCATAGTTTTGAAAAGAATTCCAAGGAGATCATTAATGAATATTTAGATGATCAAGAAACTTGTGTAAAAGTAGATCAATCTTTGGGTGAAGTCAACTCTGAACAAGAATATGATGAACCAAAAAGTGAGGTTGATTTGGAAGGTGAACTCCTATGTGCCTTAGATACTATTAAGCAGCTTAGAAAAGAAAACCAGTTTTTAACAAGACAACTTCAACAAAAAGAGAGTTTGGAAGTCAAGTTAAAAGACAAGGATGAATTGTGTAATAAACTAGAAAATGAGATTGATTCTTTAAAGAAATATTCAGATAATGATTCCTTGTTAAAAGAACTAACTCTTAAGGACGATATGATTATAAGCCAAAAAATTGAAATTGAAGAATATAAGAGGATTGTAGACATTGTGAGTTCTGATTTGGAGATTAAAAAGATTGTTTGTCTAAAAGTTGAAGAAGTAGTTTCTTTAAGAAAAGAGCTTGAAAGTATCAATGCTCAATTTGGTAAAATTCAGAAATTTGATCATAGTACTAATATATTGAATGAGATGTTGGGCAGGCAAAAGCATTCTAAAGATCCTACAGGAGTGGGATATGAGGTTGGACAAAGCTCTGCAGAAAAATCTAAACATGAAATAGTGTTTACTACTTCAGATGGAAAGAAGTTTACAGCCAAGCAAACACCAAGAATGAATGTTGATCTTGGTTACAGTATTGCTACATCAAAGGATAACATTGACACTAGAAGATAATCTAAAGGTATTCATAGAGAAAGGAAAAATGTCTTGAGATCTTCACATCCTTGGCATGATCATTCATTCAGGTATAATCATTCTTTCCAAGGATACTGTTATGTTTGTAATGACTATGGTCATAAGGCAATTGATTGCATAAGATGGTCAAATAAGAATCATTCTAATGTCCCTAGAAATGAGGATGTGGTGTGTTACATCTGTAACAATTTTGGTCACTTGAGAAGAGACTGTAGAATAAATACAAGTGATAATAATGTAGGGAACAATGCTGGAAATGTCAGTAGGAAGTCTTCTATTTCTCAGAACAATCACAAAGTCATTTGTTTCAGATGTAATAACATTGGACATAAATTACAGCAATGCAAATTCAATAGAAAGACAGGTACTTTAAGAAAACAAGTGAAAAATAATTCATTGGAGTGGAGAAGAAAGAGCAATCAAGATGACAAGAAGAGCAATAAAGATGCTTCTGAGAAAACTCCTTATGCACTCCTTGCACAAGTGTTGCCTTCTAGGTCTTGAGAAGAAGCAAAGACTCAGGGGGAGTCTATTATGGTAATATATTTTACCCCTATGGAGTCTAGAATGAAGTATGACATCTTGCATTTGCTTTTGGTGGTATAAGATGTTAAGGAATGTTTTTGCTTGATCTAGTGGTTGACAGTTTTCAGAAGTTTTTGAAATGATAGTGCACTTTGTTTTTAAATGAACTCTTTGGGTGCTTGGGTTTTGGAAATAATGGTATGACCTTATGACATCTTTGAGTGGTATGGAGACATATAGATGAGTTCCTCAATATATTAAAAATAAGAAATCCTTTGTTCTAAAGTGATGCCGATGTATTTATCTTTGGAGAACAGTGATTGAAAAACATGTTTGATAGTATGAGTTATTTCTGTGATGATATTATTCGGTGTTGTGTGAGGGCTGAGATTAATTATCTTTGGTTATTTTCATTGTTCTTGGTGTGGTAATAGAAGTTCTCATATGGACTGAAGATGGGTGTACAAGAACAGATTGATGATGAATTATGCAGTATACATGCTTTCAAGTTATATTTTGTGTATGAAAAGAGTAAAATGATGTGTGTCATTTGAAGAAGAATAACTAGTATCATTGGTCTTTGATGTGTATTGTCATGGACAGTGACTGAGGTTACTTGTGCTGAGAAGAGGTTGGTTGTTTGTGCTCAATTTTTGGTATTGCTAGATTGAAGTTAATCAAATTGAATGTGGAGTAGGTGATCTTGAATGTGCCTTGATTGAACATGACAAAGAAAGTGGTATGTTCAAGTAATAGGTCTTCAATATTTAGGTATCAATTTGGTTTGTTACATTATAATATTTTGGTACCTTTGCTTTGGCATTGATGATATGGACCGAGATTCTTGAAAAGGACATATTGTTATTTTTGCTATGATATCAGCATGTTACAATCTTACTGCTCTCTTGCAAATATGTCTACTACACTATTGCTCTATTTGTAGATGGTTCTTATGGTATTTGGTTGGCTTCTCAGTTGTGCTTCCTAGCATTGCACATTCTTCTCTTCTATCCTTTGTCATTGAGGCAAAAAGGGGGAGAGTCATTTTTGTTTTTTCCATCAAGGACAAAGGGGGAGTTTGTTGGTTCTCAGTTGTGATCATATGATTTGTCCTTGATGAAAAAATCCCTTTCAGTTGATTCTACTTGTTGACAGTTTCAGATTGGTTTCTCATGCTTTATCTTGGTATAGTTTTGTCTATATGTTTTACTTGTCTTGGCATTCAATGGACAACTTACATTCCAAATTTTAATATCTTATGGTACTGATCAGTTTGAGCTTCATGCAGTCTCTGGTTATCTTATTTGTACTTTGTTTCAGTGACAAAAAAAGAACATTTCGGCGTGAAAATGCTAGGGTCTCCCCGATCCATTTTTCTGATAAATGTCTGTGTTGCCTTTTGGTAAGACATTTTTGATGTCATGACGATTTTATTTTACATATAGACAGCTTTTGGTGTGACATTCACGTGGTTTTGGTGAAAGAGGAAAGGTCTATCGGCATAAGTATTTTTCACCGCTAAGAGGTCTTACCGAATGAGTCGGGTCTCACCGACTAATACATAAGGAGGTTCATCGGCATAAGAAATCCCTATCAGCATGTTGTTTCATCGAGCGCTTTGTGTCTTGGCGACCGGCACAAGAAAGAACATATCGACAAGAGTTGCAGCATTGATATAATGTCTTAGCAAACTCATCATGTCTCCCCGACCGGCAACAAAGGGTCCTCATCGGCAAGAGGTTTTTCTTCGTTGTAACATCTTGGTGAACTTACTTTGTCTCACTAACTGAAGGAAAAGAAACATATCGGCAAGAGTGTTGTATTTGGTATGTGGTCTCACCAAAGACATATTGTCTCACCGACCGTGCACCGAAATGTCTTATCGGCAAAGGTTGTGGCTTCGATGAAATGTCATAATGATTTCATGGTGTCTTATTGACTTGTGCACAAAGGTTATATCGGTATGAGTTAATGATATTCGGAGTAATGTCTCAATGACTTTGTTGGGTCTTGCCAACTAAGTCTTATGTGGGGCTTTCAGCAAGAGGCTGGTATTGTCTCAGTGTCAGAGTGGATAAAGATTTTTGGTATGACTTAGTGTTCTCTCTGAGAGGTCTCCCCGACATTGATATGTCTCGGCGATGCATAAAACCAAAGGAACATTTTGGTATGACTCATGTGCTCGAAGAAAGGTCTTGGAAAGTTTGATTTCTTATACTGACCGACAACATAAAGGCATACATCTCGGTAAGAGTTAGGGATTTCAGCGTGAGGTCTCGGCAAGTGACCTCTGGTCTCGCCGATGGAACAAAAAAGGACTTTGTCGGCATAGGATCAGTCTTGTCTCAGCGACACACAAGATGGTTGGTGACTTTTGGTATGGCTCAAGCATTCTACGAGAGGTCTCCCCGATGACGGTATGCTATAGCGACCTTCATAAGATAGAAGGATGCATCAACAAGAGAACCATTATGTTACAGTGACTTATAAGGGATAAAGTCTTTCGGTGAAACTTAATGAAATCTACGAAACATCTTCCTGACAGCAGAATGTCACAGTGACACATAAGAGATAAAAGGGCTTTTGGTGAAACACAATGTGATCTGCATAGGGTCTTTCCGATATCAAAAGGTTACAGCGATAGTGAATGAAATGAAAAGGGCATCTCAGTGAGAAACTTGCTTATGTCTCAGTGATTGGAAGGAACAAAACATATGAGCTCTCGGCATGACATAATGTATTTGTTATGTCTTCTCCTCGACTCTGATGGGTTATGGTGAAAGCAATAACTAAGGGGAATGACTAGTAATTTAATTACCTTCGGTAGGACTATCTGGATGTCTCAGTGTATGGTTAACAAAGACTCATACACTGTGGCCGGCATGGGTTTTTCTAAGTATAGTTGCATGTTGACATCTTTGGTTGGCATCGAATCTCAGAACTGTTACATGGTAGAATATTCATTGAGTTTCCTTTTTGAGTAGTTGCATTTTTGAAATAATGGATGATTTGCAGCTCTCTGGATAAGCATTACTCTTGATTTTTACCATCATCTACAGACTGTCATTATTTAGCTTCATATTCTAAAATTAGCAAGAGAGTTTCAGAATCTTGTGAAAAATTATTTTTGAAGATTTCTTCATAACAAACATACTTGAAATGTATATAAAAACTAGTGTTGAAAAACTGAAAACGTGAGGGAACTGGATGTAATTCTGGAATATTGTTCCAAGGGTATTCAAAGCAGAGAGTTATGAGCTTAACTGAAAACAAATAGATCCTCTAAGATATTATTATTGTTCTAAAAATAATTTGAGGGGTTGGTGCTCCTTGAAATTGGTGTTTCAAAATGAGGGGTTGGTGCTCCTTGAGTTGGTGCTCAAAAATTAGCCTATAAGGCATTTTTAATAGTGGTTTTTGAAGATTAAGCCAGTAAGGCAGTTTAGGAGTGGTTTTTCTACCCCAGGAGGGTTTTCCACTTAGAAAATATTTTGTCTCTTTGTTCTTCTGTATGCTCACTACTTTTCTTTGTTGTTGTTGTTTCAGTTCACTGTTGGGATTATTACTGTTCTCAATTCTGTTTATGAATGATTACATTCAACTCATGAATGCATTAATCAGAGTAATATTGAGATCAAATCTAAGCTATGTTTTGGAAAATGCAAGATATCTCACTCAAATCATGTTTTCATAAGTTGTCTAATAGATTGAGTTAATGTTGTCATATCTTTGTGCTTTCAAAAGTGATTACTCTACTCTTTTGTTGAAAGAAAAGGAAATCAGAATGAAAAATCTTGGTCGAAGTTGAAATTTTTTTGACACTAATTCACCCCCCCTCTCAGTGTCTGTCCATAACTCCAACACTTCAATCATTTCTCTAGATGCAATCAAAAGTGACCCAAATGCTTTGGTGTCTGAAGAAACTTTTGATGAGTAAACTTATGGTTCAAGGTTTAGCCCTAGTTTACATGCATTATCTATTTGGTCATTAACACCAAATTCAAGGAGGTGTAGACTCAGTAGGACAATGACTGGCCTTCCAAGAAACTCAATTAAGGAAGGTCTTTAGAGATGATAGCTCCATAGGCTGCAAGGTTAACAATGCATACAACCATGGTGAGTGTTGACACTGTAAAGATCTCTCAGGCTAGATATATGAATTGTTGGAGAAGCATAACAAACTAGTTGAGGAGTGCAACAAAGTGAAAGCTACTACTATTAGGGTAGGTTAGAAGACATTTCCTACTTCCCCATCTAGTACCTCACTGCAAGATAAAGATACCTTAAAATTAAGAATTAATACATTGAAGGTTGAACTCCAAACGGTCAAGTCTGAGAAGAACAAGCTCTAGGAGAACATGAACAAGATTATAAGGGATATGGCTGATGAAATTTTAGGCCACAGATTGACCAGAGCAACCCTTAAAGTAGAATCCACATGGTCAACCTATAAAGGAATACGTGAGGCATTTGAAAGGTTCCAACATGTTCAAGAGGTTTTCCAGAACACTTGGAATAAATGGAGTAGTAGATTGAATAGTTTAAGGGAGATTCAAACAAATTCAAATGAAGAACCTAAGGTTCCAACAAATCTTCTAGACACAATAAAAGGAATTGAAGTGATTGGTGAAGTTACAGGCTCCCACAAGAGAATTAGTGGGTAGCTACAAGGTAAAATCAAGGCCTTCAGGGATATGGAGGAACATGGTATGCCCAAGATCCTTAATGAAGATGGAACACTGAAAGAGTATTAACCATGGAGAGATTTCTTTAGGGATCAAACTACTATAGGTCCATAGATAACATACATCAATGATAAGTTGGACTTAACTATCCTAAATGGTATAATTGATAAATTCATCACGATTCATATTGAAATGGACACTTTTGTGAAAGAAGCTAGAGTAGTGATTGATGCAAGATACAATGCATATAACACAAAGGTGCAAAATTTATTGCATATCAACTGGCCCATAGAGGATGAATACAAGGAGTTGCTGGATAAATATGTTGAATAAGCCATTGGGATGGTGAGATGGATATAGGCATGGTCTAGTATAATACAAGTCTGGCCTTTGAAATAACTATTTTAAAAAAAAATCTATATCTTCTCAATTTGAAAGTACATGTGGTAATCTAACCAATTTTCTCTCTTTTCTTTATGCTTCTTTTTACTTTCATGTTTTACACTTTGTGTTGAGTAAGGTGATGACAAGGATAATGATACAGGTTCAATAAAACATCTACAAGTTTTTTGTCCTTCTATTTCCCCCCCATTTCTTCAAATGTAAATATAACCGCCTGGGGGTTCAAATGAAATGAAATACTTTTGAAATATAATTTGAAATGTAATGTGATTGTCCAATAGCCCAATTCTTGTTGCTCCCTTGATCTTATAAAAGGGAATTTGAGGCTATTGTGTAGGGGTCTTTGAAAATTTTGGTTGATCTCAAGCAGTTTTAGCATATATTTTGATGAAGTGTAATAAGCATACAAGGGATATAGAATTGCTCATCGAGTCTTAGGTTATGGGTCTATATTTACAGTCAGCTTAAAGGTTTTGCAACAATTGTAGTATTTAAAATTTGATAATGGAAAATTACATGCAGATTGTCTCCTATGGATTTGTTCATGAATTAGCAATGAAATGATCATGGATTATTTTATTGGTCTCCAATTGATGTGGTTGGATGTGTGCTTTCATTTATGATTCAATTCAAGTAGTTGATTTAAATGCTTAAATGCAGTCACTGTTTTGTGTGTTAATTCATAGGATCTTTAATTACTTTCTATATGGAAGGTTTGAGTTATGAATTTGTAATGTAAATCCATAATAGTCTACAAATGTTGATGTTGAGAATATGAACCCATCACCCTAGGATAATGCATTGTTCTATATGTTAAGTGAATTTCAAATGTATCTAGTCAGCTGGATCAATTAAAGAACAATTCATAAAATCATATTCAAAATCATGATGGATGTTGTAGTTCTTGTTTGAATTTCCCATTCTCTACTCCAAGTTGTAAAGGTGTAATGGATTTTCCAATTCTTTGCACATTGTCACTTGTCGGGTCATAGATGTGAGAATATTTTTTCTTAACATGCAATGTACATTGACATCTTATGAAAAAATGTTATAAGTGCATTGTGGGATCACCCACCTTGGTCTTGCAGAACTTGAATTGCAGGAGGAAAGATTAATTACTTTCTCTCATTCATTGGCCAACCCCTTTTAGGTTATTGATAATTGGAATTGGAAAATCCATAGGACTCCTTGAAGATCTAGTTGGTATTTAAAAGAGCCAACAAATTGGCGACTCTATTGGAGACCTTTCCAAATTTTAATGTCTCTAGTGCAAATTAGGTACAATCAGATTCAACTATTTTTTATTTTTCATTGGAAGAATTATTGGTTCAAACTTTAAAGCTATATACATCATATCCAATTTATGCATCAAATTTTGGTCAATTCTATCACATTGTGTCGGGTTATGTTTAGACTTTTCTTTGAGGTCACAAATAACAAGTGAAGATATAATAAATTATTATTTCCTAGCATTCTAGGTGGTGAATTTGATGTTTCTCATACCAGTACAACAACAAGCTCTCGAAAGGACCCGAAGGAGAAGGATTTTTACATAGTAGTTGACACCATGCTGAGAACTAGAAGTCAAATGAAGAAACATCCTGAGAAGCAGTTAGAACCTGAACTTGCAAAGGATAAACAACCTCTATGGAAGAAGAAAACTAATGAATCAAGTAAGTCTATTAAATCTCTTGCTGAAGCATCTCCTACCTTCAATAATGAAGTAAATACTATAAATATCAATGAGAATTCAAATTAGGGTGCAATACTTGAGGGAGGTCAAGGAAGTTTTTCTGTTGAATGAGTGTTTGACAACGAGCTTGATATTTATAGAGAGGAAGATAGATGGGGATTTTGGGAAAATAACAAGAAATTATTAGAACCATCAACACCTACAGTCGGGTCTATTTTTCATGGGGGAAATTTTAAACCAAGGGGAGAGATCCCTAATCTGGAAGAAATTTCTCACCCTGAGGAAGATCTAGTTGATCAAACCTTTCATACCCCAACACCAAGTGAGTATGGAGACTTCCTAGAAAATGAAGAAGATATTGACAAGGATATGCAAGCCTTAGAAGATGAAGAAAATTGGCTTGCTAAGCAAGAAGAAAAGAAGAGATTAAAGGAATTAAAGGAGGAGGATAGGATTAGAGCCAAACAACATGAAAGGGATGTTAGGAGACAAAAAATTGAGAAGATGAAAGAGGATTTTGCTAGAGGATGTTGTTAGGCGTAAAGCTTCTAAAGAGAATGCTACTAAAATAGTAGCCTAAGCTACCCCTAAAACTCCTAAGGTAACAGTTCAGATGGGAACCTATGCTACTAGCACCTATGCAACAACTGTTACCACTACTAAAACCACTGATCCTCCCAAGAAAACATTATTTGTAGATCATGGGAAGAAACCCATGTATCAGACCCAAAAAAATACTTTTAATACATTCACCACCAGTACTAATACAAATTCCCACATCTTATTTGGTAAAACTCTTGTAAATAACCCCAAAGTTGATCCCATTACATCTGCTATACCCCCAAACCCTAAACTCATAAATTGTAGTTGATGAATGAGAAATTGTAGGAAGATTTGAAGAAGGCAAAAATTGAAGTGTCTAATGTAGAAATGGCCAGGAAGATTTCCTTCCTTAAGATGTCTATACCAACTCTAGATTCTTCAAGATTTGGGAAGAATTATAATGGATCTCACAAGAATAAATTAGGAGGGCATACTCCTGGTGGAGGTGGTGATGGAAATCAAGGTGGGGGAGGTGAAGGAGATAACAAGAATAGTAGTTCTTATTCTGAGGATGATGAAGAAGATAAGAAGAAGAATGCTGGTAATAATGAAAATGGAAGAGGTACAAATATAGATCAATTTGACAATAAGAAGGATGATGAAAAAAGGGATAATCATAGGGACAGACATCCTAGGAGGCCACCTCAAACTAACAGGTATAGGCAATTGTGTTTTGACAATATTCTGGGTTACCCAAACCTTGTCCCAGATAATGCAAGGAAGCATCTCCCTAAATTTACTAGTAACAATGATTTTAGTGGTGAAGACCACTTGAAATCCTTCCAAAGCTTTGTGGAAGATTTTGAATTATGGGATGACAATGTTTCCATGAAATACTTTATGCAATCCCTGATTGAGGATGCAAGTATCAATTCAAAGGAGTCTTTCTACAAAGTTTTTAGAGAGCAGTATGGGGATTAGACTGATCCCAGGTTTAGGTTGAATGAATTCAAAAATATCACTAAAGGACATAATGATTCAGTCACTAAATTCAACACAAGATTTCAGAAATCTATGAATAAAGTCCCTGCCTATCTACAACCTAATGTTGATGCATGTTTGGTGACTTATTGTAATTCTTATGACTGTAATATGTGTTATTTTATTAAGGATAAGAACCCATAGAACCTAAGATATGCCTACAACATGGCAATCAACATTGAAAACAATAGGAGAGCCTCTGGTAAAATAGGAAGAAGGGAAGACTGTTAGCCTCCTACAATAATTTAATAACTAAGCCCTTCAACCATGATTCAGAGATTGGAGATCTAACCTGAATAGCTATTTCAATCATCATGAAGGTGCATTTAAATTTTCAACCCAGGGATGTGAACTTGAAATCAGTCAGCATAGTCTATGCACTAGGAACCCAAAGTAGCCATTTTCATTCTACAACTAAGGAACACACAATGTTGAAAGTAAATTGCTTAGAAATTAATACCATAAATGCCAATAATCAATCAAAAACTACATTAAACTAAAATGTGTAACAAAAATGAAAATATAAGCAACAAATAGGGCACTACTCTATCTACTTTGGCAACAGGAATAGTCACAAAATGGAATTCTAGTGGCTGTAGGAATAGTCGGTGCTAGATTTCTAACTAATTAATAAACAAGTAATACTAAACTATTACTAAACTAAAGGATGGATTACTCACCAAGTGGGCCCCCTTGGATAAGTATCCTATAAAACTAATGAGAACTCAGATGCTCAAACTCATAACTTTATTTTATTCACTGTAAATCATGAGTACAAAAGAGTAATGTATCTATATTATTGAAAACTTGAGAGTGAAAGTACAATATAAAACTGTGCAACCCCTTAAGAAGGAGCATCAAATCTTTATTTATACTATCAACTAAACAAGGTAGTCAACTTCATGACTGGGAGGATGCCATTTAGGGAAAATAGAGAAAGTGGAGTGGCGATGGTTACACGTGCATGGAATCTGGTCAGACATGTAGGTCCAAATGCAGATTTAGCACAACACTAACACCCACATCTTCTCAACCAAGATTAAAGTCCACTACAAGGTGGTTACATTTAGTTGCATGAGGAATCTTTTTTTGTCAACCTCCTTTGAACTTTTAGTGATTCCTTTGTTGGACGTTACAGTGCATGCCCAACTGGTGGTGTCTTCCTCAACTTAGCACCCTCAAATTAAATCAACATGACAATTTTAGTACGCACAATAATTGCATATCCATAACCACCTTAAGGAA
Organism: Sequoia sempervirens; assembly: GCA_007258455.2. Classification (NCBI taxonomy): domain Eukaryota; kingdom Viridiplantae; phylum Streptophyta; class Pinopsida; order Cupressales; family Cupressaceae; genus Sequoia; species Sequoia sempervirens. The sequence goes on from VDFB02271358.1 coordinate 285,682,065, forward strand.
CATTCATTAACCATATGAAAAATCAATATAGATAATCCACATAATATGCCAATGTCATTAAAACTTGTAGAAATAGGATTAAGCCCAAAGTCTATTGTTTGAGGGAAACATTATGAAAATATCAACATTTATCATCAAAGTCCATGAAAACTACCATCCAATAAACTATAGATTCTACCCAAAATTGGACCAAAAAATAGGCTCATCACTCCCCCCAACCTAAAATTTTGTCGGTCCTCTAACAGGGGAAGGGTTGTTCTTCTGCTTGGTCAAAGCTCTAAAATTTACAATTGATAGCTATCTAATGTCATTGTCTACTAAGTGTGAATTAGGATCCCAATAGAATCCTCCCAATCTATCCAATCTACTCCATCTTTGTCTCTTTGCAGCAATTTCATACTGGTAGAACCTAAAGTTTGGCACATGCCACATGAGAATGGGTGGCTAGAAAGTCAAGGGTAGCCAAAATCACCCTTTTGTTCTCCTAATCTAAATATACCTATCAATCCTTTTTAGTGTTGCAGCATAATTGTGGATGGAATGAGGCTCAACTTGTTTTAGCTCATCAGTTAGGTTATTCCATCTTTGTGATAGGTATCTTCTCATAATTTCCTCCTTTGTTGCTGGCTTTACCTCATACTCACTATAAACTGCCTCAATCCAAGGCATGATCCTGTTGCCATAACTAGGTCTAAGAAGCATTCTGAGCCATGCTTTCTAAATATCTTTTGGGTTGCTTGATTCAACCCTAATGGGCAGAGGGATGTTAGACTTCAATTTCATATAAGACCCATGTTGTTGTCCCCAATTAATCTCATTTTGTACCCAACACATTAATGCCCTTAATTGGACATCCCCAATATACAACAACAGATTACAATCATGGTCTTGAGTTACAACATAATTATGCAAATAAAACTCACACAAAAAAATCTTCATTTCAAGGGAAGCAATTCAATAAGCATTGAAAAATTCAACAGGGGTGTCAATAGAAGGATTCAAACCTGAGACAATCCTTGCCAGTCTAAAACAGAGATATTTCTCCTTCAAATGTAGAGAATATACCCTTGGAGGGGTCCTACATTCCAAAATTTGTGGTACCAAGGCTGCCATATCATCCACCCTATTCTTCAGGGTGGCAATTTATGCATCTTTGTCTTCAATTTCCTCATCTCTCTTTTGAATTTCCCTCTTCAATCTATGTTTTTCCTCCTTCCATTCGTCTTCTCCTCTTTGTATCTCTTTCCATAAATTCAAAATTTTCATATGTACTGTAAAATTAGGAGGATTATGAATTCCTACTAGTATTTTTGCCGATGGTTGCTCCTCATATAGTACTATCTGCATAGACTCAGGATGTCTAGTTGTATCTAGTTGTGGGGATATTTTTTCTTCTCCCACTTCTTGCTATAGGATCTCCTATTCTTGTTCTTGATGTGGCTGTAGGAACTCTTGTTGTAGGACTTCTTGCTCATGCTGTAGGAAATCCTAATTTTCCTCAAACTCTTTTGCAATGTTAGAAAGATTGGCTAGTGTTATATTTTTTTCTCTCAAATATGTCTTATTCTTCAACATTCTCCTACCCCATTGGAGATTTAGTGTTCTCATGTGATGTCTTGCTAGGCTTAGGTCTTTCCTATTGAGGAATACCAATCGCTGACCCAATTGGTCTTGATTTCCTATGAGGGCTCTCACATTTTTCTTTGGCTGTAGGATGAATAGTGTCAGCCTTCTTCTTAGAATTCAACAACTTTCTTTTTGTCGGCTTCCTTTTGGCATTTCCTTTTCTCATTTCTTCTTCTCTCTTTTGTGCCCTAGTTTTCATCAGGGTGCCAAGTGGAATGTCATCATCAGAATCTGAGGAGGAGCTTTCTTTTTCTATGTGCTCTGTTCCAGAAGAACTAATTTCTATGGTTTCTTCTGTTGTAGGAGGGTTTACACTAGGGCTTGCGCTAGAGGTTGAAGCACCAAGAGTGGCTTCAATCATGCTCAATCTCCTACTAGACCTATGAGTTTGAGGAAAAACCCTAGGTTGCAAGTTCTTAGGTTTAATTTGATCAACATTTATAAATTCTTCCCAAGTCATTCCAAACACATCATGCAGAGACTTCTCAACTAGCAATTTAATCAGAAAATGGTGGGAAACAAAAATGTCCCTACCTTTTTGGGTCTCGGCCACCATGATTGAGAGAAGATTGTATAACACATTAGGAAAATTCATCCTCCTTCCATGCCTCATGTGACTCAAGAGTTTGAAATGTACTGAATGCAGGTTCAATAGATGACCTTCACAGGTGAGATACCTTATAATGTAGATGGCTTCCTACTTCCATGGTTTAGCAGAGAGGTTCTTTTTTCACCCTGTTTACCCACGCTGATTGGAGGGTCACCATGTACTCTAAATTCGGCCCTAGCTGACCTGGTGTCTCTAGAGGTAGGGTAATGTTCACCATCAACAGGTAACCCTGTAACCTCTACAATTCTTTCCTCAGTTGCCACAACCTCCAACCCTTTTACTATGTCTTTTCCTTCATAAAATGTCTAGGTGAATTATAGTGCACTGCCTTCATCAAATCCATCCAGCTTCAGGAAGTAATCTAACCATCCACAGTTTCTAAATTCAGCCAGGAATTGTGCATCCTGCAATAAAACATCATGAACCAAGGGCTCATTTAAAATTATCCCTCCTCCCATTGTCTGCAATCAACTATCACTCTGCAAAATTTCCTTCCTATAATTCCTGTCTGAAAGAAAAAAATCTTCCTACAATACCTGCTAAATTTCTAGTGCCGATATCAACTAAATTTTTCCTTTCTTTTGTTTGATCTTTCTGCTTGTAACTCAGGATTACGATAGGGTCAATAATGGCAATAAAATGAGTGATAAAGGAGAGTTATGATGGGAAGAAATGGCAGCTACAATTAGTGTCACTTCACACATGCGAGTCATCCTCTCACTCAGATTTCAAATCAACTTATTTTAAATTTTCTGATGTAGCCTAGCATAAATTGACACATGGGCAATATATTTGCATATTTTTCTTCCCCCCAACCTAAATTTGGACATGTGTCCACACAAGCGAGATGGGAGTGGTGATTTGATAAGGAATAATGAAATGTTATGTGAATGTCTATACTAACGTACAATGATTAAATGAATACATTTAAAAGATGATTAAAAGATAGCAATTAATGTGCACATACCTGAATGTGTGGAGGATTTGTTTCAAAGATCATGGAGAAATTACCGTTCATCTTTTGTAGGGAATAAATTAAGCAATTAGTGAAAATGAAGTGGAATGAGGTGAGGTGGAATGAAGTGATGGAAGAGAGAGAAAGGTGTTGATGGATGGGTGAATGGGTAGACGAGTGAAGAAATGGATTTCCACAAGATCATAAGTCTTTATTATGATAGGTATGTACCTTAATTATCCAGGAGGGACACTAGGTCCACTTCCTGCGGTTGCAGGAAGCTCAGGTGTTGAATGTTGAGTGAATTGTTGGATGAACTCTTCTTTGAAAGCTAGCTTGTGATATAATATGAGGCGATGACCATTGAAAAGTAACTTGAATCTAACAGGGTCAATGGTAGTAAGCTGAACAACTCCATTAGGAAAGACCTCAGTGACTTCATATGGTTCTAGCCACCTTGTCTGAAATTTTACTGCATTGTCCTGATATCTTGAGTCATAGAGCAGGGCCCAATCTCCTAGTTGGAATTTCTTATCCTTGATAAATTTTTCATGCCACTTAATTCTCTAATTTTTCACTACCTATGTATGATGCAAGGATTCTCTTCTTCTCTCATCTAGAGCATTTAGCTGCATGATTCTTTCTCTCTATGCCTCAGAAATTTCCATTCCCAAATCTACTATAGTCCAAAGAGTCGTATATTCAAATTCAATGGGCATCATGGTTGTCTTTTCATACATAAACTCAAATGGATTGAATCCTATAGTTGTTTTCCAGGTTATCCTATAGGCCCAAACAACTTTTGGTAATCTATTTTCCCAATCCTTTTTATGAATAGCTACCATTTTGGTCAGAATGGCTTCAATTTCTTTGTTGGTCACCTCAACTTGGCCATTAACTTGGGGGTGATAAGGAGTAGACTTCTTGTGCCTTATGTTGTACTCATTGACTAGCGTTGCAATAAGGGTTGTTGTGAATTGGGCCCCTTGATTAGTCACTATTTCTTTTAGAATTCCATATCTTGTGAAAATATCCTCATAAAGAAATTCTACAACCTTGTTATCTCTTGCATGCTTCATGGCCTTAACTTCTACCCACTTTGTCACATAATCAGTGCATACCAAGATATAAGAATTACATTTGATGGAGGGTCAATGGGTCCCACAAAATCCAATCCCCACTTTTCAAAGGGAGTGATTACTACCTGAAGGAAAAGTGGCATCTCATCGGATCTAGTTGGTCTGCCCATTCTTTGACATCTATCACATTTTCTGGTATACCTTCCTACATCCTTGTGGAGTGTTGGCCAATAATATCCTATATTCAAAATATTCATTGTTGTCCTATTGGCTACAAAGTGTCCTTCACATGGTTCATTGTGGAATACATGAAAAATGTCATATGTCTCATCTTCTCTTACACATCTCCTCATGACATGGTCTGGTCTAGTATAAAAAAAACATCCAACAATCTAAGAGAAAGGAAAATATTTTTCAATGAGTGTCATTTTCTCTTTTGGAGAGAAGTGAGAAGGAACTCTACCTGTGACCAAATAATTGGCTATGTCAGCATACCAGGGTGTTTGTATACTAAGGAAGAATAGATGCTCATCAGGAAAAGAGTCATCTATGGGATGATTCTCTTCTACTGTAGTTAGTCTTGAAAGAAAATCTACAACAATATTGGCCTTCCCTAGCTTATCCACAATGGTTATATCAAACTCCTACATTAACAATAACCATCTTGCCAACCTACTTGTGATCAAAGGTTTATTCATGAGATATCTAAGGGCTTCATGATCAGTGTGCACAAATATTTGGTAACCTATTATGTAATGTCTAAATTTGTTCAATACATAGATTACTTCCAACATTTCTTTCTCTGTCACTATATAATTGAACTCATCTCCTTGTAAATTTTTGTTGACAAAGTAAATGGAATTTTCAACAGCTCCTTTCTATCCTAAGACTGCTCCTATGGCATAATCTAATGCATCGGTATGGATGTGGAAAGGAAGTTCCCAATTAGGCCCTTTGAGTATAGGATCATGAGTCAAAGCTACCTTCAAGTCATAAAATGCCTTGTCACAAGCTTCAGCCCACTGGAATTCAACATCTTTAGTGAGAAGTGTATACAATGGTGTCACTACCTTGCTGAAATCCTTGATGAAATGCCTATAATATCCTGGGTGACCCAAGAAAATCCTAACATCCTTCTATTTTGTAGGCATGGGTAGATTTGTGATTACCTCAATCTTTGCAGGATCTACTTGAATTCCCTTATGGGAGATGTAGTGGCCAAGAACCACACCTTCCTACATCATCATGAAGCACTTTTCACTATTTAAGGATAGGTTTTGGTCTTCACATCTCTGTAGGACTCTCCTAAGATCTTTGGATGCTTGATTACAATCAACACCATAAGTGGTAAAGTCATCCATATAAATTTCCATGCAATCATGAGAAATGTCTGAAAATATGCTAATGACTACCCTCTAAAAAGCTACAGGTGCATTACATAAGCCAAATGGGAGTACTGAGTAGGCATAGGTCCCCCATGGATAGGTAAATGTGGTATTCTCTTGGTCCTCTAGTGCAATTTGGATCTGGTTGTAGCCACTAAATCCATCTAGAAAAGAAAAGTATCGCTTTCCTACAAGTGTGTCCAAAACTTGATCAATGAAGGGTAAGGGAAAGTGGTCCTTCTTGGTGGAAGCATTAAGTTCCCTGTAATCAACACAAATTCACCATTTCCCTCCTTTCTTTGGCACAATCACTAATGGATACATCCACTAACTATCTGAAATGGGGTAGATAAATCCTACATCTAGTAATTTCTATAATTCCCCTTTTACAATTTCTCTTAGTGTAGGGTTAATTCTTCTTTGTGGCTATCGTACTGGGGTGCAATCATCTCTGATGTAAATTTTTCATGTACAAATTTTAGGTTCCAATCCCTTCATATCATGATAATCCCATGCAAATGCATGCTAATGGGTCCTGAATAGGTTTTCCAATAACAATTGTTGTTCTTCACTTAATTTACTATTAACATTCAAATATTTTCTTTCTAACAGTTGTACTTGTGTAGTTAACTCTATCATGGTTGCTTCATTAACACATGGTACCTTTAGTTCATATGGCAGCAATGTATGGGACATACATGTTGCTACAGGAAGAGTGGCTATAGGAAGAATGGCTAGAAGAAGAACGTCTATAGGAATAGTGGTTGCAGGAAGAGTAGGCAGAAGTGTCTTGACTGGAGTAGCAGAATGAGAAGATGATGCTTCCTCCAATTCAAAATGGTTTTGAATGATGTTAGCCAATACTTCATCTTCATCTTGGAACTGCATGACAAAGATTTTTCCTAACATCATAAGCTTTTCCACATAACTAACTTCCTCGGCCTCTTCACCAACATGTGGCCATACAAGATTATCTTCATCATGAGATGGATGAGCAGGAGGATAAAGAATAATTTTTTTAGTGTTCTTCCCATCTGAAATGGTCATGTCACCTAACTAACATCCAATGTATGCATCTACAGTTGCTAACCATGGCCTTCCAAGAATAATGGGATACTCGCCTAGTGTAGCTTTAGGAGAAAGAATCATAAAGTCTGTTGGGTACTCCCAGGAGTCTAAAACTACCACAAGATCCTCCACTACACCATCAAGCTTAATAGTAGAGCTATCAGCAAGCTGTAGGATAGTAGGAGTAGATCTCATGCTTGCAATGTTTAGTTGTTGTAGGATTCCCTTGGTCATTACATTTATTCTTTCCCCTAATTCAATTAGAGCATTCTTTATTTGGATCACGTTTATAACAACTGCTACCATAGGACTACCTGGGTCATTATACTTGGGGATAGTCACTTTTCCAAGTATGATGTCAGCTAGTTGTCCCACCACATGAACTGTAGTTGGGTCTCTCTTTTTCCTACTTGGCTTCTTGAGGCATGCTTCCTTGATTTCCTTGTCATAGATTGGAACATCCTTTATGTCCAGAAATAGAGGTATCTGGACACATATATGCTTCAAATGATCCAAGATGTCAAAATTTGTATCCTCCTTTTCTTCCTTCTTCTTGGTAACTTCCAATCTCTAAGGAAATGGTGGTTCTTGTTCAGCCTACTTTACCTGGACTGGTTCAATATTTTTAGGTACACTTGGCTAAATGGGATCATTCAGAGGTTTCTTATCCTCTTCCACATGAAGCTCAGTGATAATGGGATTGGAAGGGGCTGGTAGAGTAGTTCTTAAATGCAAGTGGATATCACTTACACTCACAACATATGCAGGGAATTAATTTGATTTAGCAGAGTATGCAGACTATTGATGTGGTTTGTTAATTGGATTGGGTGTGGGTTGAGCTGGTAGTTGAGTAGGTATAGGTTAATTTGAGCTTGTATTAGTAGGTGGAGGCATTATAGTAGGCTGCTATGGCTGAGAAGGTGGCTGCATGTAATCAGTTGTCTAGGCAGACCATTGTTGTCCTCCCCTCCATTGATTTGTTTGCTGCCAACTTCCCGGAGGTGGCTGCCAATGCCATTGAAATTGCTACCAATTCTCCTGAGGTTGCTGCCACTGGGGTGGAGAGTTTTGATGATTGGGACAAGCATTTGAAGGGATACTCCAAGGATGTGGTGGATATCCTTCATAGATAGATGGATATGGGGACTGCCATTGGTTACCAAATGAATAGGAATTAAAATATGGCCCAATATAAGATAGTGGATTCAGTGGCATACCTTTTCTTGGAGCCTAAGGATTCCTTTGTGCAACATAGTAGACTTGGTATTCTTCAATCT
>VDFB02271358.1:285690164-285705505 GCA_007258455.2 Sequoia sempervirens
TACCAAAAGACCAATAAAAAATTCAACTCTTTAATTTTACTCGTTTAATTGGCAATGCAAAAACAAAAATTTGTGTGCATTTCAGTCGTCTGTGTATTGCAAATACCAAGGGGTGGTGAATATGTACAGATTTGGTATTCTGCAGATTTTTTTTATTTTCTTGGTTTTATTGGCGCCATTAGCAGCTGCAGACCCACAGACGATGATTGCTGGAAGCGGAACAATGTGCGAGAAAACAAAGGGATCATACGGGAATGATGACACCTTTCAAACAATCCGACAAAGAGTTGTTGACTCCTTAGTTGCAAATGCTCCTCAGATGGGCTTCAACCTTTCCTCCGATGGAGATGAATCGGAGGGAATCAAAATTTACGGTCTCGTTCAGTGCCGGGGAGACATGAATCCCTCTGACTGCAGAGAATGCGCTTCATTTGCCAAGCAGGTTCTCCTCAATCAGTGTCCCTCTTATGTTTCCGCATCCATTTTATTGGACGGTTGCTTTCTCCGATACGCTAATTATAGTTTCTATTCAACATTAACAAAGAGTGGCACTCAAATGTACTTAAAATTCCCTAACGCCAAACTTGTAAATAGTACAGAGACAACGATCCCTAATGCCACACTTGCAAAGTCCTTAGATGATCTCCTGAGTAAAGCCACGACTTCAGAAAACACTTTCAGTGCTAATTTAGAGGTCGTGAGATCTCCTGCGCCTTTGACGATATATTCTCTGGCACAATGCTGGCGCGACCTGAAATTCCAAGACTGTAGACAATGCCTTGCAAGTCTTAATGACACCCTCTTTTCTGGTCTGACAGGCGAAATAACTGGAGGTCGACTGTTTACCTTGAATTGCTTCCTACGTGTTGAAACTTACAGTTTCTTTCATCTTGCAGCTCTTTCATCCTCACAGGCGATCGCGATTCAGTCAGAGTCCACTGTTGTTCAACATGTGTGCAATAATGATCAACTGCAGAGCGCGTCTAAAAGTGATTTGAATCTAGTTGTGGGTTCATTGGTTAGAGAAGTCGCTAAAACAGGGTATGCTACTTTTTCACATAGAGATACAGTTTATGGCTTGGCTCAGTGCCGGGGAGACATGAGCGCTGATGAATGTAGCCAGTGTGTTTTGCTTGCTGGACAAAACCTGCTCCAAACTTGTCAGTCAAATTCGGCGATCAATATTTTAAGCGGGTGTTCTGTGAGGTATGAGACCTACAATTTTTATACAATGCCCATAGAAAGCACTATTCTTGACTGTAAGAAAAGCACTAAACGTGAGTGTCAGAACATAAACAGTCCTCAGGAAAGGAAGTTTGACTTCGCCCTTTTTACTATTCTCCCTAAACTTGTGGATAGAGCTACTGGTAACAAAGGTTTCAGCAAAGGCGTAGATAATGTGACAAGCCTGTCTCAAACAATTTACTCCCTTGCACAGTGTGGGAAAGATATCAATATGAAAGCGTGCGAACAGTGTCTATCTGAGGCATCCGATTACCTCAATAATTGCAGCCAAGGCGCTCTTGGGGGACAGTTTGTCTCTGGTTGTTGCCGTCTGCGCTATCTGACTGTCAAATTTTTTCATGGGGATGATTCTTCCAGTTCAACAGGTAACTTGGGTTTTTATAATTGTTCTCATTCGCACGCTTGAATTTTTGTATGCCTGACTGACTTTAAATTTTTTTTGGGTAGGAAGCGAACGCCGTACCCTTCTAATAATCCTGTTCACCAGCATAGCTGGAACGGGTAGCATGTTCGTGGTATTGGCTGTGGTCCTCCGTAAGGGAAGGATAGCAAGTTGGTTAAACAGGAATGTTGATCTGCAACGGAAAGGTCAGAATATGTTTGTACTTAGTATTCAGATTAATACAATTTCCTTACGTTAATATGAAATAATAGATTATGCACAATATATAATGTAACAATTGTATGTTGAACATCCACTGCCGCTCCCCTGCTTCCGTGTGAAATATAATAATGTACAGGAAGTTATTGGAATCATCTGTGTATTTATTTTTATATTTTTAGGGGTTTTATATCAAACTCAGAGAATCGACGAGTCCTAATATGTAGGCATTTTTATTATGAAGATGAAGATATCTCCGATGCAGCTTACGGAGCTATGCCCGAGTTGAGACTGAGATACAAATTCGAAACTTTACAAAGGTGCACAGGAAATTTCAATCAAGAAAACAAACTTGGTCAGGGGGCTTTCGGTTCTGTTTACAAGGTGATATTTACTGATAATCTCTATTTTCATCCATACACTTTTGTTACCACAGACAGTGTCATCATAGATATACATCTCTTAATACAGGGAGTTTTACCCAACGACAAGGAAATTGCTGTAAAGAGGCTTTTATTCTTCAACAAAGAGCATGGTGTGAAGGATTTTTTGAACGAAGTGAATATCATAAGCACTGTTCGCCACAAGAATCTGGTCAAATTGCTGGGATGCAGCGTCAAGGATCACGAAAGGCTCTTGGTTTATGAATACCTACCCAATAAAAGCCTCGACTACCATCTCTTTGGTTTCTGCTCTGTCTCTAGCTAAATTGAAATTTCACCCTGAAGCTAATTACTCTAAAACCTTCTGTATATTTTTATCTGATGAATTTTGTTTTGAAGCAGATCCAATTTCGAAAAAGGTACTCAACTGGGAGAAGAGGTTTGAAATAATAGTCGGAGCAGCAGCGGGGTTAGCATATCTTCACCACGAATCTGAAATTCGCATCATACACAGAGATATAAAAGCAAGCAATATCTTGTTAGATGAAAATTTCAAACCTAAGATTGCAGACTTCGGATTAGCGAGGCATTTCACTGAAGGTCAAACTCATGTAAGCACAGGAATCGCAGGAACTCTGTAAGTATATTCAAAGCAGAAATCCCAGGACTGATTTATCATAGGGTATCCTATTTTATTTTTTATCCTTTCAAATCGCTTCAAGTTATAAAAAATTTCCCATTTTTGCAGAGGCTACATGGCTCCTGAATATATCGTGCTTGGTCAATTGACTGAGAAAGCAGATGTTTTCAGTTTTGGAGTGCTTGTTCTAGAAATTATGACCGGCAGAAAAAATAATCACTCCAAATCTACCCAAGATATCCAATCTCTTTCCCACGAAGTACTGTTCTTATTCCTGTTTGCTTTAAAAATTGTAAATGTTGATGGCAGTGTTCAGTGTTGTAATGTTTTTATCTTTGGGTTTCAGATATGGAAGCATTTTATGTCCAGTACTGTTTCCGGAGCACTAGATCCAGTTTTACTAGAAACCTGCGCGGAAGAAAGTGAGAAGCAGTTGTATGGTGCAGTTCACGTTGGCCTTCTTTGCACGCAGGCTTCTCCAGCATTGCGTCCTTCAATGGCCCAGGTTGTGCAAACGCTCATCTCCCACAACCCTAATCTTCCACCGCCTGCTCAACCTCCTTTTATGGATTTAAATGATGGGTCGCATGAAACACCAGCCTTCGACCCTGTTTCTTTAGCTAATTTTAGCTATAGCAGTTTTGAACCAAGATAACAGCCCAACAGTGAACACTTCCTGCATTGAAAACCCATAAGCAATAAACCGTGTTTGAAAAAATAACCTGTGATTTGTAGTCAATTTTATGTGGGAGATTGTCCCAAGTAAACAACTGACAGCTATGGCCACTTAAATCTTCAGTCCTAGCCAATATGAAGGTCCAATGACTTTTAGTTTTTCTTGGTGCACCACATTTTAGGAAGTCCATTGATTTCAAAGGAGTCGATCGATTTGGTCACAGGAAAGATTTTTAATATTGTTCACGAGGTCAAAGTAGTTTATAGAACTCAAGAGTAGCACATGATTCTTAACATCAAAATCTTATAAAATTTGTAATCTCTTCTCCGGATCAGATCTTTTGTACCATGAAAATTTGATCACATCTCATCTTGTGTTTTATTTATATATTTTGTAAATGTTTTAATGTTGCAAATTAGGAGAAAGGGGCCCAATCATTGGTGTTGTTCAATTGTTTCTATCATTCTTTATTATAAAAGAACATAAAAATAAAATAAAAATTGTTGCATCAATGATTGTGATAGGAATTTCATGTTTGTATATTTTCAATTGAAGTTTAAAAACAATCAATCATTCTCAATAGTATTATAACATTACGTTTTAAAAATCTTCTTATCATTATTAACTTTTCATATAGTGAATTTATTCGCAACTTTTATTTAATTTTAGAGGTTTCGAATATGTAAAATTTTAAATTTTTATAAATATTGTGTTGTATTTTCCTTGAAATCTTCAATATGTACATCAATCAGTTTATAAAATTGTAAAGAAATCAGTTATCCTAAATTTATAAATAAATGGAAACAATTAAGTATAATATATTAAACAAATGGAAACAGTTAAGTAAAATGTAATAATTAAGTGAGAGGAAATTAGTTATTTAGTTTTAGGAATAATGATGTGTGTATAATGTTGATAATGCATAGAATTGATTTCTTGTTTAAAAAATTATGTTCTTTGTATAATAAATGTCTTGAAATTTAAATGGACACATAAAAATCTTGAGGGCCAATCCCAAGTGTTGTGAGTTTGATCTTGGTGACTACAAATTCAAACCTTGATGTACATATTTGAAATGACAAAGCATAGAATTATAATTTTGTTATCTCTAATATCTAATGATCTTGTAAGGACCATGGTGTGTGCTAGCACAATATTATGTCCCACATTTTGGTCTAATTGGATCACTCAAATCATCATTTTCAACCAAAAAAATTCTTTCAATCACTTAAAGTTGTTAGTGTGTTTAATTATCATATACTATTGTATGGTTTTAAGATGCACTTATGTATTCATGTTAGTATAAATCATGTATAATCATTACATTAATTCATGGATATATTCATTGTAATAATTCATGGATAATCATTGTAATAATTCATGGATAATACATTAATTAATGCTTGCTTACTCACATGCTACTTGTATTAATAGTAAAGTTCTATCTTGAGTAGATATATTTTATTATTAAATTACTTTAAAGGATTTTACTATAACTAGTTAACTATCTCTCTTTTTTTCTTGCAAAATGAGAAAGTTCGATTGGTAAAAGAGAATTTGCATCCATATACAACATAGAGATTTCCAAATAGTCATAGATGTTAGTAAGAGAAGAAGAAGAAAGAGCCAAGAGGTTTCCAAAAAAAAACCACCAACCCCTCCAAACATAACAATCTTGAAACCAAGTAGGACTCATAACACTCAATAGAATTTTAAAAGGACAAATTAACTCTGCTCATGTTGAATCAATATATTATTTATTTTAGATAATTACTCTCCAAATTATATTCTTAGCCTCTGTTTCATCTATATAATAGCATACAGAGCTAATTTTTGAGATCATCACTATGGAAGAAAATTATCACAATTTTAATGAATTTCAAGCTAGAGCCTTTTAATAAAAAGAGTCATGCTACCTATGTTCTAAATTTGTATTGTGTTATTTAATTAGCTTTCATCAATTTATTTTATTGCTAAATGTATGTGAGTGAATGTTTATGATGATATGAAGAACAATAAAATTTAATATCATATCACAACTATAGAATCCTCAACTCATGCAACATATAAGTATAAAGATAAGCAAACTACATTTTTTCTTTTTTTTTCTTTATATTTAAATCCCCACTATTTTTTTTTTTTTAACTTGAGTAAATTTTAAGTGCAAAATTTAGTAGCATAATACTAATAACTAGTATTATGCTCTTATCTTTCCCTTATGGGAATATTAGTTGATTAGATATTAGTAAGCATGGTGAGGTATTGAGTGTTGAAGTTAGTTTTTTCTAGAATTCTTCTAGGTTAAAACTATGTTCTAGCAGTTATTAAATATAGAGTTTAGTTTCCACATACCTCATGGTATATAGGAAAAACTTAGGAGCTTTTAATTTTTTTGAATAAGAAGCCTTTAAGCTATTTGATTTTATAGTGTACTAGTAAACAGTTAGCCCAGGGATGTTACTCTCATCATTCTTTAGAGATGGGATAATGTGCCTACAAGATAGTGGAATCCTTTATAGTTAGTGTCCCAAAATATTGGATCATGTTCAGTATTTTTTATTAGGATAAGTAAATCAAAGAGCTTACAGATCAAACACGCCTAAACCTAGTATTTCAACACTGTTCTAATTATTTTTCAAAATTCTTTTATTTGAAATCCAGGATTTAGTTTTTTTTTTTAAAAGAGTATAGAAAAATATTATTTAAAAAAAGTACAAAAGATTTAGTTTTAGAAAAGTGTAAAGAATATAAAAGGTTATTTTAGGAAAAAGGAAAAGTGTTTTTTTGGTCTATCCAATATTTTGAGAGTTGCATGAGAAATCCCTATAGGTGTCTCCCATACTAAAAATAAAAGTGAACCCAATCCCATATGGTCCCTTTGTGCTCCGCTCTACAATCGTCGTCTGTGGGTCTGCTACTGCTAATGGCACCAATAAAACTAAAGAGAAAAAAAAATCTGGCAAAACCCAAATCTGTACATATTCACCGCCCCTTAGTATTTTCAATATACATACTTCTAAAATGCAGGGAAATTCTTTTTTGAATTGGAAATTTACATCCACATATGCATTTTGTAGATTGTTGTAATTTTGGGACAATGAAAACGATTAAAATTAAAGCGTTGAATTTTCATTGGCTTTTTGGTATGACATATGAGGCCAAGTCTAGCCGACAAATTGACTGGCTTAATGACTTTTTATTTTTTAATTAATTAAGAAATACGATAGACAATTTGTCACATGATCAAACGACAATTCAAATTGACTTAATCTTTGTTCCGTCTGTAAACTAAAACTGATATGCTATTCAATAGAACCGAGTGGGAAACTATCGAAAAATCATACACACGTACAAATAAAGTGGATTGTGCGTAAACAACACATAGTGTTGATTCTTAGGGGAGAGGAGCCGATACGTAAGCGGGGGCCCCAACGTGCGATGGGACATGCGCTTGTGGGGGCCCACACGGATACGCCAGACCTTCACAACTTTAAAAAAATTCATTCATACATAGGCACGATGACATCAAACATAAATCAGATTTAAAATGCACAATTAATAGCATTCATTTGAAAACAAAACAAGTACACGCTGGCAGGCAAACATGATGAAGTGTATCCAACTTGTATCTGACATATAACAAGTAGCATTCCGACATGGAATTTAAATAGCCCAAACATTAAGACATGCACCCTTCCCTGTAAACTGGTTAACCCAACTGTCACACCAATGCACACGTCACTTTCACATCAATCACAACTACACACCATAAACAAGGTGCCAAGCCAACAACATTCAAACCCATCCGACCCAACTTTAATCGACTGGCTAACCCATTACAACAATGTTTCCCATCGTAGCATAACCAAACCAACACGCAAATGCATTCATCTATCCCGTCAACCATGAGACCTTCAACACGTATCAACTTCGATCTATCCCATCTTGCCAAGTAGGGTGCGCACGTATTGGAGCCAAAGCCAAATATCCCACCTACATCCATTTAACAGTCCTGTAAGGCCACCATTATTCAAAAACAAAACATGGAAACAATTTCAAACAATCCACCAAACCAATCAAGTCAAGAATTAATGGTCGAAATCAATCAAATCTCCAATTCATACGAAACAGAATTCAAATTCAAAATAGGACAACAATTTAATTCACCACACCAAACAAGCATCAATCAAATTCAAATAATTCCCAATTCAAATAGCCGTGAAAACCAAGATGTATTCAATTATTCTACAAAGAGCGACATAAGAAAAGGAGGAGTAACAAGCACATAATTGAACGAGTTAACATCAAGGGGAGGCAACAGCTTACATTCCAGTGCACCAACATCCATATTATTCCAGGTTTTCCTTTCACACTTTTCCATTCGTTTTACTTTATATTGTTCTTCATTACAACCATTACTGTTTTCCATTTCTAAGCTTTATTTTGATCTTCATTACAGCCATTACAGTCATAGGTTTTTATTTATGTTTCCCTAGGGTTTATATTGCAAATATTACAGTCACAGGTGTTTCTTTATCTATCACTAGGGTTTATATTGCTAATATTGCAGTCATAGGTTAGCATATGTGTTCCATAGGGTTTATAATGCAAATATTACAGTCATGGTTTACCATTTAAAGCTTTCCCTAGGGTTTATTTTGCAAATAATACATTCATTCATTAGCATATACATTCCCTAGGGTTTATATTACAAATATTACAGTCACAATTTACCATTTTTGTTTCCCAAAGGTTTATACTGCAAATGTTACAGTCATAGTTTACCATTTTGGTTTCCCTACAGTTTATAGTGCAAATATTACAGGACCATAGTTTAACATCTCTGTTTCCCTAGGGTTTATATTAAAAATGTTATAGTCATAGTTTAGCCTTTATGTTTCAGTAGGGTTTATATTGCAAATACTACACTCATAGTTTAGCATTTTTGTTTCATAGGTTTTGCATTATCATTCACTCTTCTTATCGTAGTCTCATAGGTTTTGCATTATCATTTAGTCTGCTTATCGTAGTCTCATAGGTTCTGCATTATCATTCACTTTGCTTATCATAGTCTCATAGGTTCTATATTATCGCTTATATGGTAAATATTAGTCATGGTTTACCATTTCTGTTTCATATGTCTTGCATTATCATTCACTCTGCTTATCTTATTCTCATAGGTTTTGCATTATCATTCACTCTAGTTATCTTATTCTCATAGCTTCTACATTTTCATTCACTCTAGATGTCTTATTCTCATAGGTTTTGCATTATCAGTCACTAAGGTTTCTATTTTTATTAGGTTTTTTTTTCATCTTTTTCATAGGTTTTTGCTTCATCAATTAACAAATATTTATGCCTGTCAATGAGTTCGTCATAGACAAAATATGTGAGCTTTGTTAAACTCTTACTGTTTTTCATTCGTAAGCTTTCTATTATGTCATAGTTCATATATGAGTGTGGTTTTCACTTTGTTGTGCATGAGAATGTCAATGCTACAAACGCTTAAGAGATATGAGATGTTCTTAAACTCTAACTCCCTTGCATCGTTTATAATTTTGTGCTTTTTACTCCTCCATTTCCTTATGTCACTCACTCCACAATAGATGTAACTCTCTAAACTGTTAGAAAACATTATCTCAAATGAAATGCAACAAACTAAAAAGATAACACATAGAGAAACTAAATAATATTGTGTTCAAGCATCACTCTCTTCGTACATATAAAGATAATTGTTCAAGCATTTGTGTTTCATAGTTTACTACTTATATTTCATAGGTTCTACATTATCATTGACTCTAGTTATCATATTCTCATATGTTCTGCATTACAAACTAATTATTCTTCTGTTCAAGCATCACATCACTCTCTTCATACATATAAAGATAATTGTTCAAGCATTTGTGTTTAATAGTTTACCATTTATGTTTCATAGGTTTTGCATTATCATTGACTTTGGTTATTGTATTCTCATATGTTCTGCATTACAAACTAATTATTTTTCTGTTCAAACATCACTGATTTGATTATACTTATTCTTTGTAGATGGACAAGGGCAATGTAGTAGTGACCCGTACTAGGAACAAAAAAAAGAAAAGAGCCACGACAAGGTTGCCCTCCAAAAAATGAGGGGCTAGATTCCCCCCTGAAATAGATCTTGTTTCACAAGTAGATGAGGTTTCTACTCAAATATCGTAGATTGAGGTTTCTACACCTCAAATATCGCAGAAGGAAAAACAAATACAAAAGTTGTGGTCTTCAGATGACATAAAAGGGTACTCTATGATGTTGAAGAGAATGACATGTTGATAAGGGGGGATTCCAAAAAGTGGTCAATCCCAACAGCCACACTGTCCAAATGGCTAGGGGGTCTAACAACAACTTCCAAGAAAGGTCTGCCAACAGTCCTCATTGAAGAGGAAGAACATATTATTATCGAATGGTGCAAGCAAATGGTTGATATTGGTCATGGTCTTGAGATAGCCAATCTTAAGTCTAAGGTTGCTCAAATATGTCAGAATAGGCCAAACCCTTTCACCAATGGGTTCCCAGGGAAGTCCTGGTGGACAGGCTTCAAGCACAAACATCCTGAACTTGCATTATGAACTGTTGAAGGCCTGGACAAAGATAGGGCATTCAGTCTTAGAGCTGATGTTGTAGCTACATTCTACAAAACACTGTCTGCATCATATGAAGCTATGCCATATGGTCCTAATTGCATATGGAATTGCGATGAAACTGGCATCCAAGCAAGGAAAAATGGGTCCATGAAGGTGTTCGCAAGAAAAGGTAGCAGGAATGTCTCTTACATTATCCCAAAGAATCTTGAATGGATAACCATTCTATGTTGTGTCAATGATGTCAGGCAGAGCATTCCATGATTCTACTTATTCAAGGGGAGTGTGAATATAGATAATTACATCATAGATTGCAAACCAAGTGCTTGCATGGCAGCCCAGCCCCACACATGGATGACCAAACAATTGTTCATAGATTGGTTGACCCACTTCAAAACCTCGGTTCTAGGCAGTGTCTCACCCACCAACAGGGTGTTGTTGATCTTTGACGGCCATGGAAGCCATGTAGCACTCAAAACCATTTAGGAAGCAAGAGAAATTGGTGTAGATTTGTTAACATTGTCATCACAAACATCACATAAGCTATAGTCATTGGATGTGAGTGTGTTTGCACCTTTTAAAGCTTACTTCAAATGAGAACATGCATATTTTTTGTCAAGGTTTCCAAACATTGAAGTGAGGAGGACAGAACTTGCAATGTTAGGTAGCAAAGCAATGAAAAGAGCTTTGACAGTTGAAAACATCAAAGTTGGGTTTAAAAGGACTGGTATATGGTTGTTGAATCCTGATGCACTTGTCAACGACATGCGTCCCAGTGAGACATTTATGGTCAGTGATGATGATGACGCAGTTGAAAACATTCTCAGCCTTTCTAGAGTTGGTTTGTCAAGCGATGATGTCATAGTATTGTAATCCACTCTTCCAGATGGACACTTGCAGACTGCAACAAAAACACAGCACTCACCTCATAGATGTCCTACTAAATCAGTTGCACAAGTGGTGGTTAATGAACAAACCCCTCCCATGGTGGATAGCCCCGTTGATCAATTCAACGAAAGTTTAGATCTTCCATCGCAACGAAGCCAACCATCCTGATTGGTTGAGGGAGCAATGAACTTGGGCATTAATTTAGAAGTCCCAGAACATACTTAGGATATCTATACTTTCCCATAACCACCACTAGAAATTGACCCTTCTCAAGTTGTGCATTACTATGCTCCTTCTTGCATTTCAAATTTACGAGGCAATGAATATGTACCAGAGGACTCACAGGTAGTGGAGGAGGTCATTTCCACACAGCGGGATGGGACAGAAGAAACACAAACAATTTTGCACATCAATAAGTTCCTCAAGCTGCCTATGCACACTGTCTGTCAAAAGAAATCTAAAGCTGGTGCAATTCGGATTAGCAGACAGTCACAATTGTTGACAACATATGACTACATGAGGTTGTTAATGGAGCAAGAGAAAAGGAAGAAAGAGGTCGAGGCACTACTAAATTTGACACCATTTTCTGACGGACGTTCGTCAGTCGTTCGACAAATCTTTGTCGAAAAAGCGACGAAACTACGAAAACATTTGCGTCACTATTTTTTCGTCAAAAGGCTGACAACTAATTAAACATCAAAATAATGACGCAGATTCATTAGTCGTCGACATCATAAAATGACTTGGATGTTTGTCGTAATATCGATGAAAACTTTGTATATCCACCGACGAATCACACCAAAAGTTTGTTGCCATTTCGATGAAATGGGCAAGGAGTAGCATCGAAACAACACCAGAAGTTTGTCGCAATTTTGATGAAATGGGCAAAGAGTAGTGTCGAAAGAACACCATAAGTTCATCACCATTTTGATGAAATGGGTAAGGAGTAGCATTGAAACAACACCAGAAGTTTGTTGCAATTTTGACGAAATGGGGAAGGAGTAGTGTTGAAACAACACCAGAAGTTCGTCGCCATTTCAACAAAATGGCCAAGGAGTAGTGTCGAAACAACACTAGAATTTTGTCGCAATTTCGATGAAATGGGGAAGGAGTAGCATCGAAACAACACCAGAAGTTCGTCACCATTTTGACAAAATGGGCAAGGAGTAGCGTCGAAACAACAGCAAAAGTTCATCAAAATTGTGACGAAATGGGCAAGGAGTAGCGTCGAAACAACAACAAAAGTTCATTGAAATTGCGACGAAATGGGCAAGGAGTCACGACAAAGCCTTCATCGCAGCTATAGCAACTTCATCGGACCTTTTCGGTGATTCGTCGGTGGTTTTCGTCGAAATTGTGACAAAACAATGCAATTTTTTTTAAAAAAATATTCGTTGAAATGTACCATCGCGGAGACTGATGACTGATCATACATACAGACTGCAAGATGCATACATGCATAGAAAAAACATTACACTTGAGATGATTGATCATACATACAGGCTACAATATGCATAGAAAAAGCATTACACTTGAGAACAACCAAGGGCTAACAAGGGAAAGAGTTAAGAAATGTCTGGATTGAAAAGAAAATGTGTAGGGAAAATGTTGAGCAGTTTCAAGAGAACAGAGCTTGTAGAACATATTCTTGACCTAACCAAGCTCTTGAACAACTTAAACAAAATTAAAATACTAACACATACATGAGACATGTAATGAACTTCCAATATCTGCTATCTTTTTCATTAATGTAGAGGTAGGTAAAGGAGAAATAATTATAATTGTAACACTATTCATAGTCCAGTAAATTATGTTCATAATTTGTGTTCAATGGACCTCAATTTTATCATTATACTGCCCATCTAATACCATATTTTAATCCAAGGTTCAACTATCTCAGATTTAAAGAAGAACCTTCAATTAACCATTTAAAGTACTATAAAATAAGGTAATACTTTTACTTGAGAAAGATTGGGTACATTTGTTGGATTAAAGATCTCGCAATCATCAGGATTTATTGGCACACGGACACAACCTACAACATATGAAGTAATGGATGACTACAAGTTAGTGAAATGGTCCTTAATCTGTGAGTGGTTTGCAAATTGATTGGTAGAATATAAGGTTACAAACAGATCTACATGAAAAATTATGAGGACAATCTATTGTAATCATCAAAATAGATGAAAAGTGCAAAGGAAAGAGCCGAGCTACATCTCTAAAGCCTAAAAAAAACACATGCAAGAAACATAAAAAAAACAAACAAACAAACCAATTTTTGGATGAATACAAAATGGTGCCTTCAGCAAGTGATTCATATGCTTTCACACCTGACACAGGACATTAAGAAGATTTTAGTCTTCCTCTGTGAAATTAACTACTTACAAAATAAACCCAAAAACCAATATTATATACCTCCATGTCTAGCCGAGGGTAGGTATAAGAGAAAAAAAATTCTTCAATGCAATGCCAAAAAATATCAATGTGTGTGTAGGTTTGTATTACTCAAAATATCATTTCACTGCCTAAGGAAAAATACCAAAGTGATGTTTTAAATTTCAATCTTCACATAGGCTCCCTTATTGCTACACATGCATATACAAGAATTATTCAAGCTCTAAACTATTCAAATATTAAGGATTTAATTAGCTATAAGATGGAAAGTTGTTGTTTAGACATAATCCATCATCTTTTACATATCTTTATTCACTCCTAGCGCTTCAGATAAATTTGTGTAAATGAGACAGAAATGTGAATCTTTTATGACAAAGACAATTCTTAAAAGGAGGGGGGAGAGAGCAAAGGGTAGGGGGCAAGAGAATGCTTGAATGTATAGCAAAGTATAACATTTTGATCATTATAACAATGAAACGAATCTTAAGTTTGAAGCATTAATATCATTTACAACATTTATGATCAAGAATGAATGTAAGTAGAGAAACTTTTCCATACCTCAGATGGTACAAAATTTCATGGTTAAGTTTAAGCCTCCCATCAACAACAAGATCCAAATATCTATGTATCTATCTCAATCGAGCCTCTAAACCCTTCTCAGAGCGTCAATTTTTCCACTAACCTGTTATGCACAAAAGTCAAATTTTAGAGTTATGTTACCACTAAAAACAAAAGAAATGAAGCTTTGAAACCAAATCCACACACAAAACAATGTGATATTCATACAAATTAATACAAACAAACTAAACTCAGAACATTGGAATGGAAACAACTTCAAATTATGATGCAGAGCATGGATTGGGGTATAAAGAATCATTTTTCTGCCACCATAGTGAAAAGTTAGCACTTTCTTTCATCTTTGCATATTGCTTTGATGCTTCAAACAATGCATTTCTTATATTTCAAAGTTCATTACCTTATTGAGCTTATCTTTGTTTCAAGAATAATTTAATATTCTCTACTTAACAGGGCCAACCACGTGACAGTGGAAGCTCATTTGGCCCCCGCCCCCCCCTCACATCACTCTCAATTCCCCATACCCAATCATATAACATTAATCATTCATTCATCCATTAATAACATATAACATTCATCCATTAATAACATATAACATTCATTCATTAACATATAACATTCATTCATTAATATATAATATTCTTTCTTTCAGTTTTTACATATTATCAAAATATGGTTGTTATGATATGATTACAATCACTTTTTTTTTGTTTCTTTTTTAAAGCTACATAAAGCTAAAGTGGAGTATCATTTTCTAAATCAATATTTGTTCCCCCTTTAGTTGTTCTACCCTCTACTCAATATCTTAATGTACACATAGTCTTCTACTCATGAGGTGGATGTCGCTTCAAGGGGGGATCTACTGTAATAAGAAAGAAATGTTAAACTCGACATAGTTTTATTATTATTGTTACAAGTATTTCATTAATTAAAAGAACATTAGAGTGGTTTTCTTTACCTAATGGGTCCACATCATGTTCTTGAACTTTTGTTATAGACGCATGCTCAACATGTTGAACACCCTCTAAATCCTAATCTGCAGTTGAAACATGAAAGGTTACATTAATTAATATACCAATTGAAATTAAATATGTTTAAGAGAACATGAGGGTGGTCCTCTTTACCTGATGGGGCCACATCATGTTCCTGATCTTCTCTAGCCTGATCATGCTCAACACATTGATCATGCTCTACATGCTCTAATGTTGAAACACGAAAGGTTACATTAATTCATACACCAATTGCAATTAAATATGTTTAAAAGAACTTTAGAGTGGTCCTCTTTACTTGATGGGGCCACATCATGTTCCTAATCTTCTAG
>VDFB02271358.1:285705605-285806777 GCA_007258455.2 Sequoia sempervirens
TTGATCGCCGAATTTGACTGACAAGTTTGGAGCAGGTTTTGTCCAGCAAGCAAAACACACTGGCTACATTCATCAGCGCTCATGTCTCCCCGGCACTGAGCCAAGCCATAAACTGTATCTCTATGTGAAAAAGTAGCATACCCTGTTTTAGCGACTTCTCTAACCAATGAACCCACAACTAGATTCAAATCACTTTTAGACGCGCTCTGCAGTTGATCATTATTGCACACATGTTGAACAACAGTGGACTCTGACTGAATCGCGATCGCCTGTGAGGATGAAAGAGCTGCAAGATGAAAGAAACTGTAAGTTTCAACACGTAGGAAGCAATTCAAGGTAAACAGTCGACCTCCAGTTATTTCGCCTGTCAGACCAGAAAAGAGGGTGTCATTAAGACTTGCAAGGCATTGTCTACAGTCTTGGAATTTCAGGTCGCGCCAGCATTGTGCCAGAGAATATATCGTCAAAGGCGCAGGAGATCTCACGACCTCTAAATTAGCACTGAAAGTGTTTTCTGAAGTCGTGGCTTTACTCAGGAGATCATCTAAGGACTTTGCAAGTGTGGCATTAGGGATCGTTGTCTCTGTACTATTTACAAGTTTGGCGTTAGGGAATTTTAAGTACATTTGAGTGCTACTCTTTGCTAATGTTGAATAGAAACTATAATTAGCGTATCGGAGAAAGCAACCGTCCAATAAAATGGATGCGGAAACATAAGAGGGACACTGATTGAGGAGAACCTGCTTGGCAAATGAAGCGCATTCTCTGCAGTCAGAGGGATTCATGTCTCCCCGGCACTGAACGAGACCGTAAATTTTGATTCCCTCCGATTCATCTCCATCGGAGGAAAGGTTGAAGCCCATCTGAGGAGCATTTGCAACTAAGGAGTCAACAACTCTTTGTCGGATTGTTTGAAAGGTGTCATCATTCCCGTATGATCCCTTTGTTTTCTCGCACATTGTTCCGCTTCCAGCAATCATCGTCTGTGGGTCTGCAGCTGCTAATGGCGCCAATAAAACCAAGAAAATAAAAAAAATCTGCAGAATACCAAATCTGTACATATTCACCACCCCTTGGTATTTGCAATACACAGACGACTGAAATGCACACAAATTTTTGTTTTTGCATTGCCAATTAAACGAGTAAAATTAAAGAGTTGAATTTTTTATTGGTCTTTTGGTATGAGATAAGAGACCAAGTCCAGCCGACCAATTGACTGACTTAATGACTTTTTAATTATCACGAGGCGGCCACGATCAACGCGACGTCATCGGGTAAACTAAACTGCTATGCTATTCAACAAAACCGGGTGGGAAACTACTAAACGGAAATGAAGCTTGCTCGAAAATACCATTTTGCGGGAAGCATACGGCAGTTCTTCAACGGTCAGAATTTCGATTTTAGTCGAAAAGAAAAACTATCGAAAGATCATACACGCGTATAAAGTCGTTGAGGTTGAAATACAGTATTGTCGTACCGGCTGTTTACGTGAAACGAGGGTTATTGACTCTAAAACAACGACATTAGATTTCTACAGTTCATATCTATATTTATTTGTTGTTTTTAGATTAAACTTGGTTTGTTTTTGGATCAACATTTCGAATCATACTCCATGATCTATCATCCCAATGCTACAAGAAGAGTTGTAGTGAAATACAACTCTAGTTCAAAAATCATTCTTCTATAGAATTATTGTTATTCATGAATCATATATTTTTAATAATGTAAGTTTATACTAAATTATTTAATAGCTATACAATTAAATTAAGAGAGTTTTAGATTTTTAATTTTAATAAATAAGTGTTTATATTGTCATTTATAAAATAGTGTTATATGTATTCACAAAAAAGGTAGGTGGAAATAGTCACACTCCTAAAGTCTATACGAGGCAACAATTGAAGCATAAAAATATAAAAAAATTGTTAGGCAACGAGAGCATTAGTAGTGGAGGGAGGAGGAGGATCCTAGTCATATAGTTTACCCAATACATCAACGCGATATAAAATATCTACAAAAGTCCAACCCATCAATATTATTTTCCTTATCTTCTTCGTTTGCACGAATGAGTGAAATACCAAGAGCCAACCTAGGGAGTTTGTTGGAATCAAACCAACTAGTAGCACCTCTCTTTGGCCTCTTGGAAGTTCCCCCCATAGGCAACAAAGAGACAAAGTATCAAATAATAGGTCACAAACAACCCCACTAACCATGATTACTTCTCATTGTCAAGGGAAAAACTTATGAGTGGTCCTCCTAGTTGCCTCAAGCAGATAGGCTACATCCATAGTGGTGACCACAAGGAGGGAAGTTTCCCCATGAGGAAGAGGGTGATGGAGAAATTTGGAAAAGCACAAGGGACATTACCATAGTGATGAAGAAGAACCTATAAGTGAGTCACCTCAAGTGCAACCTTATTGTCTTGCACTTGAATCTATAATATAACATTAGAAAAAATCATAGCTTTACCATAAAGTGGAACCTGGCAATCCATAGAACAATTGAAAAAAATGTTAGAATTTCAATCTTCTCATGTGTTGAACAAAATCTCCACACTAAAAGCATGCCAAATATGAGTGGATTTTTTAGGGATGCAAGGCCAATCTACTAAAATAACCATATGCCATGAAAAAGGTTCTAATTTAAATGACTTGAAAAATTCATGTATCTAGGTCCAAACATTCTGAGTTTTGGAAAAAAAAACTAGAAAATGTGTTTGAGACTACCTTGTTGTCCACAAAAGGGACATCAAGGATCAAAGACTTCTAAATGGGATAATTTGGAGCCAATTGCAAGGCCTTGAAAAAGAAGACACCAAACAAAATGAGCCAATTTTGGTTCCAATACTACTAATCGAATGGTGTGAAATCTCGTTGCCAAAAAAATTTGGTAACTGCAAATGCCACCATTGATTCAAGGTGGGTACCATGGGTAAATGAGGAAAGAGACAATAATAACCTTACCATGGTTTATAATTTTGGAAAGAGATGTGTGGAAACCACTTCCAATATTTTCACCAAGGTTTGCAAGAATTGATACCAATTTTGTGAATCATATCAACTAGGATGGCCCTTATAACTATATCATGATTAGAAAGGTAAAATCTGGCTTTAGATTCATTCCATAAAAGGAGACTCATGAAAGCTATGGAAAAAGGTCTTGAGTAGTTTTAATTCCTTTTCTTAAAAAGCTCAAGACACAAACCCAAGGCATCTTTGCAAGAGGATGATCATTACCTTGAAAATAAAGGACCACAAAATATTTTATTGATTTATGAAAAGATCATTATGAAAGCCAAAACCATTTTGGAGGAGCCAAGGTTTCATAGATTCTCATACTTTTCAAATGCTTTTTATCACAAAATTTTGTTAGATTTGAACATAATTTTTCCTGATAAAAAGGGTATGAAGCCCAATCCTCTTCCAAGTAAGCTAGTTATTAGGATGACTATCTAAGATACAATCACACACTAAAAATTTCTAGGCTTCATTTCCCTAAAGCGCACAAATAATCCACTTAATGTAGAGACACAAATCATGTTATGAGTGAATAGTAACCCCGATCCTCTAGATTCTTGAGGGAGATAGAAAAAATCACAAGTCACCCAATGAAATTCCAGGTGAAGTATGAGAAGCTCTAGATCTTGGAACAACCTTTTGGAGGATCGATACTCAGCCTTTTGGAAGTTGACTAGAAGATTGTTTTCTTGTAGCATTTCTGTATTTGCCTCTATCCCCTTCAAAGTGGTCATGGGTTTCCAATTGGTATGGCACCAGGAAAGGATCAAAACAAAGATTTAGTGAGCCATCGCCAAGCCAAGGAAAGAAGTAAGAAATCACAGCCAACAAACAAAGAAGCTACCTGTCGAAAAGTCAAAAAAATAAATAAAAAAATTTCAGGCCGTCACAGAGAAAAGGGGCTGCCATAAGGACAGAAAGAATGGTAGTATTCTGGGATCGCTAGACTTTTAAGCATTTTGTATAGGTTACAATTAGATAAAGGTGATGGCAAGTTGTAAAGCTGCTATAAGCAGGTTAAAAAAAAACAAAAACCAGAAATCCATACATAGACAAAGTTGCCTCCTGCAAAGAAATAAAAGCGTAGGTCAAACAATTATAAGAAGTTTGAGAAAAAAACGAGGAATTCCCCAAATATTGTAGTTCATAGATTTAAAGCCACTAAGGAATAGAAATTGTTGCCACCACGAAAGGAAGATGATCATAGTTTTTAGTGTAGATGGCAAAGATGAAGAAGCACGACTAATTTTTTTTGAAGTTTCAGGTCGCATCAATGAAAAAAGATGAACAAAAATGGGTGCAGCCATAGAAGGAAAATCTATCCAACTTCATAGTTAAAAAATTTAGAAATCATGGCCAATCCAACCAAACGCCATCGTAGTATTGTGTAAAGATGCCACCAAATGAGAGTAGCAACTGCGCAGAAAAGGAGAGATACAAAACTGAACCATCATTAGACTGTCTCATGCCAGGTCAACAAACAGCAATCTCATGCAGTCACAAATTTTATTGAAATTGGAAAGCTTGAATAAATTTATAGATCAAATGATTTTAAATAGATAAAGATGTGTGAATAAATATGTCTTACATACAACATAGTTTTTTATGACAAATATTTTGAAGTGTCATTGTTCACAAGATATAAAAGATTGTGAGATATTACACATGCAATTTGGGTTATTTCTAAATTCATATATGTATTATGTTTCTAGGAAATTCACCGTCAACAATTCACCATGGGAAAATTCATTGCCATGACAAATTCATTTCAAGGAAAATTCACCACCAGTAATTCACCACCCCAGAAAATTCATCAAATTAAAAGTTTGCGATTAATGGTGGTGAATTGCTGGTGGTGAATTTTCCTTGAGGTGAATTTGTCATGGTGGTGAATTTTCCTGCGGTGAATTGTTGGCAGTGAATATGCCTAATGCCATCCATTATATACCACCTAAATAGTCTTAAAACACCTCTAATATGCCTCAATAAATTATAAAAAATGTAAAATATCATAAAAAATGGTAAATTCATGAGGATAGAATCATTAAGTATTATTATGAAAAGATATGGTGGATATAAATTAAATATATGTGAGAATAAGGAACATGATAAGTGAGAGTAAAGCATGAGAAATTAATTCTAAGACATGTAAAGTCATTAAAGTATATTAATATAGGATTTTATGAGTGCATATACGAATGTATATAATTTATTATAGTTTAGTTAAATATACTTATTACATATCTAAGCTCTCCCTTTTTATTATATCTCACTAAAGTTTACTACATATAACATGATATTAAACTTTGGACTTTGGTCAAGGGTTTTCAATCAACATTTGGTTTCATTGTAAAGACCTTGATTATTATTGCATAAGGAGGGAGATCATACCAAAGAAAGATATTGGTTTGAAAAATTTGACGAGAAGTAAAATTTTTGGATTTTTTAAAATAAGGAAAAAAAATTATACATGGTGAAAATATTTATTATGAAGAGATATGATAATACACATTAGGCACTAGCCCTCATGGAACCAGGCACTAAAGTGATCCCATAGAGAAGGGAGGAGATACTAAAAGACATGACTGCTAAGACAAATTTTGGTCAATGCTTGAGAAATAAAATGAATAAGGGATGTAAGATGAATAAAGTAATAGAAATAATGAGATATATAGAATGAATTAGAAGATGAAAAAGAGAAAGAATGAGGTAGAATAATTGAGGTTGCAATATAAGGAACCATAGAAGATGAATAAATGTTTGAAATTATTAGAGAGACAAGGGTTTTTTAGAGGATAAGGGTGTTTGAGTAGGGTTAACCAATGCTAAGAGGTTTGAGATGAAATTATGATGGAGGTTGAGAAAAGGACAAGTCCTTGAAATTGATGGATCATGATAAAACTATGGATAAAAATTAAGAAGAAACAACACATTATTTATTAAGTATCTCTCCCACACTGTACAAGGGAGTCAATTACTTGTGATGAGCTAAACCATATGTTAGTAGTAGCTCTATCCATAAAGTTTAGGGAGGATAGTAGAAAGGATTAAATTGAACTTGCTTTCATCAAGACTGTTGAAGTTCTCACACTCAAGAAAAGTGATTTTTATGGGCCTTGTTAGCTAATAAGCTAAATATTCTTTGAATTTCAATTAGATACTTGTCTCACTTTGACATACAATTAGTCAATTGTTGTTAAACTACTGGTTGTAATCATTGTCAAATACTGTAATCAAATCTATGAATCATATTAGATTTAATTAGATATGATGTCCTCATTGGAAACATAAAAAAATTTGGTCGGTCAATACAATCTATTGATTGTCACCTGTGGAGTTGATTTGATCCTCGCCTCTTTATTCATCCTTGATAGGAAACCTATCAAATCAATCCTTGTTGACCAACCCTTAGATGCCTTATATATGTGTATAAGATGAAGCAAGTGAATCACTCTAAATAAAGGGTGTAGACAAGTAGCATTTGGAGGCATCAATCCTCATATTTCATTTTATGTTCCCCTTTGTCTCATTCTTGATTTTATGCCAACTGGGAGAAAGATAAGGGGTGTAGCGTACCACCTTAGGAATGGAAAACCAAAAGGAAATGAAGTCTAGGGCAAGGGATGAAATGACTTGATCTAAAGGGGGTAGGTTAGTTGCAATCAAAAATCATGTTTTTATTTAATAGGTTGCAAAAAGCTTATCTCAAGCTAAAGAATTGAGAAGCTCTAAAACCTCAATATTTTTATATTTACTTTTTAGCTGTTGTAAATACATTGAATCAACAACTATAAGGAGTTTGATTTTGGATTGTCTCAAAAATTTCTTCTTTGCATAGGATTTTGTAATATTTTTCCTACAAGCTCTATCCATTTTTTTGTTAGGCTCATTGATAACACATCACAAATTGTGTAAAATTTTAAGGTAAGTCACTTGCCGTGATTTCAATTTTTTTTTTGAATCTTTATGTGGATGGATCATTTTTTGTGTTTTATTTCATTCTTGAGAGTTCATGTTTTATCTATTAAATGAAGGCATTGGTACCTTTGTTTTATCTATGGTTTTTTTAGTTGGGGTTGAAGTAGTCATGGAGGTGGGTTCAATCGTAGGTACCTAGTGAAATTGTCAAGGTTTGGTTGGTAGTGAAATTCATGAATAATAGAAACAATAATAATGGGCTTACATTCTCTCTCTAACCCCACTTAGTGGTAGAGGCTAGGGTTCATGGGGATTCTTCTATAAGTTCCTTCCTTAGTCATCTTCCAACAACTTTTGTAATTTGCAGACTTCCTCTTAGATACCTCTTTCAACTATCTCTTATTGTAGCTATGTAGAAGGTGGAGGGGGACCATTTTATAGTACTATACCCTTAAGGTTTAATGGTTCTCTCTATATCATGGAGGTCCTCAACAAATCTCAAACAAAAGGTAAGGAAAGGTTATCCTTCTTCATTTTCATTCAAAACATTGAATAGTTTGTGTTTACACTCCAATATGATTTATTTGAATATGGATAAATTTTAACTTCTCTCTCTCTCTCTATATATATATATATATATATTCCAGGTCATATTCAATCATGTCCTTTACATAATTTAGAGTCTAATTTTATCTACACTACTAAAAAGAGCATCTATAGGTAACACATAGAAGAACCAATAATATTATTTTAATAGTATTATGTGGAAGAGGGATTTAAGAAAATTTATATAAATGTATCATTAATTTTGTTTTGTAACGAAAAAGCTACAAAATTATTGTCATAATCTATATGCTTGGATGCCAATATTAAACCTTGTGATATATTTTGTTTTGTTGTAGGGATATTGATCTTGGTTTGTCTCATTTAAAATATTTTTTTATGTGGTAGGGATTCATAATATTTTCTTGTAATCTTTGTCCATTTTTCCTCATCCACATCATTGGCATCATGACACGATTTGTGTAGAATCTTGAAGTAAGTCACTTGCCATGGTATTAGTGAGTTTTATTATTGGAATCTGTACGCAACCCTAATCATTTATTTATTTTTGTTTTATTTTCTAAAATAATTATGTTGTTATCTATTAAATGAAGGCATTATTTTATTTTACACACTAATTTTTGGTGTCCTATAATCTCTATATCCCTACATGCTTCTTTTCATACACATGCCTAGTGTTCATACAATAGTTAGGCTATGAATTACTCAAAAAAAGTTTTGGATTGTTTATGGCAACTTGCATGGGCTTTTCCACCTATTGGAAAGGAGAAACCAAAAGAAGAGAATCCATTGGGAAACAAGAAGATGAAATACCAATTTTCAAACCAAACTAAGCACATATGCATGTTGTTCTAAAAGAGCGGGAGCTAAATTGTAAGACATTGAATTTATTAACAAGTTGATTGATAACAAAAACTAATGAGCCCAAGCACTTTCATAACATGAAACTAAATTATATTCATATAGCTATTAAACAAATCTCTACAACAATGTTGCCATGATTGATTTTACTAAATAAGTAATCTCACAATATTGAGTCCCACTTTTGGGACAATGAATTTTTCGGAGGAGGAGGGACGTTTTTAGAGAGCACCTTCGAGCAAAGGTCTGTAAGAAAGTAGCTTCGAGTGAAGGTATACACCATAAAAATATGTTTTTACGTAGTTATCTTCATTTGAAGGGGCCTTCGAGCGAAGGTTTAACCTTTGAACGAAGGTACTCTGAACAAAGGGGTTAAGTATGGCATTTTTGGTTTTTGCTTCAAATTTTCCTAAAAAAATCCAGTTTCAAACCTTAGGTTGGATCTTCAGATGCAATTAACTTGAAAAGATATTTTACAAGACCGGAGCCCTTGAAACGAGCTTTCCAACAAGTATAGTTTTGATATGTTTTCACTTTACCATATATTTAATTTTCAATTTTTACTGAACATAAGTTTTTCACTCAATATCAATTTCTTTGTTCTATAAAGTTGGAAAAATAGTAAACCATTGTAAAAAAAATTCAAAAAATAACTTTGCACTAGGTATTGATGTCCTTGTTTCACAAAACATAAAATTGATTTTTGATAAATATACAAGTTATGTTGAACAACATATACCTATGTCCAAATTATAATTGCAATGACTTAAAAAATTAATTAAAAAAATATATGTAATAAAAAATTATGAAAAAATATCCTTGCAATAGATATTGATGTTAAGAATCCATGTTTAAAATATTATAATTTTATCTTTTCTATGACATAAACATTATTTTCTAAAGATGTTGTCTACTATTTAAAACTAGTTCACATCATCACATAAAATATATTTAGAATCTACACATGAATTGCCACAAATCACTAGTTCGCATCATCTTCAAATTCTTAACGATTTAGCTACTATATGTTTCAGAAGGTGAAGATTTAGTTTAAAATGTTGATACAAATCTCCATCTTGACCAAAAAGTAGGATTCACTATTGTGGTATCACCCAAACTTTATGTTGCCATTCTAAAATTGAATCTATATGCATATCACTTGCAAACTCTCATCTTCCCTTACACTTATCCTTATCGCCTACAAATTGAAGATTTTGAAAGCAAAATTCTAGCATGCTACAACACTAAATCTTTAAATCAGTGTTGTTGACATATAAAAAGTACAAAATTACCCTCTTTATAAACAGTGGTACAGTATGTTTCTAAAAATATTTATTGCAAAAGAAAATCTTTGTTAACGTTGAACAGAAATTGTAATTAGCAAACGACAAATTGACTGACTTAATCTTTGTTCAGACCAAACTAAATTTCTATTCAACGAAACTACCAGACAGAAACAAACGCTGCTGGAAACTACCAGTTTTGTGGGTTAATAGCATACGGAATTGCTTGTATATCAGAATTTCAATTAAATCAAAATAAAAGACTTTCGAAATATTGTACACACGTATAAATAGGCCGGCCTCTAAAGTCGTTGCATGCATAAAGTTGAGGTTGAAAGCGGTACAAACATGTATTTTAGGAATCGGTTTAGCTCAAATGTGAGGTCAAAAAATAATTGGACCCAAGGTGTTCCTTCTTGTGAGGAGGAATTTTTTTTTGCAAAAGTAATTTGTTGCATTCTTTTTGAGATGAAAAATCTTGCAGGTACATAAGGACTATTCATTTTTATTTTTGATGGGAGAAAATTTGTTTACTGGAGTATTAGTATGAAAAATTGTTAAAATCTAAGGATTTATGAGAAATTTTTAGTAGGGGTATGAAGAACTTGAGGATATTAATGCATTAAATAATAAATAGAAAAGAGAACTTAAGAAAAATGAGCAAAAGAACAATGGAGCTTTGTTTTAAATTCAAGTTGCACTAAGTCAACCAATCTTTCCTAGGCTAAGTGGTTCAACACATTCAAACAAGTACAACATATTCTTGTAAATGCATATCAAGGTCCTCACAACTAAATTGTAAACACTAAGGAAGACTTTTGAAAATGTTAAAATGAGTCCAAATGAATCAATAATGAATTTCTCACAAAAGTTGAAGGGATGAGAATCCTAGGAGATGATGCAAGTAATCAACATGTGATTGAGAAAATTTTAAGAAGTTTGCATTCCAAATTTGATAATTTTGTTTCCATAGTAGAAATTTTGAAAGATCTTACATCCATAAAAATTGATGAATTAAGTGGCATTCTACTAACAACAAAAGAACACATGAAAAGTAGTAAAGAATATTTAGAAAAATCATTTGCATCTAAGAAAAACATAAGAGTAAAAAAGCATAAATTTTTAAAGAGAAATGACCATCATTCTAAAACTAAGCGTAGAAGTGAGTCTAGTCACAATTACAGAGGCAAGAGTTATGATCATGGAAGAAGTACAATTATAGAGGTAGAAGCAATGGTACTAGTAAATAAAAAAGACATGTTCAATATTTTCATTGTTATAAATTTGAACATTATGATTCTATGTTGGCATAAGAAATCTACTCACAATATTGAAGAAAATACATAAAATCTATTTCCTTCTTGTTTGAATACAAGTTCTAATGAAGAGACTTTATGGTATACTGAATTTTTTCTCTTCACATATGACTTATAATAAAAAATTATTTATTAATTTGGATGAAAAACATAATAGTATTATTGTGTTGGGGAATAATAAATCACATGGGGCTAAATGAAAAGGAGCCATTTAAGTACAAAAAATGAGAATGGTAAAATTATGCATATTTCTAATACCTTGTTAGTTCTTTTTATAATAAATAATTTGTTATCAGTTGGTCAAATTCTTGAAAAAAATTATGAAGTTGTTTTTGATAGGAATGAGTGTATAATTAATGATAAGTGACAAAGATATGTAGTGGTTGCAAGAACATAGATGACATGTGATAGTATACTTCCCCTTCACTTTTCTTCAAGCAAGAAAGTATTGAGTACTATAGAGGTGCACACTAGTTAGCTGTGACATCAAAGGTATGGACATCTAAATTTTTTATGGTTTAATTTTACTTAAGAAGAAACATATGGTTGAAGGATCATTATTTCTTAAGAATAAACAAGAAATTTGTGAAGAATATTTGTTTGGAAAATAACATGGAAATACTTTTATGATATTTTTACCTAGAAGAGAAAGAAAAAATCTTGAAGTTATTCATACCAATTTATGTGGTCCTATGGAAACTCTCCCAATAAGTAAATCCAAGTATTTTCTTACTTTCATTAATGTTTTTTCTTGTAAAAATTGGCTATTGTTTAGC
This sequence comes from Sequoia sempervirens, assembly GCA_007258455.2. Taxonomy (NCBI): domain Eukaryota; kingdom Viridiplantae; phylum Streptophyta; class Pinopsida; order Cupressales; family Cupressaceae; genus Sequoia; species Sequoia sempervirens. Next base: position 285,717,338 of record VDFB02271358.1, read on the forward strand.
TGATAAATCATAATATTTTGATAATTCTGTTGAGTTTAAACAATTACTTGAAAAAAGTGGTCATTTAATTAAGGTTATTAAATCAAATAATTGGGGTAGATTAAAGGTCAAATATATATTTGGAATTTTTTAGAAAACATGGAATTCAAAGAGAATTTATTGCTTCCTACACTCCACAAAAAACCAAAGTTATTGAGATAAAAAATATAACTATTGTTGAGATGGCTAGAATCATGATGAAAGAAAAAACCTAGATACAAAAATTTGAGTAGAGGAAATCACCATTGCATTCTATTTGTTGAATAGGAGTCCCATAAAAGAAATTCATGGAATGACTCTTGAACAAGCTTGGTTTGGTTTTACATTCTCTATTGTTCATATAAATGTGTTTGGTTGTGCTTCTTATGCACATATTCCTAAGGAAAAACAACAAATCTAGATGAAAAAATTCACAAATGTATTTTTATTGGTTATGGTTCTAAAAAAAAGCTTATAGATTACATGCTCCCATTAATAAAAAAATAATCATAAGTAGAGATGTCATTGTGTTGCCAAAAATTGTATTCTTGATATGGGAATAATTGATGACAAATTGAACTTAACGAGGCCTTGATTTGGTGTTGTGAGGTGTTTTACACATCCAAACTAGGTCTTGGGCCCTTGCAAATTGAATAAAATACATTTATTGATGTCTTGTAAAGGTGTTTTAAGGTGTTGTAACACATCTTCACACTTTTCTAGGACCATAATGTTATAATTCATCTAAATAACCTTACCAAGACCTATTTCAAAGTGTTGTAAAGTCTTGTAAAAAAAATTCACACTTTTCTAGGCTTGTAATCAATATTTACACCTTTCTTATGTTTTAAATGGCCCCTTTATGCACTTACAGGCCTTAATTAAGTGTCTTGTTAAAGAAGAACCCAATAAACAACAGTTAATACATCTTAATATCTGACATCCACTCAAAATTTCTTAGATGGACCAAGTCGCCCATAGGGGAAACTTAGTCCCATTTGGCACAAAAATCAAAATTAATTCAAATTTCTTTCGGGTTTTTATTCTTTAAGACCTAAGGTCGACCTGTGATGAGGTATCATCGGGTTAATAAGGCGCAAGTGTATAAATAAGTGTTTTTCTTCTCATTTTACATCTTCTAATCTCCTAACTCATCTTAAGTCTTAACTCATTATCATTCATCACTAATCATGTTCTCAAGTCAAGCAAGCTAGGGTTTATCATTACAAGTCATCAAGATAGCTTCCTAAGACATTCAAGGACAAATTCTTCATTTTTTGCTGCAAAAAATAAAGATCAAACATCATGAAAAGTATCTAACTCCATTGTTGCATGCCTCATTACATTATTTCTTCATTTGGTTTAATTACCTAAAAAGGGGTTTGACCAAGGCAAACCCCCATGCCCTAACATTCAACATCCCTTCTTCTCTTCTTGTGTGTTTGCAAATTTAGGCACTTTGAGGGTTTGAAGGTCATTAAAGATTTTTTTGAAGACTTGTTGAAGACATATCTTTGTTTTCCAAGTTGAAATATCAGCTAAAAGTCACCTTCAGGCCCGAAAATTAGAGTTTTAGAGGCGAACATTTGTAGGAAGCCGAAGCGCAGACTTAAAATATCCGTTTCCACTTTTGAATTTATAGAGATTCAAAAGTGGACTAAGTCACCACTTTGGGTGACTTAGTCCCACTGAACCTGAGTTTTAGTGATTTTTGTAGAAACGGATACCCATTTGGCAGAAACTGGTTTCTGGGCAGTTTTTCCAGATTTGGGACTAAGTCGCCCAGATTGGCCTAAATGTCCCGTCAGGCTTAACAATTAGAATTTCCAGAATTTCAGAGTTGCTTAAAGTCTGCAACACACTTCCAGGTGCACACCTTTTGTCTTGCAACTTTCTATTTGGTTTTATTTGCATTTCTAGGCCATTCGGTTCATGTTTGCATATCACAATGTGTTTTCCAACACTTTACATTTTCATAGTTTTGCATCATTAGATTACTTCAATTTCAGATTATTGCATTTGTACATCTTAATTAGACATAATCACATCTCATTTAACATGATCTTGAGTGTAAACCATTGCATTTTGGTAACCTTTTCCAATCCCCTTTCTCCTTTTAGGTGAAAAATCCTAGGAGGATCAAAGCATTGTGAAACGGCTAAAACCAAAATCATCGTTTACAGTCATAATTGATGAAAGAGAACAATATACTCCAAATGAAAAGGCTATGTACATTAAAATTTATTTGAATAAAAGTAACCCTTCTTTGAATGATGTAGGGGAAGATGAAGCTCATCTTCTTATTTTTGATGAATCAAAATTCATTGATGGGTGGGTGCAAAAAAGATGGGGGGTCCAAAAAGTGGCTAAATTTTTCATTTTAAAAAAAAATCCATAACATGCTCACATTATAATGCGAGCGTGTTATATCTTATTAAAAAGAAAAAAAGAAAAATCCTCATTCTGCATTTTTTGCAACTTTTTATTTTGTCTGTGACCTGAAACCCTTGCATAATGTGCTAGTACTTTTGGAAGGCCAAATATACTTCAATTATTCACTATATCTTCATCAAAATGTCATCACACCATCAGGGAGGTTGAAGAAGTAAGTAATTTCTATTTTTTGTGTGAATTTGACATTAAATAGGTAGATTTAATATATTTTTTGATGCAAATTTATTTATTTTTTAGGAAATGATAATGCACCTTTAAACCCTCCTCAAATTCCTCTTCAAAATATTGTTTCACCTCATGCCAAAATTCCTTATGAGGAACAACCCCAACAAACACTTCCAACAATTCCTGAACATGCTCTAGAAACTTAGGAAAATTTAATGGGCCAACTTGAAAATATTAAAAAACAAATTGAGGATATAATTGCAAGGTTGAAAGATCCTACAAGCTCAACCTCGAATAGAACCATGCTTTCTCAATTGCTTGAATCAATAGTATCACATGTAGGTTCAATTAACAAGCAAATAAGTGGTTGGTCAGACAAGAGACGATAGTTTAGAGAATTTTATGTAGATAAATTATCCAATAAACAAGTGAAAGATGAAAAAATTACAAAGTTTGACTTGTATGCCCTATTCACAAGCCCTAGAATGAATCAACCTTTACATCCTTCAAGCAAGAGGTTCCCTATCCATTGGTGAAACCACCAAAGGATAAAGAACCATTTTTGGAGGAGGTGGTGGATGGTTTTTGACCACCTCCATGAACAATAATGAAGTACCACTATATTTTTTGAATAAATTCTACAGTGAGTTTATCCTCAATAAAATCCCAAACTTTTTTGATATGCAGGACTTGTAGGGTAGAGGTGGGGGCTCCACATAGGACAAAGTCAAGGCACATATCGATGCACAACGAGCAATGAGATGAGCACTCACTAGACCAACATATGAGCATGTGACTATCCCTTCCATTATGAAGGAGAGTGTTGAAGTCAATACATTGCACTCAATTAGTTCACTCACCCAAAGCCTCATATAGCATACTAGTCCTCTAGCAAAGTGTGAGCATGAAAAGTCTTCGAGGAGTAGAGTTCCACCCCATTATTGTCAATCTTTCGGGTCACCTTGTCGTTATGATCCCACGCATAGTCAGGATGCAGGTTCCCAAGGTACATCTACAACTGATTAGATGGTGATGATAGATGCCATCCTTCATGAGGCATTCAACCTTGATAGTTAGATAAATGTTAGCAAGTTCATTGAATTTAATTTATTAAATTTTATTTTTGAAATGAAAGATTAACCAAATTATTTGAATGATTATAATGAAATTTCAAGGTGATAGTGTTCACTTTGTTTTTAGCAGTCCTACACCTCCCTATTACACAACCACATGCACTACAGAGGTATGTAACTAGTAAAGAATTATTTAGATATTACATGTGAATAGCTAAATGTTATATGAATGGTATTCTTATATCTCATTTTGGATGTCAAGAATAGATTAATCTTGGAGCTTCGATGACAACACTTGCCAGTGGAGGTGGCCATCAAAGTTTCACTCAAGTAATACAAACTATTTATAATTTTAAAATAAAAAAATTGTATTTCATAATTGAATAATGTTTAATGACTTGAAGGTTCTAGATAGTTTGTAAGTATTCTTTGTAATTTTTAATTAATTTGATTTCAAGTTGTTATGCACTTCATAATCTATGAATTTTATTTGTTCATGTTGTTGACCATTATTAATCATTTATGATATATCCTTTATTTTTCATTTATTGTCCTTTATATATCATTTCTCCTTGTGATCATTACTTAGCCTATGTGAATATTACATTGTCCACTATATAATGAAGATATATCACTCCATTTCTTAGCTCTCTTCTTTGTGATTCACAAATTAATATGAATAGAATGTTGAGGTTTTCTGAAAATCATGGAGTATCTTTATAGGTGTGAATTATTACCAAGATCTTAGGACCACAGTCCCCCCATTGATCACTATCACTACATCATTTTGTTCTTAGTTGACAGTGATCATTATTGCTTCTTTTCATGCATCTCACTATCATGATTTACATTATTTCCATAAATCTTATTCCCACTTGAAAAATTCTTCACACTTCACATCAACAAAGGAATGCATGACTTCTTTATGTAATCATGATATTTCCCCTTGCTTGCATGATATGATCATCCCTAGGATTTTCATCTTGTGATTGCCCTTAACTTTGAAATTGTCCTTATGAAACATGCAAACCATTGAAGCAATATATACTTCAATAAGTACTCAAAATTTTGTTGAATCTCATACATTATAAGTCATGACCTACATCACTCTTCTAGTTTTCATAATTGAATAATGTTTTATTTTCAGATGATGCAAGTAGAGGCTCCTCTCGATGTTGATAGGGAAATGGAGCATGGTTTCTCTACTATAATAACAAATTTATGCCTTTGGGGGGGTATGAGGCATATTAGTAAATTTCAAATTGTACATTCATTGTTATAGTTGTTTATTATTGAAAAATAAAATGATCATTGATTTGTAGTTTAATTTCTATCTAGATGGTTTCTATAGGACTTTGGAACACCACTTCCTAAGAATGATATTGTTGTGAATGAGGAGAGATATCATTTGGCAACAATAAGTGATTATTTTGTTAAATATTTTCTTATAATATATTTTTTATATATTAATATCTATACATTTTATTGTAATAGGTAAATATCCATGAAGAATTAAATATGAGGATCAACCCTCCAGTTCGAAGTAGACCACTGGACCATATGCATCTCCATCCCCCTGGTGATCAAAGGCCACCCGTGATCTGTTTCCTTCCCTTGGAGGGGAATGACTTCTTATTGGGGTCCTTTGTCAACTATGCCTATATGGTATTTTTGGATATATATTTTGTATTGCATATATGTGACATTGTATGCCTATATTGCATTCTTATTTAAGTTTATATGTCTATTTTGTATATAGTTTATACTTATTCCAACATATATATTGATATATGCCTATATGGCTAGTTGGTTAATACACATCTTTTTTATTGATGGTGTCCATATTTGCATTATAAATCCACATTTCAATGGATATTTGTAGATGGTTTACTTCAAATATTTAAAATCCAAGTATATTCCATGCACTCTTCCTTTATATAATTTTAAATATATAAAGTTTGAACATTATAAAGTAAATATGAACTATTGGGTGAATTGAAAACCTAGCCATGCCATCATTGACATCATCAATCATATGAATATAATAATACATGATGCAATCTAACAACTAGGTCTCTCTACCACTACACATCTAAACCTCCACTCTCTAGGATCATTGTAGCATAGTAAGTAAATTCATGTAATTATACAATGCACTTTCAAGTATGCAACTAAACATGAGAAAGAAATTATTACATGTGACCTCATAGCTCTATAAGTTTGTGATATAATTCTTGGAATACATCTACCATTCCAAACCCCAATAGTGGATTCTATGAATTAAAAGATAATATTTTGACCTCAACAACTCTAAATTATAAGACAAAATAGCTTGGTTTCTACTAAATAATGTTATAACATTGATAATATACAAAAAAAACCACTTTTTATTGTCTACTTAGAGATGTTGCATAGGAAAGCTCACAAGCAATAACATTGCTCACTTGTGCATCTTCTCTATCACAATAATAGATGCTTGAAAATGTACTATTATAGGATGAATATGTCTTTATAAATTGCAAAAATATTCAAAAAAATAATTTATGGTACAAAATCAAACCAATTGGTTATTGAATGTCCTCTCCCAAATATATCATTGTATCATAGATCTACTTAGGAGAAGGATGAAATTTAGCACAAAATATAAGAGCTACTTGATCAAGGAAAGAGTTGACCTAGCTATTTTTCATATGACACCTTAGAAGCATGAACAATGATGTAGGAACACTTACAATAAAACTAGAGTTCATGTGGCATAATCTACAAGAATTATATTTTCATGAATTATAGATTAAGTTACCACATGCATTTATAAGTAAAGTTATGTTTGTGTGTGCTACCATGAGGAGGTAGTAGTGATGGATATATTGGTAACATGTATGTATATCAAAATATTAAGGAATCAAGTTTTAAATCAAGACAAATTATAAACAATTCACACTACATTTCTAATAATTTTATTCAAATATATTCAAGTATCCATCCTCTATTTGGCCGAACCTGTACTTCAAATCTAAAGACATATTCTTCATGCCCACACTTTCCTTCATCTCAAAAAAATGTTTTTCTATATTGACCAAAATGTTTATGACCGCATTGAGTTTAAGAAACAAAGGAGACTAGTTCTTTAGTGTAGATTATTTAGTCATTAGATTATAAAGACACCTACGTTGACCAAAAATCATAAAGTGGACTTATTCTATAACCAATCCAATGTGTTCGAATTGTCAGTTTACCCCCAGGAGATGAAGAATGTAAACAATTCCTCTCGACAACTTTTTACTGAATGCAACTGACACTTTTTGGATCAGAAACATTATTTCCATAGTGGAATGACTTGGATATATAAAAAACCAAGGGGGGTTATTGTAGAGAGACCCTACATGACCTTATACCTTTAGATGAAATGTTTCTAAGACCCATGGTTTTCGAGTAATAAGTCATCAAAGTTTGCCACCTTTCGTATTTTGGTATCTTAAGAGAAATCACTGGTGCAATGTAGTTTGAAATGTTTTGGAATGATGAGGTAGAAAACATGACCTTTCCTAGCATAACCCTACCCACATGACATGTTGGAACTATTGATTTGGTTTCATGACGAACATAATGAAAATTACACCACCTTGCAACTTTACACTACATGCATCAAACACTTTTTCCATCAACTGAAAAATTGTCACCACAGACAAATGGATTGGAGCTATGAAAAGATGAGAGAGGTTATTGTAGAGGGGCCCTACATGATTCTATAACTTTAGAAATTTTTTTTCTAAGTGCCATGGTTTTTGAGTAACAATTTGTCAAATTTTTCTACCCTTTTGCACTTTGGTCTTTTAAGAGATCACTTGTGCAATGTAGTTCAAAAGGTTCTAGCATGTCGGGGTGCAAAAAAATACCTTTCCTAGCATAAAATTACCTAGATCTAGACATGTGGGAACTGTCAGTTTGGTCACATGACAAGCAGAACAAAAATTACACCACCTTGCAACTTTACACTACATGCATCTGATGCTTTTTCCATCAACTAAAAAATTTTCACCATGGAAAAATGGATTGAAGATATGAAAAAAAAAGAGAGGTTATTGTAGAGGGGCTCTATGTGATCTTGTACCTTCTGAAAAAATACTTCTAAGTTCCACGGTTTTCAAGTAAAAACTCGTCAAAGTTTGTTTCCCTTTTTCACTTTGGTCTCTTAAGAGAAATCATCAGTGCAATGTAGCTCATAATGTTTTGGCATGCTGGGGTGCAAAAAAAAACCTTGCCTAGTGTAAACATACTAGTTTGAATGCATTGGAACTATCAGTTTGGTCGCACGAGGAACTAAAAAAAAATTACACAATCTTGCAACTTTACATTACATGCATTTGATGCTTTTTCCATCAACTGAAAACTTGTCACCATAGAAAAATGGATTGGAGACATAAAAAAATGAGAGAGGTTATTGTAGAGGGGCCCTATGTGATCATTTTCCTTTAGATATAATGTTTCGAAGTGCCATGGTTTCTTAGTAACAACTTGTTAAAGTTTTCTATCCTTTTGCACTTTGGTCTCTTAAGAGTGTTGGGAAAATGTGTCTCAACCTTGCAATTATATATGGTTTATTATTGATAGGATGTATATATATTTATATATATATTCCCTAGTTACACTGATAGGTGTATACAATGGTAGAAAAGAGAAAAATGTGAGTGTGTTAACTTTTTTTAGGAAACTCCTAAAATGGCTGACATACATTAAATAATGATATATTGTAAATCTGGACCATTCATAATTAGGTTTTAGATCTAATGGTGGATATTTTGTTGGTTTGTATTGCCCTAGAATGTAACCCTATTTTATGAGGGTATTGTCTTATGGTTGTGATAGAGGTGGTGATGTATTCTAAGAGTTTGATAGCGGTTGTGTTGTCTCTTGATCTCTAAGTGGTGATACTCCTCTAAGAATCTTGCTCTGCAAGTATATTGTAATCTTTGTGATTTCTGAATAATATATTGGGAGGCTTTTGGAGTGTGGGGTTTTTCTCTCGAAAAGGCTTTCCCCACATAAATCACTGTGTTATGGTATGCATGATAGTTATGCTTATTTTGTTTAAGTTTATGTAATTGTTAAATATCTGTAAAGTTTTACTTTATCCTCCTCTCAAGATTAGTGTAGGAAGTTGTTATGGTACCTTAGCTTCCTTACAAGTGGTATCAGAGCTTGATCACCTTGGTTTCAGTTGTGGGTTGTTGGGTTTTCTGAACTAATCTGGATTTGAGTGGGAGCTTGTGCAGAAGACACTTTGTGATCTTGTTGGAGAAATTTTTAGATGGCAAGCTCATCAGGGAGAATAGAGGTGGAGAAATTTTCTAGAAATAATTTTGAGATGTGGAAGATGTGGAAGCTAAAGATGGAGGATCTGTTGATAGATCAAGATCTGTGGGATGTTGTTGATGTGAATGTTTCAAGGCCTGTAGATCCTACTCAGGCTTCTCAATATGATGTTATGGACTATAAAGCCAAGGGTCTAATTAGATTGTGCTTGAAAAAATCTATTTTAATTAATTTCCATGACAAGATCTTTGCACATAAACTATGGAAGATGCTTGGTGAGATGTATCAAGCCAAATATTTAGTGAACAAGATTTTCTTGAGGAAGAAACTATATTCCTTGATAATGGAAGAGGGTGGATGAATAAAAAACCACCTAGAAGAATTCAATATGTTGGTGGGTCAATTGGCATCAATTGGTTTCAAAATAGATGAGGAAGAGAAATGTCAGATCTTTCTTTGTTCTTTGCTTGATTTGTGGGATTATCTTGTTATGGCTATTGGGAGTACTTTTGTATTGAAGACTAAAGATGTGGTAGGTTATTTTCTTTCTAAAGAGATGAGGAGGAAGGTATCCATCACTGCCACAGAGGCCCTAAATTTTTGTGGAAGAAGAAAGGAAAAATGAAAGAAAAATGAGAAGCATATCCAAGTCTAGGGGGAGATCTAAATCTCCTAGAAAGTCCAAAGTTATTTGCTAGAGCTACGGTAAGCCTAGAAATGTTTGTAAGGAATGCAAAGAAGTAAAGAAGAAAAGAAGAAGAAAAGGAAGAAATTCAATTATGATTATGAGTTTGAGAAGGAAGATGGTGACACATTCATTGCAACTTTGGAAACTCATGTAGGTAATGATGCATGGTTAATTGACTTAGGTGCATCTTTCCACATGAAATTTAATAGAGATTGTTTTTATGAATATGAAGAATTTGATGGAGGCAAGGTGTGCTTGGGTGATGATTCTCATTTAGAAATTGTTGGCCATGGTAAAGTTAAAATTAGGTTTCCTGATGGTAGAATAAAAAGGATTAATGGTGTGTTGAATATCCTTGGATTAGCACGAAATTTTTTATCTGTGAGAAAACTAATAGATGCGGGTGTGTAGGTAGTATTTTTTGATGTAGGATGCAAGATGGTTAGAGGTGCTATGGTGAATGCTAGAGGTGTTAAATATGGCACATTGTATAAGCTTTATGCATGCACTGTTGAGTGCAATAGTGATTCTATGAAAATAAAGTCTGTGGAAGAAGTGAGGGTTTCACCTTTAGTAGATGGTCATGGCTTTAGGTTACCCAAGGGTGCTCTTTCTTCTGATTCAAAGTTACCTAGAGAGAAAAATATGTTATGGCACTAGAGACTTGGCCACATTGGATAAAAAGAACTAACTACCTTGAAAAATAAAAACCTTATTGAAGGATTGTCTAATTGTAGTCTTGAATTTGATTTCTGTGAGCATTACATTTATCGAAAACAAAACTGCATTCATTTTTACTTGATCTCTCATAAATCTTGTGGTGTATTGGATCTTATTCATTCTGATGTGTTTGGTCCTGTAGATGTTCATTTGATTAGTAAATCCACATATTATGTTTCATTTATTGATGATTATAGTATAAGGACATGGGTATATTTTCTAAAGAGTAAATATGAGTTATTTTTCAATCGATTTAAAGAATTTAAAGCAATGGTTGAGTTTTAGACTAGAAAGAAAATAAAATGTTTGAGGACTGATAATGGCGCTGAATTTTTCTCTAATGATTTTGATAGATTCTGTAAAGATTGAGGAATTCATAGACAGAAAAAAACTCCATATTCTCCACAAAAAAATGGAGTTACAGAAAGAATGAACATGACATTGATGGAGAAGGCTAGGAGTATGTTGAGTGGTGCTAGTCTAGAACAAAGGTTCTAGGCTGAAGTTGTAGCCACTACCTATTACTTGATTAACAAGTCTCCTACATCAACTCTTGTTGATAAGAAACCTATAGAGGCATGGTCGGGTCGTAAGCCTTCATTAATTCATCTTAGAGTTTTTGGTTGTGAGGAATATGCACATGTGCCAAAGGAGAAGAAAAGAAAATTGGAGAACAAGGCTGTGAAATGTATCTTCATCAGATATAGTTATGGTGTGAAAGAATACATGCTTTGGGATCCTATTGCATAAAATCTAATTCATAGTAGAAGTGTTATTTTAGAGAAACTAAGCCTTCTTCTGTTACATTGCAGCCAAAACAAAGTAAAATGGAAGATGTGATTCAATTTCCTTCTACACCTGAGAAATTTTAATCGAGGCCCAAGGATAGACATGAAGTTGAGGAGATCTCATCTAGCTCTAGATTTTCAGAAGACGAGGAAGGACCTCCAACTCAACTTGTTCATAGGTCCACAAGACATAGACAACCACCTGAAAGTTATTCACCTAATGATTGGAGATGTATTTTTTCTTTGAATACTAACATGGATGAACCTAGATCTGTAGAAGAGGCACTAGGTATGAATGATGCAAAATCTTGGAAGATTGCTATGGATGGAGAAATAAAATCTTTGAAAAATAATGATACATGGGATATTATACCATTTCCTGAAGGATGAAATCCTATTGGTTGTAAGTGGGTTTTCAAGAAAAAGATTGATTTAGATGGAGGTATTGAGAAGTATAAAGCAAGGTTGGTTGCAAAGGGTTACTCTCAAGTTAAGGGTGTTGATTATGGTGAGATGTTCTCTCATGTTGCAAAAATGAAATCCATTAGATTTTTTCTTTCTATTGTTACTACTTATGATTTATAGGTTGAGAAAATGGATGTGAAAACTACTTTCCTTCATGGTAATTTGGAGGAGGATATTTATATGACATAGCCAGAGCACTACGTGGTGAATGGTAAAAGTAAGTTGGTTTTCAAATTGAAGAAATCTTTGTATGGCTTAAAACAGAGTCCAAGGATGTGGTACTCAAAATTTGATACATATGTGTTGAGTTTGGGATTTGAGCATTCTAAATCAGATCATTGTGTTTATTATAAAACTGATGGTGATAATTTCCTATTTATTACATTATATGTTGATGATATGTTATTTATTGGTAGAGGGAAATGTATGATTTAAGAACTAAAATATCAACTTGCTACTAAATTTGAAATGAAAGATATTGGTGTAGCTAAACACATTCTTGGGATGGAAATTAAAAGAGATAGAGTAAACAGAAAGCTATGGCTTGGCCAAAGTAAGTATGTCAACTCAATTTTACAGAGGTTTGATATGCAAAATTGTAGACTATTGTGTGTTCCTATTTCATTTGGAACAAAGTTATCTATTTTACATTGTCCAACATCCCAATTAGAGATGGAAGACATGAGTAGAGTTCCTTACCAAAGTGCAGTTGGAAGTTTGATGTATGCTATGGTTTGTACTAGACCAAACATTTCCCAAATAGCAGGAGTTCTTTCCAGATATATGTATAATCCTGGTAGAGTTCATTGGGATGCAGTTAAAAGAGTCTTCAAATATTTGCACGATACCTCGGATTATTCCTTATGTTATCATAGTAATATGACTGAAGATGAAATTTCCCTTGATATTCATGGTTATTTGGATTCAGAATGGGGTAGGTGATGTTGATAGTAGAAAATACACTAGTGCTTATGTGTTTACTTGATTTGGTGGTGCAATTAGTTGGACGAGTAAGCGGCAGGTTGTGGTTGCTTTGTCCACTACTGAAGCAGAGTATATGGTAGCTACTCATGCTTGTAAAGAAGACATTTGGATTAAGAGACTGTGTTCAGATATTGGAATAAAACAAGGTGTGGTGACAATTTATTGCAATAGTCAAAGTGCAAAATTTCTAGCCAAGAACCAGAGATTTCATGTTAGGACCAAGCACATTGATGTATAGTATCATTTTGTTAGATATATGGTTGAAGATGGTAGGGTGAAGTTGGTTAAGGTAGATACTTTGATGAATGTTGTTAATTCTTTAACTAAGCCTATAAGCATAGAGAAGTTCAGATGGTGTTCAGAGACTATGGGCCTTTCAACCACTATCAATTAAAGAGATGATGTTTACTCCCTCATGTTGCTCTTAAAAGGTGTTCGACAAGTGGGAGATTTGTTGGGAAAATGTGTCTCAACCTTGCAATTATATATAGTTTATTATTGATGGGATGTATATATATTTATATATATTTAAAGAGTGGGTGGAATTTGAACTACCTCCTTTTGTTTCTCTTCCTTCTCTAGCTATAGATAAACTATGGAAGGTTTCATCTCACAAAATATGACGCTTATACTATAAAGCACCTTCCTACAACTAGATCCCAAAGCTTGTACCATTTCACACTAACACTATAGTTGATGAAGATACACTTCGCCATTGTGTTCTCTAGCTTAGATATCTTCACATCACGCACATGAGCATATGTCTCACAAACAAAGACTTAGAGATGTATCATCGAGGGCTTCTTGGTAGACCATACCTCAATAGGCGTCTTTTCAATAAGAGCCAAAGTAAGAGACCTATGAATTAGGAAACATTTAGTAGCTATAGCTTTAACCAAAAGAATTTGTTCAAGTCCAACATTACTCAACATACTCCTAGCCTTCTCCATCAATGTTCTGTTCATTTGTTTTGCAACTAGATTTTCTTATGGGGTTTATGGAGTTGTCTTGTGTCTCTCGATACCATGGTTCTTACAAAATTTATTGAGTTATGTGAAACAAGACTCACCACCATTATTCATCCTCGAGCACTTGATTTTTCTACTATTCTGGTTTTCAACCAAGGATTTGAATTCCTTAAAGTGACTAAAAATATTTAGATTTAAAATAAAAAATATCCTTGTAGAATTGTCATCTATGAATGAGATGAAGTACATATATCTATTTAGAAAAGAAACATTAATAGGACAAAACACATCAGAATGCACATAATCCAAAACCCCATAAGATTTAAGAGAACTAGAATAAAAAGAAACATGGTTTTGTTTTCCATATATACAATTTTTGTAAAAATCAAACTCAAGATTATAATCATCAAGGCCTTTAACAAGGCACTTATTTTGAGGGTTCTAGGACCCTTCTCACCAATATGACCAAGATTTTGGTTTTACAACATTTTTTTCTTAGTAGGAAGTTTCATTTCCGAAGCATTGGCACCCTTAGGTACCTAAAAATCATGACCATTAGATGTAGAAACCATAGTCTTCTTCTCTACTTTATTTGATGGAGAGAATGAAGAATCCAAAGCCCTTTTCTTGGACTTCACAGAAGCACTATTGCACTAAATAGTACATGCATCTAGCTTATACAAAGTGTCAATTTGATCACTCTTAACAAAGCACCATAACAAATCTATCCATCTTGCATCCACTACTTAAGAAAAAAACTTGCACTTCCACATCACCCAACTTACTCACTGAGAGTAGGTTTTGTGCCAAACTAGGGATGTATAGAACACCATCAATCCCCCTCACTCTACCATCAAGGAATCAAATCTTGACTCTTCCATGACCAACAATCTTCAGGTGAGATTCATCACCAAAATACACCTTCCCACTGTCATACTCTTCATACTTTGAGAACCAACCTATGTGAGAGGTCATGTGGAAATAAGCACCTGAATTTTTCAACCACACATCTTCTGATGCAAGTGTTGCCAAGGCAGGGTCCCACTTCCTAAAAACTAGGAGATGCTTAAGTTTTCATTTCTTGGCACAAAAAATACTTGTATAAAATATGAACCCCTAGAAAATAGGATAGAAGGTTGAGACACCATTTCCCAACAAATTCATCCTCTTGTATCCCCTTAAGTCATTCTCTTAACTCCCCTTAGGCCATACTCTTAGGAAACCTTAAGTCATCATTTGAGATACCCTAAATCCATCCTCTTGCATCCCCTTAAGTCACTCTCTTAACTCCCCTCAAGCCATCCTCTTAGGACCTCTTAACTCATCATCTTAGCTACCCTAAATCCATCCTCTTGCATCCCCTTAATTAATTCTATTAACTCCCCTTAATACATCCTCTTAGGACCCCTTAATTCATTCTCTTAGCTACCCTAAATCCATCCTCTTGAATTTCATTAAGTCATTCTCTTAACTCTCCTTAAGCCATCCTCTTAGGACCCCTTAATTCATCATCATAGCTACCCTAAATCTAGCCTCTTGCATCCCCTTAATTCATTCTCTTAACTCCTATTAATCCATCCTCTTAGGACCCCTTAATTCATCCTCTTAGCTACCATAAATCCATCCTCCTACATCTCCTTAAGCCATTCTCTTAACTCCTCTTAAGCCATCCTCTTAGGACCCCTACAATCATCCTCTTAGCTACCTAAATCCACCCTCTTGCATCTCATTAAGTTATTCTCTTAACCACCCTTAAGACATCCTCTTAAGACCCCTTAAGTCATATCCTCTTAGGTCCCCTTAAGTTGTCCTAGATTGTGTACCCTTAAATCCATCCTCTTGCATACCGTTAAGTAATTTCCTAATTATATTTAATCATTTTTGTTTTAGGTCTCCATAACTAGATGACATTGTTGGCTAGTACTTGTGCATTCAACAACTCATGACAAAATATAGTATATAATTTTCTAAATTTTATTAAATTTTTCTTTCCTCTGTAATAACCCATTCCAAATTATTACTTAAATAATATTATTGTAAATGACACATGAATATACTCCAAATTAAAAAGACATAACTAGTGGCTAAAGTCAATTATAGCTACACATGTCCATTTTTAATGAGAGAAATATTCTCATATTCACTTCAAAAGTAAAATTACAATATCAAGTGTGACTTGGCTCTTAAGGCCTCAAAATCATTACATTGTACATATTACATCAAGTACAAGAATGAATTACATCAAGTTACATTTTAGACTATATTAGTCTTGTGAACAACTATGGTTCTTTTTGATGCTTGCCTCCACTAGTGGACGAGAACATGGTTGAAGCACTTTATCGCCCAACCATGAAGCTTATGCTTCCTCGGTATTCTTCTGACTTGAAGAATGCCCGACCCTACATGAAAATTTTAGTAAGAGAACAACCTACAAGGTGGAATCTGGTGCTTTCCCATACATCAACATGCAATTTCTATCCATAAATTAGAAAATAAAGGGCAAGATCTATGCTAGGAATGGTAGAGAGTGAAATCATAGAGTTCATTCATACATACATAATGAACTATATTGCTTGGCCAAGCATAACAAGTGTGTTGCAATAACAACAAATGACAGGTTATGGTAAAGAAAACCTATACACTCTAAACCGATTTCAGCACTCGTCCTAGAAGGTAACTTTCTACTATAACAACTATCTACCTTCTAGCAACAACTACCCATAGGTGCTCTAGTCAACTAAGGTATCACTTTTCTATTCAAATATTTTAACATTATTTCACAAATATCTTCAAAAGAAGAAACATAATGCAAATTCATACTCTAAACAAAAATTAGATTCCATGATTCACAAAATATTTCAACAATTTTTCATATCATTCTTATGACTATTTTCTACTTAACATCTTAAGAATTTTCCTTTATAAAATATACTAAACACAAAAGAAGGTATGCCACAATTATGTGTATGTACATAGATGAAGTCTATGTGCATACACATATATGTGCCTACTAATGTTAAAGTTTGTGCATACATTCTAAAATAATCATTAATTCAAATTGCAATCTTAAAATAGTATTCCAATTGATGTTTCTTATCAAATAAAGAAAACAAGACATGTCTATGCTAACAATTTCACACATATTGTTATTGTATTTTTGCTACTGTGTTTTTCTAACATTGTTGGTTTCTTGAGAACATTCATTGTTTGAACAAAATAAATATTGTTTCCTACTAAACAATCAGAAAACAAGTTGTTTACATATGAACATTCATTGTTTGATCAGAATAAGTAATGTTTCCTACTAAACAGTCATAAAACAAGATGTTTACATGTGAACATATTTTTTTGAACAAAATAAATATTGTTTCCTACTAAAAAATCATAAAACAAGCTGATTACATATGAACATTCATTGTTTGAACAAAATAAATACTGTTTCCTACTAAACAGTCATAAAACAAGTTGTTTACATATGAACATTCATTGTTTAAACATAATAAATACTATTTCCTACTAAACAGTCATAAAACAAGTTGTTTAGAAATGAACATTCATTATTTGAATAGAATAAATATTGTTTCCTACTAAACAGTCATAAAACAAGCTATTTACATATGAACATTCATTGTTTGAATAGAATAAATACTGTTTCCTGCTATAATATGAATTTTTTAACATAATAGAGTTATTTGTAAAAGATTAATCTCTGTTTACATCATTGCAATATTGTTTCATACTAAACAAATTACATTTAAAGACAATAATGTTATTTACTTAGTTTGTTGATTCCAAACCGTTTACTTGTTGAATGATTACTTTACAAGTAAATGTTCACTGTTTCATACAAAACAGGTTTCCATTGTGTTCAAAAAATAAATAATTCAAATAGCCTAGTTTCAATCTTAAGGACATATTGTCTATTATCAAGACCTTGAACACTTTCATCCCTAGAATTATGATAAGCAAGTTTTAATAAATGAGAAACCAAGTTTGACATGGTTGTTGATGAATTTCTTGAGAAAATATTTCGGTTAAGAATGCAAGGAAGTTTCAGGTTCAACATTATTTTTTGCCTATTATGGTTGCAACAAAAAAAACCTAGGTTGCTTTGGAATTTGAACCATTTATTTGGTCGGGTGGTTTCCTTCTTAACCATCAAAATAACATTCGATATTTCCCTTATGGGCATTCTGGCTTA
Organism: Sequoia sempervirens; assembly: GCA_007258455.2. NCBI lineage: Eukaryota > Viridiplantae > Streptophyta > Pinopsida > Cupressales > Cupressaceae > Sequoia > Sequoia sempervirens. The sequence continues at coordinate 285,735,175 of VDFB02271358.1, forward strand.
ACCCATAGTGCATGCAACAAATACATCATGTAGACTCAATTCTGAGTGTTATAAAGGAAAATATTAAACCTATCGATCTTGAGGATTGATTCCTTACAGGCTACAAAGAAGCCAAACTTTTATATTCTATTAGTTCTTAAATTTGAGGGGCATTCCTCTTTATGCAACTATGGTTTCGACAATACTCAACAATGGACGTTTTTCAATTTCCTTTATCAACCTAGTCGATAATGGAAGGTGACACATTTGAGAATGAAGCACATTCAATATATTTAAAGATAGTACAAAGGATTATATCCTCTATGTAGGTTCAGTGTGCGTACCCTTACATAATTCAAGCATAAGTTGAACACATTGATCAAGACAAGATAGTCCAAAAGCCATGATGTGGCTACATTACCATGTGATCTAACATATCACTCGCATCTTAAGGGAGGGATTTGGCACCTCAGTTAACATGGAAAACTAGCCAATAAGGCTTCCTTCCTAGACTAAGCAAGAGTAGGTCGTAGGCCATGAGATCTAGAGGGTGGTCACTAGGTTTTTACCATCAGCTTAAGCTGTTACATAAACAAAGGATTATACATGTTATTGTGCTATTAGTAATTCATCTAATGTTGTAACATTCACCATCTTAACATGGAAATAGAGAGAGTGAAATTGATATAGATTCAAAAGAAATCGAATTACCTCTATCGTTGAGCCTTTTAGCTAAATTTTTCTTTGATTTTTCTCCACCCGTACTTACTCTACTTTTCTTTTTCCTTTTTTTTAATTCTTTTTCAAAAAATCACTTCATACTAAAATGGTAACCTCCTCTTTTGCATGTAGCTAGGCATTATCAATATGGATGTTTCCTACCATAGCTGTCGCTGGCCTCTAATTTTGAATAATTCCTTTATGATTAGGTAGGCCATGACCATCCTGTGTCTACCTTGTAATCTTCATTGATTTTTCCACATTCTGACTTACAATGCATCGGGTTATCAACTTAATTTCTATTCAAATTGAATATGTATACATATGTATATGTAAACCAAGCACACACACACATATCTCAAGGCCAACTTGGAAGACTTTCCAAAAGCAATAGAGATTTTATGAGGTTTAACTCTCAAGAAAAATTTATCCCCTATTGCAAATTGTCTAAGAGTTTAGTTCTTGTCGGCATAACTCTTCTGTCAATATTTTTCCTCTTTCAGTTTGCTCTTAATGACCCTCATTTATTCTTCCATTTCTTTAAGCATTTCATGTCCTACTATGATCCTGTCCTCCAATTTATCCCAACTGATGGGGGTATGGAAATTCTACTCATATAAGGCTTCAAATGGTGCCATGCCTAAGGATGTATGATAGGAGTTGTTGTAAGAAAAATATACCAAAGGTAAATATTCTTCCCACGTATATTGTTGGTCCATACAATACATTCAGAGGAGGTCTTCGATTACCTGATACACCCTCTCTATTTTCTTGTCAATTTGAGGATGATACGCCGAGCTAAAATTCAATTTCGTCCCTAATGCTGCATTCAAGGTTTTCCAAAACCTTGAGGTCATCCGTGTGTCCCTATTAGAAATGATAGTCTTTGGCAGTTCATGCAAACAAAATATTTCCTCAACAAATTTCTTAGCTAGGGTCAACAATCCATCCTTAAGGTTTCTTAGAATTAAGTGCACAACCTTAGTCAACTTATCAATCACGACTAAGATGACATCATGCTTATTCTTGCTCAACTGCAACCCCTGAAAAAAATCCATACTGATCACCTACCATTTATACTTAGTATGTCATGAGGATACAATAACTCAGATGGGCGTGCATGCTCAGCCTTGACTCACTGGCACTCCAAGCATCTAGCTACGTACTCCACTAAATCCTTCTTGAGTTTAGGCCAAAAGTATAGAGTCTTCAACTCTATGATCATCTTGGATACACTAGGGTGTCCTAAATATGGTGCATTATGAAATTCTTCTAAAACCAACTTCCTTAGCTCTCCAGAGTTAGGAATATGCATTCTCCTCTAGCACCTCAAAATGACATATGGTTTAATCTCATACCCATAAAACTGATGATCCAAAGAATTTTATGCTAGGGTGCTCTTCACTCATAGTGCTCATCCCCTGGAAGATTCTAGATTACCTACTACCTCAAATTAGACCTTGTTGAGATCATGGACACCATATGTCTTCATCTACTAAGAGCATTAGCCAATCTGTTCTCTTTCCCTTCTATGCATTCAATTCCAAAGTCATACTTGCTAAGGAATTCCAACCACCTTCTCTGTCGTGCATTAAGGTTTGGCTTGGTAATTATGTATCTTAACCCTAAGTGGTCTATCTTGAGTTCAAATGACTTTCCCAAAAGATAGTGCCTCCACATTTGTAAGGCATGAACTATGGATGCCAATTCTAAATCATGAGGTGTGTAGTTCACTTCATGTTGCTTGAGCTTCCTTGATGCTACCACTTGTCTGTATTGCATTAATACTGCTCCTAATCCCTCTCCTAAAGCATTTGTGATTACTGTGAATCTCCCATTAGGATTAGGGATATTCATAATTGGTGTCGTCATGAGCCTCTCCTTCAAAAGTTGTAATGCCTACTCGCATTTCCCGATCCATTCAAACCATGTTCCCTTCCTTTGGAGTGAGGTAATAGGATATGCAATCTAGGAGAACCCTTGCACAAACTTCCAATAGTATCCTATGAGGCCCATGAAGCTACTAACATCAGACACCTTTTGAGGCACTGGCCATTTCACGATTGCCTTGATCTTCTTGGGGTCTACGAACAATCCTTTCGCTAAAATAAGATGGCCCAAATAGTGCACTCTGTCCTAATAGAAATAACACTTGGAAAACTAATTCATGAAGAGTTTCCTTTCTCTCAATCACTAAAAAACTATCCTCAAATTTCTATCATGCTCTTTGATAGTCTTTGAGTATACTACAATTTTGTTAATAAATATTAGAAAAGAGTCATCTAAGAAGTTTCTAAATACACTATTCGTAAGGTTCATAAAGGCTGCTAGTGCATTAGTTAAATCGAAACGTACCACTATGAAATTGTAATGTTTGTATTGAGTTCTAGATGCAGTCTTTGAAATATCTTCTTCCTTAATCCTCAATTGATGGTACCCTAACCTAAGATCAATTTTGAAGAACACTATTTCTCCCTTCATTTGATCAAACAATTCATCAATCCTCAAGAGTGGATATTGGTTCTTAATGGTAACCTTGTTCAACATCCAATAATCTATACATAGATGCAAAGTTCCATCCTTCTTTTTCACAAAAATAACTAGCACTCCCTAAGGAGACACACTGGGTCTTATGAGTTTCTTATCTAGCAATTCCATTAGCTGGGCCTTCAACTCATAAATTTCTATGGTGACCATCTGATAAGGTGCCTTAGATTGAGGATCAATTCCCGGAACTAGGTCGATAGAGAAATTGAATTCCTACTTTGGAGGAAACTCCGTAATTTCTCGAGGGAACACGTCTTGGAACTCCTTGAGAATAGGATAGTCATCTAAATATGGATCCTTGCTGTTAGGATTACTAACATGCACTACATAAATTTCACACCCCTTTCAATGAGCCTTCTTGAGTTGCATTGTAGAAATTTTTCTAAGCTCTAAGGGTCTTTGCATTCCACAAACCTCAACTAGGTTTCCACAATCATCCAGATAGTTGACCACCTTATCCTCACAATTTTTTAAAGCCTTATGCTCATTTAACCAATTTATTCCCAAAATTACATCATATGAGCCTAAAGGTGCCACATACAAGTTGACCTGAGATTGAAAGGTTGGAAACTTTAACTCACTGCAAAAGAGACAAGTATCCACCCTCTGCTTTGCTTGATTACCATACTGAACTGCCCATGAATTTTCCATGTATCCATGTCTGATGGGTATCTTAGGTATTATTCTAGGGTCTATAAAACATTTAGTAGCTCTAGTATCAATCAAGATATAAATAGATTGGCCATAGAGCTTACCCGTCAGCTAAATTGGAGAAGCCTGATACTCTTCCTATTTGTTATCCACTGCAACATGGATCTAGTGAGTTTGCTGGTAGCTTCCTTTCTTCCACAAATTTGAATGTTGACAAAAATTCAAGACATAGTGGTCACTTCCACAATTATAACATCCATCACGAGGCCCTTTGCGACCTCCTAGCTTGTCCTCTCTAAATCCCTTATGTTTATGGTCATCCTTTCCCTTTCCTTTATTTTCTTTCTTGTTCTTTCCACCATTACCATCCCCATCCTTCTCCTACAATTTAGTTCACCTCTTGAGATTAAAAAATTGATGGCTCTTGTCTCCCTTATGAAATTTCTTCTTCCCATAATGAGACTTAGAACTCGAATCACTATGAAGATTGGATAGCTATTGCAAATTTTGTCCCTATTTGGTGTCTTTTTGAAAGAATTCATTCATGGTTTGAGGTTCATGCATATCCACTTTAGCTCCTATATGAGGTCTAAGTCCCATTATAAATTTCTAGATATGGAACCATTCGTCTCCCTAATACTGAGGCACATACTTCAACAGGTTAGTGAACTTTTCCCAATATTGAATCACAATCATATTTCCCTGGGTTAAGTTCTAAAATTTTGTTACTTTCTTGTCAAATAAAAGTTGTGGTAGCCATCTCTTCTTGAAAGCTTGGAGGAAGAGTCCCCAAGCGATCTCAATAGGCTGTAGGTTTCACTCTAGCTTCTCATTATCCCACCAAGTTGCTACTTCACATGAAGGTTGTTATGTAGCCCATGCCACCTTAGTCTATTTAGAAAGGTTATGGAGCTTAAAGTATTTTTTCATTTCTATAATCTAAGCCTCAGCTATTGTTTCGATAGCCTTACCATTGAAATTGGGTGGTGCTACTCTTTTGAGGTCTTTTCCAAGCTCTTCCTCAATTCGCTCATGTGGACCTACCCCTGGACCATCGTGTCCTTGATTTCCTTCTACATTCCTATGGTCCCAGTCCTCATGTGCCACTCAGACTTCTTGCTCTATGTGATCCATGCAAGACTCTTTCCGATTTAGAAGCTATAGAATTTGCTCGAGTGTCTGGTTTGGTTCATTATTGGAACCATTACCACCTCCATCTTTCCTAGTGGTCACCTTGATGTCTTGCACTTATCCTGCAACACAGTTAGATTTATTGCATCTCAACACAAGGTTCTATGAATAAATGTTCTTATGCCACATCATATGATTTCCATACATCCCTCAACATAGAAGACATACACATTCATGCAAAATGCTCACATTTTAGAGTCTCTCATTGAACACGCCAAAAAAATACCATTTGATTTTATTTATATTTAAGGTGAGTCAATGGACCCTTATTTATAATAAGCTCTAAGTTACATCATTCTGATTTCTCGGTATTAGATAGAGGACATTCCTCTAGGTCATTATCTGAGTTTACATCAAACTTTACAGAAGAGGATGGTTGAGCACGTAGGCTCTCCTTTTCCTCTTTGGTCAACAAGGGTGCCTTGGATCCACACCCTAGAGGCTAATCCTTGAGTGGGGAAAGATTTTTGATCTTGGGTGTTCACTTCTCCTCAATCTTCAAGCCTCTCTCTGGCTTGAGTCATGTAAGAGCTTGAGCTAGAGTTTCATCATCGGGAATCTTTGATGGAACCTCCACCTTGGTGTTTCCTTCCTTTACATCATTCTTATGTGGGGTTCTAACAGTTTCCCTTTTCTTTGTCCTTCCTTTGACCTTCCCATTCCTGCATTTAATTCAGGTTCGGTCAATTCTTAGAACTTCCAATTTTGGGTCAAGGGTAAACTACCCTAGTCAAATATGGTAGACTCAAAGGGCCTAGAGTTGAACCCTAAGCTCTGATACCAAATGTAATAACCCATTCCAAATTATTACTTAAATAATATTATTGTAAATGACACATGAATATAATCCAAATTAAAAAGACATAACTAGTGACTAAAGTCAATTATAGCTACACATGTCCATTTAAAATGAGTCAAAGATTCTCATATTCACTTTAAAAGTAAAATGACAATATCAAGATTGAATTGGCTCCTAAGGCCTCAAAATCATTACATTGTACATATTACATCAAGTACAAGAATGAATTACATCAAGTTACATTTTAGACTATATTAGTCTTGTAAACAACTATGGTTCTTTTTGATGCTTGCCTCCATTGGTGGATGATAATATGGTTGAAGTGCTTTATCGCCAAAGCATGAAGCTTATGCTTCCCTAGTATTCTTCTGACTTGAAGAATACCCAACCTTGCACGAAAAGTTTAGCAAGAGAACAACCTGCAAGGTGGAATATGGTGCATGCCCAATACATCAACATGCAATTTCTATCTACAAATTAGAAAAGCAAGTGTAAGATCTATGCTAGGAATGACAGAGAGTGAAATCACATAGTTCATTCATACATACATAATGAACTGTATTGCATGGCCAAGCATAATAAGTGTGTTGCAACAATAGCAAACGATAGGTTTTGGTAAAGCAAACCTATACTCTTTGAACCCATTTCGTCGCCCGTCCCAGAAGGTAACTTTCTACTATAACAAATATCTACCTTCTAGCAACAACTACCCATAGGTGCTCTAGTCAACTAAGGTATCACTATTCTATTCAAATATTTTAACATTCTTTCACAAATATCTTCGAAAGAAGAAAAAGAATGCAAATTCATACTCTAAAGAGAAATCAGATTCCATGATTCACAGAGCATTTCAACAATCAATCATATCATTCTTATGAATATTTTCTACTTAGCATATTAAGCATTTTCCTTTTTAAAATGTACTAAAAACAAAAGAAGGTATGTCACAAGTATGTGTATGTACAAGGACGAAGTCTATGTGCATACATATATATGTTCCTACTAATGTAAAAGTTTGTGCATACATTCTAAAATAATCATTAATTCAGATTGCACTCTTAAAATAGTATTCCAATTGATGTTTCTTGTCAAATAAAGAAAAAAGAACAGGTCTATGCTAATAATTTCACAAATATTTTTATTGCATTTTTGCGATTGTGTTTTTCTAACATTACTATTTTTGTAAGAACATTCATTGTTTGAATAGAATAAATATTGTTTCCTACTAAATAGTCATAAAACAAGTTGTTTCATTATGAACATTAATTGTTTGAACATAATAAGTACTGTTTCTAACTAAACAATCATAAAACAAGCTATTTACATATGAACATTCATTGTTTGAATGGAATAAATACTATTTGAAAATTCATTGTTTGAATAAAATAAATATTGTTTCTACTAAATAGTCATAAAAAAAGTTGTTTACATATGAACATTCATTGTTTGAACAAAATAAATATTGTTTCACACTAAATAGTCATAAAACAAGTTGTTTACATATGAACATTCATTTTTTGAACATAATAACTATTTTTTCCTGCTACAATGTGAATCTTTTAACAAAATAGAGTCATTTGTAAAATATTAGTCTTTGTTTACATCATTGCAATGTTGTTTCATACTAAACAAATTATATTTAAAGACAATAATATTGTTTACTTAGTTTGATGATCCCAAACTATTTACATGCTGAATGATCAACTTACAAGTAAATTTTCACCATTTCATACAAAACATGTTTTCCATTATGTTCAAAAAATAAATAAATCAAATAGCCCAGTTTCAATCTTAAGGAAAAATTGTCTATTATCTAGTCCTTGAACACTTCCATCCATGGAATTATGATAAGCAACTTATAATAAATGATAAACCAAGCTCGACATGGTTGTTGATGAATTTATTGAGCAAATATTTTAGTTAAGAATGCAAGGAAGTTTCATGTTCAACATTACTTTTTGCCTATTCAGGCCGCAACAAAAAAACTAGGTTGCTTTAGAATTCAATCCATTTCTTTGGTCAGGTGGTTTCCTTATTAACCATCAAAATAGAATTCAATATTTCCCTTATGGCCATTCTAGCTTAACCCATAGTGCATGCAACAAATACATCATGCAAACTCAATTCTGAGTGTTATAAAGGAAAATATTAAACCAATCAATCTTGAGGACCGATTCATTATAGGCTACAAAGAAGCCAAACTTTTACATTCTATCAGTTCTTAAATTTGAGGGGCATTCCTATTTATGCAACTGTGGTTTCCACAATACTCAACAATGGATGTTTTTCCCTTGCCATTATTAGCCTAGCTGATAATGGAAGGCGACACATTTGAGAATGAAATGTAGTCAATATATTTAAAGATAGTACAAAGGATTATATTCTCTATGTAGGTTCGATGTGCGAACCCCTACAAAATTCAAACACAAGGTGAATGCATTGATCAAGAAATGATAGTCTGAAAGCCATGATTTGGCTACATTACCATGTGATCTAACATATCAATCGCATCTTAAGGGAGTGATTCAATGCCTCAATTAACATAGAAAATTAGTTGATAAGGCTTCCTTCACAAACTAAGCAAGAGCAAGCCATAGGCCATACGACCCAGAGGGTGGTCCCTAAGTTTTTACCATCAACTTAAGATGTCACACAGACATAGGATTATACATGTTATTGTGCTATCAGTAATTCATCTAATGTCATAACATTCACTAGCTTAACATGGAAATAAATATAGTGAAATCAATATAGATTCAAAATAAATTGAATTACCTCTATCATCGAGTCTTTTAGACAATGTTTTCTCTAATTTTTCTCCACCCTTGCATCATCTACTATGTTTTTTCCTTGATGTTGTTGATTCTTTCTCCAAAAATCACTTCATACTAAAATGGTAACCTCCTATTTTTCAAGTGGCTAGGTGCTATCAATATGGTTGTTTCCTGCCATATCCACCACTGACCTATAATTTTGAATAATTCCTTTATGATTAGGCAGGCCATGACCATCGTGGGTCTGCCTTGTAATCTTCATTGATTTTTCCATAGTCTGACTTACAATGCATTGATTATCAACTTAATTTCAATTTCAATTGAATATGTATACACATGTATATGTATGTATATATATACTTATATATCTCTATATGCATTTAAATGAATTCATTTACATTTACCATGTATTTCAAATAATGTATATATTTATATATATATATATATCTATATATATATATGGATATATATGTATTTATATATGTCTGTGTGTGTGTGTGTGTGTGTTTGGTTTACATACACATGTATATATAAGTATATATATATGTTTATATTATATATGCATTCTTATACAAATTGCTTGTTTTTGGAATGACTTGAAAATTCTGTACACTATCATTTAAGGTAAGGAATTTGAATTTTTATTTCGAGCATCTTATATATTTATATATTTCTATACTAAAGAAAATAATTTTCTTTAAAATGACCACTTTCATTTCCTTCAAATTATAAAGTTTCGAATAGACCATTTAATCTACAAACTATTTATTTTCAAACACTAAAATATTTCAAGTCAGGAAATTACGTTATCTTATATATGCAAATTAGTCAAATGCAAGTCATCATGCCATTTTTGGTGTGTGCACCCAGATTCCAACTGGCTTACCATTTGATCTGGCTAAACAATTCGACTTCAACCATGTTCTCATCCTTCAACCTATCACCTTGCAACTGCACACACTTGCACTTGCAAATTGATCAATAACATTCAATTCTTGGTAACATATAAAATAATTTTTCAAAATTTCACAAAGTCAACATCAGTCAACTTCTTTAATTCAATTTCTGAATATTTAAGAATCTTCATTTTATATTTATTGAATTTCTTCAATAATTACATTTACCATATTATAAGAAATATGCAACAAAATTGGGTTATGGGTGGCAAATCAATCCCTCTGCACATTTTGCATTGCATTTTCTAGCATTTAAAATTCATTTTCTGAGATTTTGTTTGCTATTATCATCTCTCTGTTTCAGTTTGCATACTTGTTGTTTCATTCAATTCATTGCATTTAGCTTAATTTCATTGCTTAAAATCAAAATTTTATTTACAACATTGTTGCATAGTTTACAATATGAAATTTGTATCATGGATATGTGCTTTAACAAGCTTTGGATGTCATTAAAGTCCTTAGTGGATGTGTCAAGTTGTGCCTTTGGAAATGACCCTAATGGCATTGAACTTACTCATGCTCACTCAATTCCTAATGCATGTCCTCCTCATGATGTTGACATTATTGGAGAAGATGATGACAACATGAATAAGTTCCTAAATGATTGTCTTGACAATCTAGAAGCTAATGCATCCTTTTACCCATCTATAAAACAAAAAAATCCTCTTGCAATACCACCTCTTGAGATGTTTGGTTACTTACATCCTGAAACAAAAGTTGAACCTAAGTTTCCTACAATAGGTGAACATAGTTCCTCTAGACAAGCAAAAACTCAACCATTTTATGATAACAAAGTAACAAACACTCCCATCAATCTTGAAGAAACATATGGAAAGGGCTTCACAATCTTGAGTAAACAAGGATGTGATACAACAAGTGAACATGAGATCCATCGAATCCTAGAATAAATGCCAATTAATGAAAGTACAAAGGAGTTAGGATATCAAGATCCCTCTCATAGCATAAAGCCTCCTAGAAAATATCTAAGGCTTCGAAGTGATGGTACAATGATCTTTGATTCCCCTCCTGATATGAATGTCCTTCCTAAAGAACAACCAATCACTCATAACAATGACAAGGATGAGAAGATCACCTTGGGTGCCCCCCCACTGCATTCAATTCAAGAAGTGGGTGAATCTAGCAAATGCAAGAGCCTTACAAGTTACGAAAACTAAAGCTTCGTTTTCCACCATCTGAAAGTTGAAAAGGAAACTACAACTACTTTTGAACAAAGAACTAATAAAATTACCACCAATAAAAGACAAACTAGTGCTATATCCTAAAGAGACAAAAGTTCCACATTGTTGATACCATAGAACTCTTGGACATAATACTGATGAGTATCGTGCATTCTAGTTAGTACTGAAAAAAAATCACTTTGATGGAAATGATTTCCATCATGTGATTACATAGCCTAATACTGTTTCACCCCTTGTCATGTAATAGTTATAGAACATTCTATTCTCAATACTACATGACCTTTCCAATCACCTACCTCTGCTCATTCTCATCTCGCACTTAGTGGGGCAAGAAATTGATAGCCTTGTCCTAGTAATGTATTTTTCATTGTCCCTTAGTTGTGTTGTTCACCTTCCGCTTATACAAACTGAGATTGGGAGGCAGATGAATTTCTCATAGATTGACTCGCATTTGCCTCACTAGTATTTTGCATTATTTATTTATTTATGTGTGATTGCATGTGCATAATGTGATCATTCGTGATGTTCTATTTGATGTTTTCTCTCTTTGTGACATTCTTCTATTTGTACCTTCATTCTTTTCTATGTTATGTATCTCTTTCATTTTTTATCTCTTTTTCATTTGTCTTGTGTTTTCCTTTTAGGGATAATGCAAGGTGTTCAGACATTCATGTCTCTTCCATGTTGACCTAAAAGGATTTTCTTTTTCCTTTCCTTTTCCTTTTCCTTTTTCTTTATATCTCTTTTCATTTGTCTTGTGTTTTCCTTTCGGGGATGACGCAAGGCGTTGAGACATTCATGAATCTTCTATGTTGACTCAAAAAATTTTCCTTTGTTTTTGCTCTCTTTGTGTCATTCTTCTAGTTCTATGTGTGTTTGGGGGATGATGATAGTTTCAAGCTCTCTAAAAGCATTACAACAAAGAACATACTTACCCCAAATCCATAGATCCCTTATGTGTTTGGTGTTTTCATTTTGGGGGTAACCCCTCTCTTTTCTTTTTCTCTTGCATGATATAACTTTACTCAGAAACATATGACTTGGAATAGGGCTTTCCAAGTTGGCTCTTATGCCTTCCTTTTTGTTTTAATTTTTAATTTTCTACTTTAAAGTAATTTCTCATAGTAGGGTGTTTAGAAATTTATTTAAAGTGGGGGCATACATTGGAATTATTCTTTTGAATTTTCCTTTTTCTCAGTTCTTGGTGTTGTTTTCTTACTTCATACGATGCATTTTTTGCTTTGTGGATGACATTGGGTGTGATTTCCTTCAGGAGCATGATCTCTCTTAGCATATTACATTCCTCTCAGTGGCTTGATGTGACACACTGCATCCCCTAAGTTGTGAATTTTCTATTATTTGATTGGTCCTCTCTTGCAGACATTAAGCATAATATTCCCTAAGTTAAGACCTCACATGAACTAAGAAAGACTCCTTTGAACATTTTTCATTTGTAACTATATGGCCACCTTGCATAACATAGATTGCATGCTTGTGAAGCCATCTTGTTTGTTCATGAGCTCCAAGCATATGAAGTTTTTCTTGTCTCATGAAGCTCAAAAATTATTTTTGTGTGGCACCTTATTAAAGTTATTAGAGGTATAACTTTGGTATGGTTTGAGCAGGAAGCCCAACTGAGGCATGAATTTCCCCATATCCACTTGCATGTGTGTGAGTGCATACTGATGAGAGGCTCAAAGATTCTCTCATATAAATCATTTTATGTTTAAAATACTTGTTATTTTTGTTAATTAACATGACTGGCGGTAGACTATAGACTAATATATTTACTTACTTTGCTTTATGTTTGGCTAATTTGGTAGATATATTTGAGATGATGCTTTATGTTAAATGAGCTACTTTTGTGATAATGTTGATGAGATAATTATGTTGTTTTAATCTTTTACTACCATAATTGGTATCCTTTTCTTAAGGGTTTCATTCAAGGTATTTAAAAGATTGATGATGAAGTTAAACTCCCTATTTAATCAAGGAAGATAATCACACAATTGATCAGCCTAGTTGGATGATGAATCACTCAAGTCCAAATCAACTTCTTTGTAGTCAATTTGGGAACTTCTAGTCCCAACACCAATCTGGTATATTTCTCTATGTCTATTCTCAGTCCTATTTTAGTTCTTGATGCAGGAGCATCCAGTGGTGTAAGGGCAATCCTGCATCACCCAAAAAAAGAGTTTCATTTCATGTTGGTAGTTTCTTAGATGTTTTTTTCATTTCTAGATACCCTTTTCATCATAATTTAATTCCCAACTTATGGTTTTTCTTTTCTATTCCTGGGTTGGAAGATATTGCAGTTTTAGTATCTTAGAATTACACCTGAAAAACTTCTAGGTTAGATTTGAGGCACTAAACGGTTCCAAAATGGCCCCAAAACTTGCTAAAATTAGTGTAGCATATTTCAAGCATGTTCTTGACTATAATAACTTTCCAACGGTTCCAACGGTTCAAATGATTCAAAAAACGGAGTCCCGAATCAAAAGTTATGGCTCCCAGAAGTTGGCGCACTTTCTAGAAGACTAATTTTTTAATATACTTTGAAAATTTGAATTTGAATGTCACTTTCGACCCCAGACTGCCAAAAACTCAAATTTTAATGTTGCTTTGGTTCGGAGCTAAAAAGGAGCTCTATTTATGGGCAGGTTTCTGATTTTTGGGCTAGCTTTTTGGGGACAAGTTCACATACTAGGAAATGGGGTTTTTCTATAATTTTGTAGTATGCATATTTCCAGAACTTGAGGATATCAGATCCTCTGCATGTAAGAAGATCTTTTTCAGAATAATAAAATAACATTCTCTATTTGGTGTGTTAATTTTCTGTGTCTCAGGTTGCACCCTTGTCAGGTGGTATCAGAGTGAGGTTTTCTTGAGCATGTGGACAGATTGCCGATCATGAGGCAGTTCACACCAAGACCATGGTTTTGGATCAAGGTCAAGAAAGATGCTTCCAAGAGTGATTCTTGGTAGGCATGGTGGTGCCAGAGGTGGCTGAGGCAGTAGAAATGCTGGTGGAAGAGATCCATTAGAGGCCGAGGACTTCATAGCCCTCCAAAGATAGATTAATGTGTTGTAGGAGCAGATGAGAAGAGGGTTAAACTCAAGAAGGAGAGAAGAAAGTGAGGATGAAGAAGAGGAGGAATATTCAGATGTAGAAGAGGAAGAAGAATCAATTGATCAAGACCAAATGCCGTTGATAAGGGCCATTTCAAAGATCGAGAAAAGACCCAAAGTAGAAGTCCCCAGTTATTCTGGAAGTCTAAACCCGGAAGAGTTGATTGACTGGATCAATGAGTTGGAAGAATATTTCAAGTATGAGGAGATAGAGGACCCAAGTCGGGTCAAGTTTGCAAAAATGAAGCTGAAGGGCCATGCTAGTATTTGGTGGAAAGAGGTCCAGTTGGAGAGAAACTGAAGAGGAAAAGGCAAGATCACCAAATGGGATCACATGGTGGAGAAACTGAAAAAGTGATTCATACCAATGGACTACGAGCTCGATTTGCTGAATAAATTGAAAGGGTTGAAGCAAGGAAGCAAATCTGTGAAAGAATATACTAAATATTTTCACAAGATGATCATCAGAATGGGTCATATAGAGGCTAGCAAGGAGAAGGTAAGTTGTTATCTTAATGGGTTACGACCGAGCATTTAGGAGGAGCTAAGCCTGGTTAGAATGACCACCATTGAGGATGTGCACCAATTTGCTCTGAAAGTTGAAGAGAAGCTGAACAAAATATTTGATAGCAAGCAAAAATGACAAGGTTAGAGTGGAAAGGGCAGTGGAAGATCTTTTGGAAGCCAAATTGATGATGAGAAGAAAAATGAAGATGTGGGTACTAGTTGAAACCAGAAGAATGATAACTTCTACTACCCTCGTGATCAAAACAATGGTGATTAAAGAGATAGAGGACGAGGGAGATATGGAAAAGGATCCGGAAGAGGTGGTTTCATAGGAACATTTTTCCAGTGTGGTGAAGGACATCAAGCCTATGAATGTCTGCAACATCAAGGAAGGGCAAACAAAAGGTCGGAAGGTCGTGGAAGAGTTGCACATGCAGATGAGGAGGCTCAATCTGAACATTTCGATGATGCTAAAAGGGGAGAAGCCCTAGTGATTAGAAGAGCACTGGTGACTGAAGAGAAGGAACCCGAACAGAGGAAGAATTTTTTCCGCACAAGGTGCAAATGTGAAGGAAAATGTTGTGATGTCATCATTGATAGTGGGAGCACCGATAATCTGGTGTCAGAGGAGATAGTTACAAAGTTGAAGCTGAAGAGGGAAATGCATCCATATCCATATTAGATTGCCTGGTTGTAGAAAGACCACATAGTTTTGGTCAATGAGCAGTCCCTGGTAAGTAAAGTTCAAGATCAGGAGCTACCATGATGAGGTACTCTGTGATATCATCCCCATGGATGCATGTCACATGTTGTTGGGAAGGTCGTGGTAGTTCGATAGGTTGGCTATACATGATGGCCATGCAAACACTTATTCCCTAATGAAGGAAGAGGTTTGCCATAAGTTGAAACCCCTAAAGGAGATCGAAGAAAGGGTATGCAATAGTGCTAGGATTTGTTATGTTGGTGGAAGGAAATTTTTAGAAGGTTTGAAACATGAGCGTGTGTGTTATGCATTGATTCCTAGAATGGGTAAGGAGGATAGTGAGAAGGTGCTAGTAGAAGTTTCTAGGTTGTTGGGTGAGTTTTAGGATATTGTTTCTGATAACGTACTTGAGGATTTACCACCAGTGAGAAAGATCAATCATCAGATTGACTTGATCCCTAGAGCTAGTTTTCCAAATAAGGCAGCTCACAGAATGACTCTGGCAGAAAATGAGGAGTTAAATAGACAAGTTTAAGAGATGTTGAGAAAGGGTTTGTTTCGAGAGAGCTTGAGCCCATGTACAGTACCTGTAGTACTAGCACTAGAAAAGGATGGGGAGTGGAGGATGTGTATAGACTCTTGAGCCATAAACAAGATAACAATCAAATACAAATTTCCCCTACCAAGGATGGATGACCTGATGGACTATTTGAGTGGAGCTCAGTACTTCACAAAGATTGATCTGAAGAGTGGACATCACCAGATCCAGATTCGAGAGGGAGATGAATAGAAGTCTGCCTTCAAGACCAAAGAGGGCCTGTACGAGTGGTTAGTCATGCCTTTTGGGCTAACCAATGCACTGAGCACATTCATGCGGCTCATGAATGAGGTACTGAAAGAGTTTCTGGGAAGTTTTGTTATTGTGTATTTAGATGATATTTTTACTTTCAGTATGAATTTGGATGAGCATTTGATGCATATTCAGAGAGCCTTTGAGAAGTTAAGAGAGGAGAAATTGTTTATTAATATGAATAAGTGTAGTTTTGTGAAGGAGTTAGTGTACTTGGGGTTTGTTGTCTCGGTAGAAGGTCTCAAGATGGATCCAAAGAAGGTGAAGGATATTCTAGAATGGCCTACCCCAAGAACTACTATTGAGGTGAGATCTTTCCATGGTTTGGAAAGTTTTTACAGAGATTTCATTAGAAACTTCAGTAGTATTTGTGCACCCCTGACTAAAACAATGAGAGGGGATAGAAAAGAGTTCAATTGGAGCACTAGAGCAGCAAAAAGTTTCAAACTGTTGAAATAGAAGGTGACAGAGCAGCCTATTCTAGCCCTCCCATATTTCAATAAGGTGTTTCAGGTGGATTGTGATGCCAGTGGTTGTGCCATTGGAGTAGTGTTGAGCCAAGAAGGTAAGCCCATTGCCTATTTCAGTGAAAAGTTAAATAATGCCAAGAGAAAGTATTCTGTATATGATCATGAATTTTATGCAATAGTTCAAGCACTAAAGAAATAGAGGCATTATATGTTGCCAAAGGAAATTTTTTTTTATACTGATCATCAAGCATTATAGTATCTGAATAGTCAGGGAAAATTAAATCAGAGGCATATGAAATGGGTAGAGTTTTTGTAGAGCTATACCTTTGTTCTAAAGCATAGGAGTGGGAGGTCGAATAGGATTGTAGATGCCTTAAGTAGGAGGTAGACATTGATGACAAAGATGCATATTGAAGTGGTTGGGTTCAATGAACTAAAAACATTGTATCCAAAAGATCCTAATTTTGCAGAGGTTTGGAAAGCTTGCAAGGAGCTTGTTACAGTGGACAGGACAAGGTGGCTATATTTCATAATTTAGGATGGCATGTTGTTTAAGGGAAGCCAATTGTGTATTCCAAGGAGTTCTATGAGGGAGAACCTAATTAAGGAGAAGCATGAAGGAGGAATGGCAGGAAATTTTGGTCGAGATAAGACCATTGCCATTATTAGTGAGCATTATTACTGGCCTCAGTTGTCATAGGATGTAAAGAAGTATGTACAAAATTGTAGGGTATGTTAGGTGGCTAAAGGAGTGAGCCAGAATACAGGGTTATATCAGCCCTTACCTATACTAGAGAGGCTGTGGGAGGATATAAGTATGGATTTTGTTCTTGGTTTGCCAAGGACACAGAGATGGAATGATTCAATATTTGTGGTGGTTGACAGGTTTTCAAAAATGACACATTTCATTCTGTGTCAAAATACCCATGATGCAGTCCACATTGTTGACTTGTTCTTTAGAGAGGTGGTGAGACTACATGGTTTGCCAAAGACTATTGTCTCAGATCGTGACACAAAATTTGTGGGATACTTTTGGAGGACCTTGTGGAAGAAATTGAAAATAGAGTTGAAGTTCAGTTTTGCACACCATCCATAGATAGATGGGTAGACGGAGGTTGTGAACAGGAGTTTGGGTAACCTATTGAGATGCTTGGTAGGAGATAAACCCAAGGGATGGGACTTGATCTTACCCTAGACAAAATTTTCTTACAAAAATTATGTCAATAGAAGCACTGGTAGATCACCATTCTAGATTGTGTATGGAGGAAACCCCAGAACAACTCCAGAATTGAGGAAGATGGACCAAGAGAAGAAGATAAGTGCCGAAGCCAAAGATTTTGTAGAGCACATCAAGGATATACATGAGAAGGTAAGAGAACATATTAACAAGATGAATATGCAGTATAAGGCCAGGACAGATCAAAAAAGGAGGAATAAGGAGTTTCAGATTGGTGATGAAGTAATGGTCCACTTGAGGAAAGAAAGGTTTCTAGTGGGAACCTATAAAAAATTGAAGATGAAGAAATTCGGCCCCTGCAAGATTTTGAAGAAGCATGATTCAGGGAATGCATATGAAGTAGAGTTGCCAGATGGAGTCAACATTTCCCCTATGTTCAACATTTCAGATTTGACAGAGTATGATGAAGGAGGTGTAGAGGATGCACCAGCAATAGGGTAGTATGTCATTCTAACACCTACTTCAGAGAAGGAGGAGATTGAAGCAATCCTGGATAGCCGTGTGGGAAGGACTACCAGAAACAGAAAGTATGAAGAATATCTGGTGAAATGGAGAGGAAGGCTTGTGGAATATTCATCCTGGCTATCTAAGACAGAGGTTGACCATATGGGTTTTCCTCAACCATTTGAAACGTGAAGGGGTCACTTCTCAAATTACCCTGGGTGTCTGATGCAGGAACATCCCGTGGTGTAAGGGCAATCCTGCATCACCCAAAAAAGAGTTTCATTTCATGTTGGTAGTTTCTTAGATGTTTTTGCATTTCTGGATACCCTTTTCATCATAATGTAATTCCCAACTGACGGTTTTGCTTTTCTATTGTTGGGTTGGAAGATATTGTAGTTTTAGTCCCTCAAAATTGCACTTGAAAACCTTCCAGGTCAGATTTGAGACACTAAACGGTCCCAAAACGGCCCCAAAACTTCCCAAAATTGGCGTAAAAAATTTTGAGCATGTTCCTGACTCCGAGACCTTTCCAAAGGTTCAAACGGTTCAAAAAATGAAGTCCCGAATCAAAATTTATGGCTCCCAGAAGTTGGCGCATTTTCTAGAAGACACTAATTTTAGAATGTACTTTGAAAATTTGAATTTCAAGTTGTAACTTATTGCACTAGACCGCCAAAAAATCAAATTTGAATGTTGTTTTGGCTCCAAGCTAAAAAGGAGCTCTATTTATGGTCGAGTTTTTGATTTTTGGGTTAACTTTTTGGGGACAATTTCACATACTGTGAAAAAGGGGTTTTTCTGTAATTCTGTAGTTTGCATATTTCTAGAACTTGAGGATATCAGATCCTTTGAATGTAACAAGATATTTTTTAGAATATTAAAATAACATTCTCTATTTGATGTGTTAATTTTTTTTGTCTCAAGTTGCACCCTTGTTAGTTCTGCTTTAGTTTTATTTTTAATCTTTAGTTTAGACACCTTGAATCTTGGCAGTTAAACACCATGTTGTGAATTCAATAAGGATATAGTTATAAATATCCATGTTTCGGTTTTAGATAAGAGTTAGATAATTTTCAGCTAAGAATTATTGTAATGGTTACAATACTTTGTTATGCATCTTGATTTGATCAATCTAAATGAAGAAAAGAAGTAAACTTGTTATTGTGTTAAGAGGTCTTACCTGAGGAAGAGCAGGGCCCGCTCAACCAAATGAACTGATCTTGTTTGGTATTTTATGAGTTTATGTTATTTCTGTTCATGAATATTAAATCTGAAGTGTTGGATGTTAAATATGAAATGCTAAGTTAGTTTGAATCACTCTCAACAATTCTGGATGAATTGCTCTTAATTTTAGTTTATCATAATTAGAATGGTTTGTTAGATTCATCATAAAGTTTATTAAGATAATCAGTTTTAGATGTTGTCTGCAAGAATTAAGTTTAGTGATTATCTGTTCTGTCAAATTGAAGCAATGATGGGAATTTATGGAAATATGGAATTGAAGTTTGTTGGAAATCTGTTCATGAAAATTAGTATTTATGTTTTCTAGATTAATCATTATTTCTTTGCAATTCATTTATGTTTTTTAAAATAGTATTTATTTTCCAACAAATCTTAAGATAGATTTCTTTCGAAGTAAATTAGAATTAAATTTGTATTTTGAATTCTAGATTGAGAATTAAGATAAATGTTAGTCTTTTCCATGAATCAGTCTCAATCAAGTCAAATGAAGTCAGAAATAAGTCGACAAAACCTTAAGTTAGGAAGTAAGATAGAATTACTCCTTAGGAATTAGTTGCTAAAGTTCAACTCCTGAAGAGCTCTTGAAAGCTCTTGAAGGAGCCAAATCGACACCTGAAGTCACTATTTACAGTGCAAACCCCCCCCAAAAGTACATGATAAACATCCTTATCACATATAGCTCTAAGACACACTCGGTTCGATAATTGATTGACTAAATGATGCAAGTTGTGACATCAACGACCTTTCCCATCATTTTTGGCACCGTTGCCAGGGATTAAAAGATCTAGCTATTTAGTGTGAAGCCTTAGTGTTGATAAGGAAGAGAGATCTGAATTGTGGTTGAGATGAAATAGAGACCATCTAGGGAGGTTTCTTCCACGAAACATTGATTGTCAAAGAAATATTGATTTTGATCAAGAACAAGACATTCAACAATACTAGATGAAAGATCAAGAAGATAATCAAGAACATCAGATTAAAAATCAAGAATAAAATAGAGATCCATTTCAGGAAGAAGAAATGGGTGACCAACCAGAACGTCCACCAACAAATAGGACCTTTTCATATCCTATAAATCTTGAAAGATAGATTGGTGAGCCTCCCATGAAGAATATTTCACCCTCAGTTTTTCCTACCTTCAAGGGAAAAAATTTAGAAGATCCTGATCAATTTATGTTTGAATTCAAAGTTCTATGTCAGACCTATGATTACACAAATGATAACCAAAATTTGAAGTTATTTCCTTCTACATTGAAAGAGTCAGCTCTACGATGGTTCATCGGTTTAGGAATAGGAACAGTTGGAACTTGGCAGCAAATGGAAATTGAGTTCTTGGATAAATACCAAGATTATTGTCGAGTAAGGGATAGGAAGGAAGAATTGTTTTGAATAAGACAAATGGAGGATGAAAGTGTAGAGGATTATGCTAATAGATTCTAGTTTGTGCATCATAGGTCTACTAATGGGCTAGATAATGAAATTAGTAAAACAATTTTTCTAAGAGGAATTGATGATGAGTCAAGAGAGTCTTTGAATCTAATGGGGAAGGGGGACATTAACAAGCTTTCCTTGGATGATATCATTGAAATATGTCAAAACTACTCTAGAACTAGGGTAGGAACAAGAAACTCCAGAAGAAACAAGGATCATACTATTGATGTGTCAGAAGTAATGGAGGAGTTAGCAAACATGAAGACTGATTTACTTCTTCATCTCAACATGCAGGGAGATAAGAAGAACACAAAACCTTTTTCTATTTATTGTTCCAAGTGTAGGGGAAAACACCTTTTAAGAGAATTTCCATTGAATCAAGTTGATATCTGTGAGATTTGTGAGAAACAACACTCAAAAAGTTCCTATAATCTTTTGGCTGGAATTAAGAGCAATCTAAAGAAACCACCTTTGATAGAAGAAGAGCTTAATTATGTTGGCCAAAGACCTCAAAACACAGGATACAAGACTAATCAAAGACAATATGGTTCTACATCTAACTAGAATCAGAACCCTTGGAAAACAAAAATCAATGGACCCCTTAGTATCAACCACAACCACCACCTACATATTGGGTTCAACCTAAATGGATGAATCCCCAATGGAACCAGTCACAATGGCAAGCTAATCAACAACCACAATGCTAGTCAAATCAACCCTCATGGCAAAAAAATCAGACGCAGTTCCAACCATGGAAAAATCAGGGGAAAAAATGTCCTTGGGGACAAACACCTCCAACAATAAATGGCCCTAATCTAGCTAACGACTAGGTAGCCCAACCTCAGTTGCCAGCTCAACCGGTTGCAAATCTGAGAAATACCCATAATGATGCAAATCCCCCTAATTTGAACATTATTGATGCTAATGATATTCAATTGAGAAATTGAACTGTTCAATCTAACCTAGTAGAAAAATTTCAAGAAGGCGGGGAAGACAACAAGAATTCGGTAGAGAAACACAACTTTGAGGAAGAACAAAACGTTAATTAGGCACCTTACTCTGAGAGATTGAAGGAAGAAAAATCTAATCCTGAAATTTCTCAACCCAATTACATGAATGTTATCGATTCTCAACTTCTTGATGAGTTGAAGAAGATTAACATTGAAATTCCACTGTTATAGGCCATAAAAGACATACTAGAGATAAATCAATTAGTCAAATCCCTCTGCATGAAAACTCTAGGGAGGAAAAATAAATTAACTTCCACAATTCAAATAGGGACAAAAATCATTAATGTGTTATTAGGAAGATTGCTTCCACAAAAATATAATGATCTGGGTAGTCTTGTAATAACCCTCAGTATTAATGGAAAATAGATATCAAATGTTCTAATTGATTTGGGAGCTGTCATAAATGTTATCACATTTGATGCTATCAAAATGCTAGGTGTAACGCCAAGAAAGTGCACAAAGACAACAAAGAAGATTAGAAGCAAACATGCAATACTAAAATCTAAGATGCAAATCTAAATGTTAAGCAACAAAGAACAAAGGAAGTTAAAACGTAATTAAACTGAAACAATCTCACCAATTTCAAATGTATTTCCATGATTCATCTCGATTGCCCTTCTCCAACATGCTAATGATCATCACATTCATGCCATGAAAACTTCCTTGCTATCGAAAACACATTACGTTATCAAGCTGAGACAATTCCATGTCACATCGATATTGATCTCTCTCGTCGATTTCTATCCTTGTCATCATTCACAATTTGCAACAATGATGCGAATTGGCCTATCATCTAATCACCTTCTACCATCTATCTATACATGTCATCATCCCATTCCTATTGGGTCGTACAAAAGTCAATGCCATGTCTTCGCTATGTCGATGAGACACCAAAGCAACTCTTCCCAAAATCCAGAAGTCTCACCGATTAAGTTCCCATCGGGTTGTCGAAGAGACTTTGAAACAACTCACTCCAATACAAGAAGTTCTCCTTGATGAAGCTTTATCGAAATGTCATCAAGACTTTCATTTCTATTCCATTGATATTCATATATCTCTTCGATGAAGAACCTCCATCTCATCCCCGCTTAATCATTCCATTAGCTCTCAAAAATGTAGGTTTGAACCACGAGAGGTTGCTAAGCTCCCACAACGTTTCAGGGTAACAAACAAGGCCAAATGATTTGAACCTTCTTCTCTTTTGGTGCTGCTAGACCTAGGCAGGTATACCTATTTGAATAAAGTGGACTTGACCTTTGTTTATTTCCTAAAGCAATTTACCCACACTGGAAAATGGGAGTAGATAAATGAATTTTAATTTGGTGTAAATTGTATAAGCAATATCAAGGAAAAAATCTAATATGTTCATATGTAAAATGGAATGAAATTAAATAGTAGAATGGTAGAGACTAGTGCCTTATTGGGTGCATAGAGTCAAATGAATATCTTCTTTTTGGCATAAACTCAAATTGTTTGGCATATAGGTTTAAGTTTATAACTGGTATAAACATGCAGGAATCTGACTACTGAGTTCTTCTTAATGATCCAAATGAGATTTCCCAATTAATATGATTGATTTAAAAGATTTAATCTTTCCTTGAAAGACCCAATTAATCCAACCATATAGATATAACAAGTGTGCATTGATAAACTGAAAAATATCAAGTGATATATCAGTTTAAACAATTAGAAAACATCAACCTTGGAGACAACTTCAACAATACTTCTAATTGACACAACAAACAATTGATACCAGAAAAATGTCACCACATCAAATGAATTCAATTGAAATCTCCATTGTTTCAAACATGCATCATAGTCTCAAATAAAATACATTTTTTATCCTATTGTATTTTTTCTATCTCTCTATTTCCCTTCTCTCTGCTGTCAAAAAATGAGTATTTATACATCAGTCACATGAAAATTCACGTCCATTCGTATTCACATCTCCATGATCTGTTGTATTTGAGCTTTTTCAAACATTCATCAGACACCCGAGAAGACATCTTGTAGTTTCGCCAACACCCTGAGTCTCTTCGACTACCACATATTATATATCGCTTTGGTGTCCCACAGTCTCATCGATGTTCTGAGTCTCACCGATAGCCTATAGATCATATGTCGCTATGGTGTCATGCAGTCACACCGACGTCTTGAGTCTCCCTGATGTTCTGTGCCTTTAGTCATGAGTGTATCGTTGAGACTCTCGCCGATGAAAACCTATTGCTGTAACATTGTGAGTCGGGCAGATGCTCCACAAATTACTTTGTGTCTTGCCAAGACATCTCCTTCGGTTCATTATCTTATCACTGAGACTTAACAATCCTCCTTCCGATGGAAAAACACATGGTGTGACCTTCCTAGCTCTTGTCGATAAATCCTATCTCACTGATAAACAAAACGTATCACCAAGTCTTCTAGCAACACAATCTCATCGGTGTGACTTAGGGAATCAGCGAAACTTCATGACTTCATATCAATAACAATGAAAAAATCCTCCTCTATTTTGTTGGCAAGACCAAATGAATGCTACGATACTTTACTTCGATGGCTTCAGTCTGGCCGATGAACTTCATTATCGGCGAGACCATGAATATTGCTAAGTCCACCTACCAATGTATCTTCGTTATAGCAATATGGTAAGTCGGCAAGACTTCCTCAAACTCACCCCGACGACATTATACTACTGACAGAATCCACTTTTCCAGGAAACTTGTTGAGAATATTATAGATTCCTTTTTGGTGCTTTGAAATTTCACCACGATCGGTAAGACACAAATAAGCTCATTATGACTTACACTGATGACCACTTTCTTGTTGATAGGACCCTTGTGTCATTGAGACTGCAAACTACATCATGCCGACGTGTATTACCAAATGAAATAACATCGGTAAGACATTCTCGATGTCTTGCCGGTAGACTGCAAAAAGACAATTATTAGAATAAAATTCTTTATGGATTGGTGAGACCAGCATCATGTTACGCCGATATGGTTTACACATTGAAATACTCAAGGACAGGTGAATTCTATGGGACCAAATGATAAAATATGGGAAAATTTGTTACACAAAGTAGATTCATGTGCTTATGGTATGGACATTTTAGGAAACTTATGGGTACAGACAACCATAAACTTTTCAAAAATTTACATTCCTAACACATTCATCACCACCTATCAGTCATGACATCACTATTCTTTGACGTCATCACTTAGTCTGGTCCCACTTTATCAGCATGTCGAAGAGACTTAAACATGACTCTCACCGTTCTCCCAAAGTCTCGCTGAAAAAACCCTTGTCTAACACTATCCCAGAGTGTCAAACAAACTCCATAAGACATCCCATCAATACACACCTATCCCTACGATATCATAATATCAAAGGTACTTACAATCTTGTCACCCCAAAATCATGTTGTCACCTCGATGCAGTTTCATCACTCCATCAGAGAGACTCCCAAATGACTCCTTCCAATAACCCAAAGTCTCCTCAATGCAACTTGTTGAAATGTATATAGCTCAACAGATTAATCTTCTTTAAACCCATGCCCTTGATCTTCACCTTTGAATCTACACTGTTCCTTGCTATATCAATGGAAAAGTATATGGGCCCATACAATCCTAGCGGGCTATCAAGCTATCACTACCTGTCACCTCTGGTAGTGTCGTTCAACTCACAACAATGATGTTAGTTGATGCTTTTCTCAATCACCTTACTCCACCTATTCATTCGACATCCTACCTCCCGCACTATCTAGTCCTACCATATACATCAATGGTCATCCTCCATCCACTATGGATTAATCTCCACCATTCCCTACTTCCCCATGGGACATAGTTGGGACCCACCAAAAACTCACAGGGTTGGTGGGCACTGTTGATCTTTCACCATATAAACATGCACTGTCAAATCTTGGCCATGAGAAGATACACATTGTCAACCGAAAGGCTAGATAGTAAGGGATAGTTTCCCAATGAGCTCATGGGCTTAAGTAATAACTTAAGCTACCTACAACCTACAATAACAAGTCAATGATGAAATATAAATCCTATTTAAACATTATGACTATTAAACCCCTAGGGTTTTATCTATAAAACCCTAATTCAGCCTTATTGAAAAGAAACAACAAAAATTCATGCAACATTGCTCATATGACCTAGATGCTCTTGCATCAAGAAGGAATCTCATGTACATTTCATTATCAATCAATCAATATTGCATCCATAATCATAGAAATATCTTCTTTCTATTTCTCTCTTTTGGAAGATATTTTAGTTTGGCAGTTGATCGTAGGATGTTGGGAGTTCATATTCAACTCCTACATGGTATCAAATCTCTATTTTTGTAGAATCCTTCCCAAATATGAGGGAAATATTTTGTCTTGAAGAATTCATTGGGTGGGATTTGAGATTTCAAGGACCTCATGGTTGAATCTGGGATGTCAAAGAAAGTCATAATTGGCTTTTGTATTAGAGCGAGGTTCAAAAACTAAGCATTGAGCATACTACAACTCACAAACTAAAATTTATCTTGAATGGAAGTCTATCAGTATATGTTGTGTATTTATCTCTTAAGTTTGATTGAAGGATTATATGTTGTACTTTGAAAATCCAAGTGTAGTCCAGTGATTTACTCTCTTGTTAAGTGTAACCTTTTGAATTTTGATATATCTTTCAACCTTTGATGAATTCTTGAAGCATTTATGCACATTAACTTTTGACTTACTTTATAGAAGCAAAGCTAAGACATCAAATTTTGGAC
Source organism: Sequoia sempervirens (assembly GCA_007258455.2). Lineage (NCBI taxonomy): Eukaryota > Viridiplantae > Streptophyta > Pinopsida > Cupressales > Cupressaceae > Sequoia > Sequoia sempervirens. The sequence continues at coordinate 285,761,775 of VDFB02271358.1, forward strand.
ATTTACTATTCTTATATTTGGTTTGTTGAAATTGAGCTCATCTTATACCTTATTGATGGAATAGATACATTTTATTACTTTTTTATTTGATAATTATTCTAATCAGTGTTGCTTTCATTTTTAGATGGTTATGTTTGATTATTTCAATTGGTACCATGAAGCTCAATTTTTTTTCCTCTATCATGTTCATGAAAAGCCTATAATGAGATGTTTAAGGGGATATATTTTGAAGAATGCACTTAATTACGATGTGAGAAAACTAAGTTGAATGGGATATTGAGAAAATAATTTAAGATACAATGGAAACATGCAAGTTGTGAATAAACTTGGTGGTTGAAGAAATGACATCCCTTCTTGACAATGTTTGATGAATACTAAATATATATAAAATAAAATTTTAGTTGACTCTAATAATGTGATTTAATTTTGAGTAGGATGTATCTGCGTGAATTAATGTTTTACCAGTGACAATTATCTTAAACATAATCTTATGCTCTAAAAGGAGAAGTGTGATGTTATGATTTAAGAAGAAATAAATATATTATTCATTCAATGATTTTAGGTAGTAAAGAATGGTGATCATAATAAATTCTGGAATATGTAGTATATCAATCACTGAGAACAACAAATATATATACCATTGAGACACTTTGATAGAATATAACCTGATGGGAGATATAAAAAACTTTCATTTAAGGATTTTTATGTTTAAAAAGACTTGTTTTTATTGTTAAATGACATGACTAGCAGTAGACAATAGGTTAACATATTTGCTTATTTTACTTTATGTTTAACTAAGTTAGTGAATATTTTGGAAGTAATAGCTTATGTTAAATTCGTTGCTTTATGATGACTTTGGATGAGATGATTATGTTGCATTAATCTTTATTACCATGATTGTTGTCCTTTCAATAAGGGTTTTTAACAGGCTATCTTAAAGGTTGATGAGACAGTTAAACTCTCTATCTAATCATGAGGAATGACTATGCCCTAGATAGGCCCTGTTGGATGATAAGTAAGTTTGAATTGACTTCTTCATAGTCAGTTGAGGAACTTTTACTTCTAGCGCCAATCTGGCGTAGTTCTGGAATAGTCCTCCTTAGTCAACTTCAGTTCTATTATTAGTTTCATTTTGTAATTTGTAGTTGGTTGCCTTAAGTTTTGGAAGTTAACGCCATATTAGAAGCTAATAAGGATATTTTATAAATATCCACATTTCGGTCTAGTTAGGAGTTAGATCATTTGCAATTAAAATTTCTATAATCACAAGCAATACATTGTTTTGTGTTCTAATTTTGACCAATGAGAAAGGGAGCAAGAAGTTAAATTAATTCATTGTGTTGAAGGATCTTACTCGAGGAAGAGTAGGCCTCGCTCAACCTTTGGAACGATCTTATGGTATTTTTGTTAAGTACAGTAATTTTCTAATTTATTAATATTAAATCTATAGTAGAAACTGATTTTGAATTGATCAATTGTTAAAATCATCTTCTATCTTGATAAATGTTCAATTGGATAATCACTTCTATTTACAATTACGTTTCAAAGTTTTCAGTTTATTATGGTTAAGATAGAATTGTTAGAATGGTTAGATTTTTTTATTAGAAATGTTGAACAAGTTTCTTTTATAAATTAGGTTTAGATGTCATTTGAATCAATTAGAATTAATGTTTGTTTGTTAAGCTTCATTAAAACAATGTTAGGAATTTATGAAAAGATGGAGTTGAAGTCTGTTCATAATTTGTTCATGGAGATTAGTCTTTATGCTTTTTAGAATAGTCGTCATTTTCCTACAATTCATTCGTGCTCGTAAATTAGCATTTACTTTCCAACAATTAAGTTATGGATTTCTTTTAAAGAAAAATAGAATTAATTTGGAATTTTGTGTTTTAGATTAAGGATTAAAGTAATAATTAATTGTCTCCATGAATTGGTCTAAATCGAAGTCAATAAAGTCAGAATTAATTCAGCGGAATTTTAAATTAGAAGTTAAAGTAGATTTAAATCTTAGGAATCAATTGCTACAGTTTAGCTCCTGAAAGCTCCTGAAGAGCCCCCAAGAGCTCCTAAAGGCTCCTGAATTAGGAAAAATGATACCTGAAGTCGTTGTTTATAGTACAAACCCCCCAAAAGAATCTGTGAAAACTATCCTTATCACATATTGCTCTAAGACACACTTGGTTCGATAAAAGAATTAATTAAATGATGCAAGTTGTGACATCAATGACCTTTCCCATCATTTTTGGAACTGTTGTCGAGGATACTTAAATGATTTGGCTATTTAGTGTGAAGCCTTAGTGTTGATAGGGAAGAGAGATCTAAAATTGTGGATGAGATGAAGTAAAGACCAACTAGGAAGGTTTCTTCCATGGAACATTGACATTAGGAGAAATCTTGATTTTAATCAAGAGGATATCTAGTAATACCATATTGAAAATAAAGAAATTAATCAGGAAAACCCCATTGAAAATCAAGAAGAGAACATAAATCCAATTCTAGAAGAAGAAATGGGTGACCAACCGGTACGTCCACCAGCAAATAGAAACTTTTCAAATCCTATCAATCTTGAAAGACAGCTTGATGAACCCCCTCTGAAATTTTTTTTCCCCTCAGTTCTTCCAACATTTAGGGGAAAAACTGTAGAAGACCCTAATCAATTCTTGTTTGAATTCAAAATCTTATGCCAAACCTATGATTATTCAATAGATAATCAAAAGTTGAAGTTGTTTCCTTCAACTTTGAAATAATTGGCTTTAAGATGGTTTATGGGTTTAGGGTCAGGAACAATTAGGACTTGGTAGTAGATGGAGACCAAATTCTTGGACAAATACCAGGATTACTACCGAGTGAGAGATAGAAAGGGAAAATTGTTTCGCATAAAGCAATTAGAAGATGAGAGTCTAGAAGACTATGTTGATAGATTTCAATTTGTACATCAAAGGTGCACTAATGGGCTGGATGATGAAATCAGCAAAACAATTTTCCTAAGAGGGATTGAAGATGAGTCTAGAGAATCCTTGAACCTGATGGGAAAGGGAGACATTAACAAGCTTTCGTTGGATGACATTGTGGAGATCTGTAGAAACTACTCTAGAACTAGAGTGGGGACTCGTAAGTCTAGGAGGAATAAGACTCACACCACTAATGTATCCGAAGTAATGGAAGAATTGGCGAACATGAAGATTGATATGATACTACATCTTAACATGCAAGGAGAAAAGAGGACTACTGAACCTTTGTCAATTTATTGTTCCAAATGTAGGGGAAAACACCTTTTGAGGGAATGCCCATTAAATTAGGTTGAATTTTGTGAGATTTGTGAAAACACCTTTTGAGGGAATGCCCATTAAATTATGTTGGCCAAAGACCTCAGAACCAAGGTTATAACACAAATCCAAGACAATATGGTTCACAATAAAATTGGAATCAAAATCCATGGCAGAACCAAAATCAGTGGACCCCATAATATCAACCACAAACCCAACCTACATATTGGGGGCAACTAGAGTGGATGAATCCCCAATGGAACCAATCCCAGTGGTAGTCTAACCAACAACCACAATGGAAAGAAAATAATCCTCATGGCAGTAGAATCAAAACCAATTCCAACCATGGCAGAATGAGGGACAAAAGCGACCATGGGTACAAACACGTCCGGCCCTTAATGCCCCTAATGCTTCCAATGATCAAGTGAATCAACCCCAAATGCCAGCTCAAATGGTTTCCAATCCAAAAAATGCATGAACTGATACAAAAAACCAAAATTTAAATGTAGTAGATGTTAGTGACATTTAGTTACGAAGTCTAAATGTGCAAACTACACCAACCAAGAAAATTCTAGAAAGATAGGAAGAAAACAAAGAACAAATGTTGGAAGAAGAAAAAATTGTCAAACAAGCTCCCTATCCTGAGAGATTGCATGAAGAGAAAAATATTCCTCAAACCTCTTCCCCTCCCTACATGAATGTAATTGATTCACAACTTCTTAGAGAGTTGAAAAATATTAACATAAAGATACCTTTGTTACAGGAAATCAAGGATATACCAGAGATCAATCAGTTAGTAAAATCCCTTTGCATGAAGACACTAGGAAGGAAAAATAAAATGCCTTCAATAATTCAAGTAGGGACTAAACTTACTGATGTGTTATTAGGAAGAATGCTTCCACATAAATATAATGATCCTGGTAGCCCTGTCATAACACTGAGTATAAATGGAATTGAAATACCAAATACCTTGATTGACTTAGGAGCTGCCATAAATGTCATTACATCTGATATAGTTGAAAAGCTAGGAATGACAACAATTCATCCAACAACAACTGTTCTGCAGTTGGCTGATCAATCAACTACAAAACCAGAAGGTATTATAGAGGAAATCATGGTCACAATTGATACATGGGATTACCCAGTCGAATTTTTAGTTCTCAAAGCCAGAAGGAAAGATTCTGGATACCCAATCATATTAGGCAGACCATGGTTGGCTACCGTTGCAGCCTAAATAGACTGTAGATCGAGAAGCATGATAATCACTAATGGACAAAAACTAAAAGAATTGTCACTTTATCCACTTGCACAACCATCACTTTAGAAAAACACTCAACTTTGGGTGGATGAGGATTTAGATTCGAAAGGTGATGGTATTGTGGAATTAGCAATGGTAACCATAAGCGAACATATCCAAGAATGTGAAGAACAAGAGATAACTTCAGAAAGTGAGCAAGATAATTGTCAAACAACATTACATGAAAAACATTGTTTTCCTCTATATACTCTTGTTGAGGAATCGATAAATTCTAAAAAAAACATAAAGGAGATTACAGTAGCAGGAGATAAACCCCTTAATATCAATTCAACCTTATCCAAAACGCAAGAGGAAAAATTGAAAGAAATTTTAGAAAAAAACACCTGAGCATTTTCTTGGGAATATAATGATATGAGAGGTATCCATCCTTCAATCTGTAGTCATCACATCTACACAGAAGATGTCAAACCAATAAGACAAGGAAAAAGGAAATTAATCTTGTTCTCTGTGACACTGTGAAAAAATAAATTGAGAAGCTACTTAATGTGGGATTCATATACCCAATATCTGATAGTCAGTGGGTCTCTCCACTGGTTATAGTTCCAAAGAGAAATGGTAAATGGTGAGTCTGCATATACTATAGAGAATTGAACAAGGCCACTAAAAAAGACCATTTCACATTGCCATTTATCGACCAGGTACTAGACAATCTAGTAGGAAGCAACTACTTCTCATTTCTTGATGGCTTTAGTGGATATAACCAAATTCAAGTAGCCCTTGAAGATCAAGACAAAACTACCTTTACCTGTCCTTGGGGTACGTATGCATATACAGTCTTACCATTTGGACTATGTAATGCACCAACGACATTTCAAAGAGCGGTACTAGCAATATTTGTAGATTTCACCACTTCATGTGTAGAAATCTATATGGATGACTTTACAGTCCTACTAAAGCATATGATGAGGCATTACAAAACCTAGAAAAGGTTTTACAGCATTGCAAAGATCATAGGTTATCACTCAATGATGAGAAAAGTTCCATTATGATGATAGAGGGAATTGTTTTGGGACATCACATCTCAAAAGAGGGGATAAAGGTTGATCCCAAGAAAGTTGAGATCATACAAGACATTGAAATCCCAAAGAACCAAATTGGAGTAAGAAGTTTTCTTGGGCATGTAGGGTATTACAAAAGATTTATAGAAGGATTTAGTAAAATAGCATCACCACTATTCACCCTGCTCAAAAAAGAAGAAGAATTTGTATGGACAGAGGATTGTCAGAAATCCTTTGAAACAATTAAGATAGCTCTAACAACTTCACCCATTATCAAAGGACTAGTTTGGGGAGATCCTTTTCACATACATCCAGATACATCTAATTTGGCCATTGGTGTAGTATTAGGACAAAAAGATGAAAACGATGCCATGCATGTGATTTAATATGTTAGCAAAAACTTAAATCCTGCTGAAAGAAACTACACAACAATAGAAAATGAATTTTTAGCTATAGTATATGCAATAAATAAATTCAGACATTATAGTATAGGATATAAAATCTACGTACATACAAACAATGCTGCAATCAGATATCTAATGAATAAAGCAGTGGTAGGTGGACGCATTATCAGATGGTTACTTTTATTGCAAGAATTTGATGTAACTATCATTGATAAGCCTGGAAAGGACAATGTTGTTGCTGACTTTCTTTCCAAAATTTCTTTATAGGAGAATCAAAAACTAGTGGATGATGCATTTCCAGATGAACATTTATTTGCTATATCAGTTCATCCACCATGGTTTGCTAATTTGGAAAATTACCTTGTTACAGGAAAATGTCCAAGTCAATTTAGTAATAAGAAAAAAGAGAGGTTAATCCGTGAAAGTTCCAGATTTCAATGGATTAATGGTCTTCTTTTTAAATTATGTCCTGACCATGTTTTATGCAGATGTGTAACAGAATTGGAAGTTTATGATTTAGTGCATGCATGCCATCATGAACCTGAAGGAGGAAACTTTTTAGCTATAAGAACAGTTCACAAAATCTTGGGGGCTGGCTACTTTTGGCCAATAATGAAAAAGTATGCAACATTCTTTGTCAGACACTGTGATGAGTGCCAAAGAATGGGGAAACCTACAACAACCATGGAGATGTCGATGCAACCACAAATAGCTCTTGAACCATTTGAAAAATGGGGCATTGACTTTGTGGGACCAATAGATCCACCTTCTAGGGGTTAGAGATATATCCTTGTTTGTATCGATTATGCAACAGAATGGGATGAGGTGAAGGCACTACCAACAACAAAAGAAGATTAAGTTGCAGAATTTTTGTATAAGAAAATTCTCCAACGGTTTGGTGCACCCAGAGAAATTGTTTCAGATCAAGGACCGCAATTTGTGTTAGCAATGATGGAAGCATTTTTACAGAGGTACCAAATAACTCACATAAAATATTTTCCTTATCACCCATAGGAGAATGGACAAGTAGAGGTCACAAATAGCGAATTGGAGAATATTCTAACAAAAATAGTTTCTTTGAAGAAAATAGATTGGGTAGATAGGCTAGATGAAGTAGTACACCACGTGGAAAACAATGACTGGGTTCTCCCCATATGAACTTGTGTATGGAATGAAACCAGTTATGCCAATTGAATTTGAGTTGAAAACATTGAAGAAAATAATAGAAGTGGGGATTGACCTGCCAGAAGCAGAGAAAAGTAGAATTTTGTAGCTTAATAAACTTGATGAAATGAGAATGGAGGCACTTCAACATATAGAAGTGATTCAAAAGAAAAGGAAGCAATGTCACGATAAACATATTGTGTCCAGACAGTTCAGAGAGGGAGATTGGGTGCTATTATTTGACTCCAGATTTAAAGAGTTTAAAGGAAAGTTCCATACCAGATGGCTGAGACCTTATGAGATACAACAAGTGTTCAAGAATGTAGTTGTCCAGTTAGTTTTGATTGATGGGGAGAAAAGAGTCATGTTAGTTAATGGTCATCAAATGAAAAATTACCATAAGCCAACAACAAAGGAGGAATTTATGGATGAAGTGCAACACAAAATTGAACATTTTCTCATGGAAGATATCTCTTCCATGAGAGAAGATCTTTGAACCTTTGAAGAAGGCACAAATAAACAAGGTAAATTGAAAACCAACAATTGGTGGTTTACCTTGAGAAAAATGGAAGTAAATTGAAAACCAACAAATGGCGGTTTACTTTCAAGAAAAGAGAAAAGAAAAAAAAATTGATGACTGAAAACCAAAAATGGTGGTCTATCTAAGTTAACTTTTGCAAGCTTCTGAAGGCTCCTGAAGAACCCCTCAAAAGATCTTGAAGGCTCCTAAAGATCTTGAAGACTGAAGACTCTGCAGACTCTGTCTTTGCTCGAAAGCTCCTAAAGATTCCTGATGAACTCCTGAAGGCTCTTGAAGAACTTAAAGGCTCGAAATAAATTAAGGTGCACATTTAATGTGTATTGTTTTCAAAGTTATTTTCTAAAGTAAGACTAATTTAAAATAGGTAAATATTTATGAATCTTGACATCTCCGCCACAATGTTAGTTAAATGATAATAATAATTCCACTTTTAATCATTTCAAAAAGCAGCAGATTGTCAGAATAAGGAATGATGTGACATGAATGATGTCAAGTCAAGGACAATAGATCTCTTCATGATTCAGTTGTCTTTTCAAAAATCCTCCCAAGTACATGGTGACATGTGTAATGAATGCCTCCAACCTTGCGAATTGAATTGCAAGTTTCAAGTTGTGGCATGTGAATCATCTGGAGCAATAAAGGAATTAAATGCAGGTGATTAATGGCATGTTATGTCATTTTCAAAATTGGCTGCTCCCAAATCAAGAAACAAATTATTCCACACCTTTTTGGTAAGTAATTTAGACTGCCAGTTGAAGTCCACCATTTTTGATAGAGAAAGATGGGGAATAAGAGAAATTTTGAACCAAAGAACTTCAATCTTGATTCAGAGACCAGAAGATTGTTTGAAGAAGCTGAGTGGGTAAATTTTGTGATGCAGTATGAAGGTTTTCAACCAGAAATGGTTAGGAAATTTGTGACAAACTTCAACGTAAATATCACCAGGGTAAGGGGAGAAGTAATAAAAGTCACACCAGAAATTATAAGTGAAATTTTTGGAATTCCAAATGAAGGAAAACCGGTTAACAAAGGCTGAGTTAAGTTTGAGAAATTGGTGGCATCATTTCACCAAGAGCCGGAAAGAAAGCTAGAGATACAAATGCACAAAGGAGACCAGCGTGGAATAGCTCGTAACAGTTTGGATGAGCCATGGAGGACTGTTGCGACTTGGCTTATGAAGTTCTTCACCTGCGATGGGCAGCATGGTACAATACTGGGTCTAGGAATGCAACTTTTAATACATTTAAGGTATGGTTAGACAAAACCTTCAGCTAGGATAAATTTTCCAGCGTTCTTATTTCAACAAATTTCTTCCATGATTTTGAGAGTAAAAGCTAGGGGGGAATCTTCTATGAAATGCCAGGGGTTGATACATTTGATAATTAAATACCATTTCTTAAAAAAAGAAACTGGGAAGTAGGGATGGTTAGAATTTTTGTCTGCACCTGTATGAAAGCAAAAAGGGAGACCCACAAGGGGACCCTCAGCCAAAAAGAAAAAAATGGAGGAAGAAGAATCTTCCAAGAAAAGGGGAAAAAGAAAATTGCTAGAGATATCTAGGGTAACCCGTACTAGGTCAAAAAGTAGGAGAGAAGAAGTACAAGAGGAAAACCCTAGACCTACTAAAACTGTAGTGTCCACTCCTGAAGAGGCACCTATAAGTCAAACCCCTATTTCCGGAAGCCCTGTTAAATCCCCTAAACATGAAGATACCCGTACTCCTGTACAATCTCTTGAGAGACCTCAAAGTCCGCTTGAAAACCCAATGTCGACTCCTGAAGATAACCCTATTTTTGAAGTCTATGACTCTGCTGAAGAGTTTGGCACACAATCTAAAGAGCAAGAGGCCTCTGAAGAATTTGAACAAGAAGAGACTATGAAATCCCCTATACCTTCCCCACAACATGATAAGAGAAAAGGGAAAGAGTCTTTAATTGAATAAGAGGGACCCCAAGAAGAATTGAATAAAGAAGAATTAGAAACTGAGGAATTGTTGAGAACAATGAAAATGTCCCGCTTAGAGGTTGAATTAGAACAGGAAAGAAGAAATGTGCGATTCTTTGAAGAAAAATTAAGAAGAAAAGAAGAAGAATTGCAACAATTAGTCTACAAAAATCAAGCAATGGAAAGGCAAGTTGAGAAAAATGAGGTAAGGATTATTAAAGAACAGTTAAGTAAAAAAGAGGATGCCTTGCAACAAGCCAGTATGTCAGCATTAGTAAGTGCAGAGGAAATTTCAAAATTGAAGGAAGAGTTGCAACGGAAAGAAGAAGAATTAAAGAAACAATCCATGCGGTTCTATGCACAAGAAGCCTCTACTTCCTCTGCTCCTCCACGTAGGCTTGCATTACCTTCCATTATCCCTCATATTCCTTCCACTCCTCCTATGCAACCAACTCTAGTTCAGCCTCGATACCATTCTTTGGCAATTTTCAAATATAAGGAGGAAAACAAAGTGTTGAAAGAGTAGATACAAAATTTAGAAAAAGAAAAGAATGAGATTGAGAGAAGACTTGAATGGGTGGCAGAAGTCAGTTCTACCATGCTTTCCATGAGAAGACCAGCTGTAACATATTCTTTGTTTCTTATAGAAAATTTTTTAGAATGGAAAATAAACCAGTTAATTTTGGGAAGGAGTCTGGATTACAATGAAGATCATGATTTCCTTAAAGATTACTTTAACAGTCACCCTGAAATTCAGAATCTGATGTGTGAGTGAATCTACCAACATGGTTTTTTAATGGGGGATAATGATGACACAATATTGAATATATATGTTGGTGAGCTTCAAATTAGGTCATGTATTTCTTTAATGCAAAACCATGTGGATTGGTCAAATAGAATGAATAAGTACAAAGAAGCTCAAAGAAAATATGGATTGCCAATGAGACTTGAAAATCCCCATGCTGAATTATATATCAAAGTTGTAAGATCAGTTGTTAGGTTAAATGATGTTAATCCCCTCTATGTCTCAAATTTTTTTGATAGCATTGCATCATTCCAGAATGTGGAAGCAACAATCCTGCCATTATCACTACAGTCCTATGAAGAAAGGTACCAGCTTATCCCAGAATCAGTTAGGAGAAGGGGGCCAATTAGTCTGAATAATATCAGTTGGAGTTTAGTCAGAGTCAGACATGTCATCACTCTAATCTAACAACAAAAAGAATTTTGTATAGGCATGAGATTCAGAATGCTGATTATTAGAATGCCAACACCAAAGCTAAAGGAAATAGAAAATGTACCAGCTCCAGTAATGAGGATGTGGTTTGAGAACTTAAGAGAAAACTATGGCTATGCAATTAATACCAGATTTCTAGAACAATATAAAGAGGGTGTTTTTGACTACTGCATTTGGATGGAGGCACTAAAAAGAGAGAGAGAGAACACCATAATTTTGGATGATGAACCATGAGGACATGGTCCAAAGCAAGTTGGGGAGAAAATGATGGGAGATATAAAATACTTTCATTTAAGGATTTTTATGTTTAAAAAGACTTGTTTTTATTGTTAAATGACATGATTGGCAGTAGACAATAGATTAACATATTTTCTTATTTTACTTTATGTTTAACTAAGTTAGAGAATATTTTGGAAGTAAAAGCTTATGTTAAATGTGTTGCTTTATGATGACTTTGGATGAGATGATTATGCTGCATTAATTTTTATTACCATGATTGTTGTCCTTTTCATAAGGGTTTTTAACAGGGTATCTTAAAGGTTGATGAGACGGTTAAACACTCTATCTAATCATGAGGAATGACTACGACATAGATAGGCCCTGCTGGATGATAAGTCACTCAAAGTCTGAATCGACTTCTTCATAGTCAGTTGAGGAAATTTTACTTCCAGCACCAATCTGGCATAGTTCTGGCATAGTCCTCCTTAGTCAACTTCAGTTCTATTATTAGTTTCATTTTGTAATTTGTAGTTGGTCACCTTAAGTTTTGGTAGTTAATGCCATGTTAGAAGCTAATAAGGATATTTTATAAATATCCACATTTCGGTCTTAGTTAGGAGTTAGATCATTTGCAATTAGAATTTATGTAATCACAAGCAATACATTGTTCTGTGTTCTACTTTTGATCAATGAGAAAGGAAGCAAGAAGTTAAATTAATTCATTGTGTTGAAGGATCTTACCTGAGGAAGAGCAGGGCCAACTCAACCTTTGGAATGATCTTATGGTATTTTTGTTAAGTGTAATTACTTTTTGATTTATTAATATTAAATCTATAGTAGAAACTGATTTTGAATTGTTCACTCGTTAAAATCATCTTTTATCTTGATAAATGTTAAGATCGGATAATCACTTCTGTTTACAATTACATTTTGAAATTTTTAGTTTATTATGGTTAAAATAGAATTGTTAGAATGGTTAGATTTGTTTATTAGAAATGTTGAATTGAACCATTAGAATTGTTGAAAAATTTTCTTTTATAAATTAGGTTTAGATGTCGTTCAAATCAGTTAGAATTAATGTTTGTTTTTTAAGCTTCATTAAAACAATGTTAGGAATTTATGAAAAGATGGAGTTGAAGTTTGTTCAGAATCTGTTCATGGAGATTAGTCTTTATGCTTTTTAGAATAATCGTCATTTTCCTGCAATTCATTCCTGCTCTTAAATTAGCATTTACTTTCCAACAATTAAGTTATGGATTTCTTTTAAAGAAAAATAGAATTAATTTGGAATTTCGTGTTTTAGATTAAGGATTAAAGTAATCATTAATTATCTCCATGAATTGGTCTAAATCAAAGTCAATAAAGTCAGAATTAAGTTAGCAAAATTTTAAATTAGAAGTTAAAGTAGATTTAAATCTTAGGAATCAGTCGCTACAGTTTAGCTCCTGAAAGCTTCTGAAGAGCCCCCAAGAGCTCCTGAAAGCTCCTGAAGTAGGAAAAATGATACCTGAAGTCGTTGTTTACAGTGCAAACCCCCCAAAAGAATCCATGACAACTATCCTTATCGCATATTGCTCTGAGACACACCCAGTTTGATAAAAGAATTAATTAAATGATGCAAGTTGTGACATCAAAGACCTTGCCCATCATAATCCCATTACACAAATACGTCAATTTTGAATATATTCTTATAGGTTGAAATAATAATATCATTCCAATTGATTCTATATTATGGGTTCTATGATTTAACTTTTGACTCTTGGTTATTTTACCCCTTTATGCTAACTGAGCATCTTTATGAACCCTAAGTGAGATTTATGTTTAACTATTTTGATTATATTGGAAAAACATGTTTTGAAGGGACCTGAAACCCTTTACAACACAAAAGATGAAAAAATGATCAAAGAGAAAGACATTGAAGCATCAGTAACAACCAAAAGTAAACCAACAACAAAACAACAACCAAACAACAACTAAACAAAAAACATAGAAAATGACACTACTTCATATTCTTCAAGGTGTTAGCCACCTCAATCTCTTGGTTTCAATGTAGATTGACCATATCGAACAGTTCTTGTTTTTCCTCCTCAAAGGTCTTCCTAAGGTTTCCCCTAGTCCTGGTATATAGGCCCTTGGCCTCATCTTCTCCACCCTTCTTCCCCTTTCCCTTTGAAGACTGATATTTCTCTAGCATCTCCATAAAGTAAAGTTGGTCTTCCCTTAATTGACTAATCTTACTAAATAAGACCTTCAGGAATTCCACATTATTTTTTAATGAATAGTGACTAACTTGCAATAGTTTCTTGATATCCACATTTTTTTCATTATTCTTAGCCTCCATTTCAGAAAGGAAATTCTCACATAGGGTCTTATAGTCCAAAACAGAGCATTCCAAATCAACTAATCTCTCAATTAGAACATTCGAAGAAGAACCCTTCAACATGTTTTGCAAATTTTGTTTTAGATGGTCCCTAATATTAATGTTTACCTTATTAAATTCTTGAAGCACCCACTTGGAAAGCTTGAAAGTGCTCGTTTCCCCTTAATGTGCCATATCTAGAAGCTTGAACATTGTAGTATTGTCCTCATTTAGGTAAGAGAAGTCCTTAGAGAGAGGGTTGATCTTTAGGGGCTCAGGCTTTCCAGAGTTTAGATTCACCCCCTCATTTTATGCAATGGTCTGTCACCTAAAATCTCCACAATAGGTGCATGTCAATTAAGGGAGTCATTGATTTCAACAATAATTTCCTCGCCACTCTTCTTCTTAACTGAAACCCTGCCACTATTCACACCACCTTTCCCAACCTAATTTTGCAACTTTAACTGTTTAATTGTTTCTCTTCTTCTTACTTGGAACTTGTTTTATGTTTAATTGTTGATAATAATATCTAAATGAACTAAGTGAGATGAGTTCCAATTTATATTTAAGGGTGGGTGATGATTTAGTTAAGTCATATTTCTATTTCTAATGTTTTAACCTTGATGAGCATTATGGTTTCATGGTTGGAAACAGAGACCATATTATTGAAGCTACCATTATCACAGAGTAGTGAAGGTATGATTGTTTTCCTAATGAGATAACTAATAGTGTGAATTATCAAAAATGAAAAAAGTATTATTTATCATGCATCCTAAGATATAGTTATATGTTGAATTTTATTAAACACTTGTGTTGAAAGGATATATTAATCATGTAATAGGGTGATCCCACAATACTCATTTACAATTTTGGGCAAACTAGACACTGAACTAATTTTTTCTAAATAAATCTTCACTTTCGGGCACCTATAGCGGCTAAATTGCGAGGAATTTGAAGATGTTGCGAACTAGTGATTTGTGACATTTTGTCTATAGATTCTAAATATATTTTTTCAAAATTGTTGGAATCAAATTGCACTTCTTTTTCCATCTCCTTTGAAAACTAGTTTTTTTATAGTAAACACCATTTTTAAGGAGTGACGCTTACCGTATAACACAACTTTTTTTCCATGAAGGATAAAATTATAATTTTTTTGAATTTAGATTTTTAACTATGATATCTAGTGCTTCCAATTTGTTTCACAGTGTTCTATTGAATATTTTTTCCTTAATCAAGTTTCAAAGTCAAACCAATTACAATTTAGACATAAGTGGACTGTATAACACAATTTTTTTTATATGTATCAATTTTATTTTATTTTGTTGGATCAAGGACTTCAATATTTGGTGCACTCATATTTTTCAATTTTTTTTTGATAATCTTCTATTTTTCCACATGTGTAGATAGAGAGCTTGATTTTCGATGAAAAACCTACATTCACAAGAAATAAAAAATAAATATAATAATAAAATTAAATTTATTTAAAATTATACTTTTGGGAAGCTTATAATGAGGACTACATACTTACAAAAAATAAATTTTAAATGAATTAATTTGACCCCCCAAAAGGTCAATCAAAAGTGGTTTTTTATCGACATTTTGATCGGTGTAAAGGAGATTCCATTATAGGTATGGTTTAAAACTAGTGGGGTTCTATCCAAGAGGGTTTGATATAAGGTAGTTTGATCAAACCCTCTTCAATTGGAATGCTTTAAATGGAACTTTTTAAGGCTTAAATCATTATATTTTCTAAAAATATTTGATTTCAACAAAAAATAGAATCTCCTAGAAATTGTAAACCAACTTTGTGGGATCACCCAACAATTAGAACAAAAAACATAATAAGAATAAGTGAATACTGATCTAGCAAAGGGATAAGAGTATATTTCTTTTTATATACTATCTTGCATGAAATCATTGTGTATAATTATTATTCTATTCTTTCCCATTATTAGGGTGAAGGTTATCATATCCAATAGGTCTAGCTAAATTTTTGTTGCACATTGAGCCAACCTTTCAATCACATTTGGATGCCTTGGAAACCTAAAGATTTCCTATCAAATTTTCAAAGTTAAACACTTTGTCTTGAGGGCATCAAAGGGTTTTTCCAAGTAGTTATCATATTCCATACAAGTGTATGGATCTTTAGCCAACCATATTGTATGGTCTACAAAAGGCATTGGTAGTCAATAATCAATCTATAAATATTCTCTATACTTGAAGGAAAATTCCTTGGCATCATCACGTACTTGGTCCAACATTAGCTTTGCACTTGGTCAATACAAAATTCATTTTAAATTCAACTTTTTATTATTAAAAATTTATTTTATTGATCGACCACATGTGTTTGGTTTATATCATTAAGCTATGGTTGTGAGTGTTGGAGCACCCAGGAGCAACTACACACCAAAAGAAACCTTCACGAGAGAGAAGAAACAAAAGATTTACTATTTCACCAGAGATGAAAAGAATGTATTGATACATGATGAAATAATGTATAAAGTTCCTTTAAAAAGGAATGAAAAGTGAGTGATAGGTGAGAAACTTCCCAACACGGGAAAAAACTACCAAACTACCCAAAAATGCATAATTAACCTAAGTAAACTTAAGAGAGAGAAAATATTCATGCTAACACCCCCCTTAAGTGCAACTTAAGGAAACTAAAAATGTAAAATGAGATGCAAAAAAATGCAATATGGGTCCTGGCTACACAAACATGTTAGGTATCCATTTACAATGCAAACAAAAATCTCTCACAATCAGAGAAGAGGAGAAAAATGCTAAGGGAAAAAACCCCTCCCCAAAAGAGAGAAAAATAGAAAAGAGAGAAAGAAGGAGGACTCATCAAGACCCCCCAAGGACAACTTCCTTCACCCCAAGCATTGATCACAACAAAAGATAGTGAGGAGATTCCAAAGGTTTAGTGAAGATGTCTACAACCTGTTGCTCCATAGGAAAATACTCCAAACTCATAATACC
This sequence comes from Sequoia sempervirens, assembly GCA_007258455.2. Taxonomy (NCBI): domain Eukaryota; kingdom Viridiplantae; phylum Streptophyta; class Pinopsida; order Cupressales; family Cupressaceae; genus Sequoia; species Sequoia sempervirens. Next base: position 285,778,204 of record VDFB02271358.1, read on the forward strand.
CTCCTGAATGAGCTATCGAATGAAGTGCATGTGGATCTCAATATGCTTCATGCACTGATGCTCCATTGGGTTGTGAGAAATATGTATGGCACTTTGATTATCACACCAAAGAATAGTGGGATGATTACTAGGAAATCCAAACTCATCCATCAACTATTGAAGCCACAAAACTTCCTGACTAGCCAAAACAACACCTTAGTACACAACCTCAGTTTAAGATAATGCAATAGAAGTTTGCTTCTTGCAAGACCATGCAATCATACCTGAACCAAGAAAAAAGACAAAGCCAAAAGTGGACTTCCGATCATCAACATCACCAGCCTAACACGAGTAATGTGTAATGAATGCCAAACTGTGCAATGCCCTAGAAATGTATTGCAAGATGCATTTGGATACCTTCAGTGACTCTCATGAGGATCTTGAGAGAAATGGGAAACAAGAACAACTGAAAATAAATATCAAAGGCGATTGTATGTCAAGTACAAAAGGATACCAACCAACTACCGATACAAGGTAGCATCTACTAATAGAGTACTGCAACTAGAAGACAACACAACACTTGACTAAAAAGGAGTGGGGATGGCTTGCAATCAGCCATCAAAATCTCTAAAGTAGATCAAGAGCATACTTTTGCTAGAAAATAGAAATACGTGTAGAAGACTGATGAATTGAAGACTAAGGAAGAAATGCAAAAGACCAAGGTTTTTCATATCAAACGCTCATCAAAGCTCTCAGTATCTTGAATCATGGAATGAGAACTCCCAATGAGAATCAAGTCATCCACATAGAGAACAAGAATGAGAAGATCCCCCATGCCTCTGAATGTAAATGTAGGGTTAGAGTGACATCTAGTGAATCTAGAAGCAAGCAAAAATTCCATCTTCTCATACCAAGCTCGAGGGGCTTGTTTGAGACCATACAATGAATGTTGAAGCCTGCAAAACAAGTGAAGGGTCCTGCACAAAACCTAGTGGTTGCTCTATATAGATTTCCTCCTAAAGATCACCATGCAAGAAGGCACTCTTCACATCCATCTGATATACTGATCAATCTTGAGATGCAACAATAGAAAGTACAAGGTGAATGGAATCCATCTTGGCAATAGGAGCAAAGGTCTCTGAATAGTCAATGCCCTCAACCAGAAAAAACCCCTTTGTCACAAGACAAGCCTTATACTTTTCAATAGAACCATCATCTGCAAACTTAGTACGATACACCCACTTGCACTGAACCAAATTTCTTCCCTTAGGAAGAGGAACAAGATCCCAAGTGTGATTCTTGATGAAGGAAGAATACTCCTCAACCATAGCACTGCCCCACTTTGGAACAACTTAAGCATATGAAAAATTCTGAGGATCAGTATAAACTGCATGAATTAAAAGACTAATACCTAAAGTTTGAGAATGAGTGCGATGAGAAGTGGTGGGAACACCTACATGTGAACCAACCTCCTTAAGAATAGTGTGAGCCCAAAGAGGTTGTGTGGGTGTAGGCTCAGGAGAATATGGAGTTATGTCAACAACAAGATCAATACCATCATCATCAAAAGCATCAACAACATCATCATCATCATCATCAATAGGAAACAAAACATCCTTTGAAGAAGAACTGGGAAGAAGGGAGGTAGAGGCCTATGATGGAGAATCCTTTGAAACAAAAGACTCATCAAAATGAACATCATGATGAAAATGTACCTCTTTAGTGATGGGATCAAACAACCGATATCCCTTCACATACTCACAGTAGCCAACGAAGATGAACCACTGAATCTTCTTCTCCATTACTTTCCGCCTCCCTACTAGAATGCATATCCATGCATCACTACCAAATAATATGAAGTAGGAGACCTTAGGCTTGACATGAGACCAAGCCTCCCTAGGAGTCATATTCTGTACTGACTTGTGAGGCATACGGTTTTGAATGTAGTTGGAAGAATTGACAACCTCTTCATAAAAACTGGAGCCATGGACCTAGACTAGATTGAATGCAATTGGCCATCTCTCATAATGTTTTGTTCTTATGCTCAACCACACCATTCTGTTGCAGAGTGTATGCCACTGTGTGCTGATGAGGAATACCTCAAGCAATACATAAATCTTGAAATGCCCCGTCAACATACTCCCTCCCATTATCTATGCAAATCTTTTGAATGGAATGCCCTGATTGATTCTCCAAAAATTCAAGGAATGTCATGAAGAAGCAAAGAACCTCATTGTTGTAATTCAAAAAGTACATGCAAGTGTGGCAAGAGAATTCATCAATGATGGTGAGTACATACTTGGCCCTCGAAAATGGAGTGGGAAATGACATGAGATCACTATACACCAACTCAGTGGGTGTTGAAGCACGTGCCATACCTTTTGGAAATAGATCTCAATGATGTTTCCCAAGTAAACAACCTAGGAAAACCCCACTAGAACAAGAGATTTGAGGTAGACCAATCACCAAATTCTATGTGCTCATTTTTTGGAGATATCTATAATTCAGGTGCCCAAACTTCTTGTCATAGCTTATTCATAGAATCTGCATGAGCAATAAAGGATGATCTTAATGAAGGCTCAATCCATCAAACTTATACAAGCGGGCTTCATGATCAACTACTCCAGTAGCAACAACCTTTTTAGGATTCTCCAACTTAGGAATAGTCACATCACTGGGAGAGAACTCAACAAGTCCTCCATCACCATGCTAACAAATATGATAAATGGAGAGCAGATTCTGTGAAATATCAAGAATAAGAAGAACATCATTGATGCAACCATCCTGCATTTGAGTTGAGCCTGTCCCTAAAACAAGAATTTGATAAGAGTCTCCAACTACAATGTGAGTAGTATGACTATCAGAGAGAGAATCAAGAAGATCCACATCATGAGTCATGTGATGTGAGGCACCAGAATCAAGAATCCAACTATCATGGGTAGAGGAAAAACCTCTTGTTGCAAGGGCTTAGCCTTTTCCCAAGGACTTAGAAGACTTCGACATGGAAATTTTGTGTTTTTTCATAGCTTCCTCCAATGCTGCAAGCCTCGCAAAAAAATGTGCATTATTATTCCCTGAATTTCCACAAAAAATCAATCTTCCTTCTTTTTCTTAAACTTGGAAGATGATTCTCCTAAGTTAGAAGAAGGAGGAGGTGCAGGCTTCTAATCATTCTTCTCCTTAAGCTTGGAGGGATGCTCATCACTTGGAGGAGAATTTGTCTTGGGCTTCTTCTTCTTATTCGTACCCTTGCTCTTGGAAGATTGAGTCATCAAGGCATGACTCTTAGGAAGAGCATCCATCTAAAGCAACTTGGCTTGCTCCCTAGCTAGTTGATCACAAAACACCTCAAAGGAAGGCATATTATGGTCATCTCCCATGGCATCCATAGTAGAATAGAAGGTAGAGGCAAACACTTGAAAAGGACCTCTCCATTTTGACAAGATCAGGAATACACACTCATCATCAATTTTGGCATGACCACACCCTTTCAGTTGTGACAAGATCAATTTGAATTGGGCAAGGAAATCCTGAATAGTGGGAAAAGCATCTGGAGAAAGAGAGGTGAGATCGACTTTAAGTTGCAATATTTTTCAAATTGGTTTTCTTTCCCATACAACTCAACAAGCTTATCCCATACTTCTTTAGGTGTCTTACATTCGATAATGTGAAACAATAGATTATTAGACACATGGAGAACTATGGGCCCTCTAACCTCATCCATTTTGTTATGATGGAAAAACTTCTCAAAGTCTTTAGTGAACTCGAGTTGTTCGACATCCAACATTTGCCAAGCCCCCAAGACTGCAACAATTATGAAATTTTGAGATTCCATGTGTGTAGTTGTGTGGGGTAAGTGGTTCTATTTTTGGTCCTGACATGGTGGGAAAATGAAAACAAAAGAGAGAAATATACTACTTATACCCCCCCAAAATAAATAGAACCAACTATTTGCAATTCCCCAACACTAAATTTTTCCAAAAAAAGACAATTTTGAGCAAGAAATTGACAAGGAATTTAGGAAAAATTGGAAACTTGCAACTTTAAGGAAAAATAGATGGGTACCTCTTTCACACAAGAAGATCACCACAAGCAACCTCTCCACGCAAATTGAACAAGTGACCACCAATTAGGCTCTAGCAAGTGAAGGTCTCTCATACACATGAGCCTTAACTCAAACAATGCTAGTGATGCCAGAGTATAAAAACACTAAATTTCACCACTTTTCCACCAATGTGGGACTAAAATCCCAAGCCAACACCCAAATTTTTTGCATGGACCCACCTCCAAAGAGCACAATGCAGGGAAATCACACATCATCCAAGTGAAAAAAGGTGAAATTTTTTTTATGCCAACAAGAGTGGAACCCTAAATGAGATTTTTGCCCAACTTGAAGGATCACTGCTAGCACAAGACTCCAATGTACGCAACCTTCAAAAAGAAAATCATGCCATAGATTGTAGATTTCAATGCCTCTTTAATAGACCAATGCCAAACTAGAATTTAGAAGGTTCTGTAGTAAACAAGAAACAAGGAATGGTTTCGCAACACCCAAGTCTCTTAACGTAGCTTCCAAACTTAAACACAACTTTCATTGGTTGAATCAACCTCTCCAAGAAAAAATCCCACACTCACTTTCAATAGGAATTAGTCCAAGTGTTGCCTCTCTTGTCTTCCCACACAGGTGAGACAAAAAATGCCTCAGCAAACTGTATTTTGTTGCCTTTTTCATAATGCAAGAAAAAACAATGCACAAAGTCACAACCTTGAGATGACTCTGGTTTAGCATAAGAAAAAAAGAAATGTGCTTCCAACCAAGAAAAAGAATCCACATTTCCCTTTCCTCAGATCATTGCAGCCAATGAAAAATAATAGAAAACAAACATTTCAAAAAATACGCCTTCTCAAAATAGAGAAACAACACGTGCCTCCAGATGGACCAAAATGCCCCAAAGAAAATTCCACCAATTTTCCTTCAAATCATGTCTAGAAAAAACTCTCTAGAAGGTGGTTGCAGTCAAATTGCTTTGATACCATGTTGGAGCACCCAGAGCAATTGCACATTGAAAGAAACCTTCACGAGGGGTGATCCCACAATAGTGGTTTACAATTTTTAGCCAAACTGGACACTTAAATTATTATTTTTAACTAAATCTTCACATTCGGGCACCTATAGCGGCTAAACCATGAGGAATTTGAAGATGATGCAAACTAGAGTCTTGTCACATTTTATCTATAGATTCTAAAAATATTTTTTTCAAAATTTTTGGAATCGTTGCACTTCTTTTTCCATCTCCCGAAAATTGGTTTTTTTTAAAAACAACATTTTAAAAAAGTGATACACTGTATAACACATAAATTTTTTTCAATAAAGGATAAAATTCTAATTCTTTTGAATTTAGATTTGTAACTCTGATATCTAGTGCTTCCACTTGGTTAGATATTTTTTATTGAATATTTTTTTTTTTTAATCAAGTTTCAAAGTCAAACCAATTACAATTCGACATATACGACCGTATAATGCATAAATTTTTTCTATATATCAAAAGTTCTTTTTTTTTTTTGTTGGATCAAGGACTTCAATATCTGGTTTACTCATATTTTTCAAATTTTTTTTTTGATAATCTGCTATTTTTCCACATGTGTAGAACAAAGACCTTCATTTTCGATCAAAAACCTATGTTTAATAAAACTAAAAAATACATAATAAAATTAAAACATATTGAAATTATATTAATTTGGATAGCTTGTTCGAGGACTACTTGATCCAGTTGGGTTTTTGAAGACTCCTCCATCCTCAACTCAAGCTTCAAAGCATAAAAATTAGGTTTTTTGTGAACAATTCAAAAATCAAGGAAAAGGGGGTTCATAGAACAGGGGTTCTAGTGGAACCCCTGGGGTTCGTGAACGGGTTTATTCGAACCCCTTCAATATGCATTTTTATTTTGTTTTTTGGGTGGGAAATGTGGGCCTAGTAATTAACAGGTTCGCTCGAACACTAGTTCGATTAAACTTGTAGGTTCATTCAAACCCCTAAAACCAATTTTTTTGCCATGAGGTCATTTTTTCTCAGTTTTCCTTCCTCCATCAAATTTTAAACCACTATTGTGGCTTCACCCAAAGAGAGAAGCAACAAAACAAACTATTTCACTAGAGATGAAAGGAATGTATTGAGACATGAAGAAATAATGTACAAAATTCCTTTAAAAAGGAATGAAAAATGAGTGACAGGTGAGAAACTTCCCAACATGGGAAAAAACTACCAAACTACCCAAAAATGCATAATTAACCTAAGTAAACTTAAGAGAGAAAATATTCACACTAACAGTGAGTTTTCTAATGTCCATGATCACTAGTCGTAGCGAGGGGTATTATTCCCTTGGCAGTGTGTCTTGTGTCTCGCACACCCCCTGATCACTTTTCCGCAACAACACTGCCACTACTAGTGGTGGTCCTTTTCTAAAAACCTATAGAGCACTAGTCACATGGGTGCCCAAGGGTTGATGGACCTAGGGCCCAAATTTGGCTGCTTAATCCCCAAATTAGTTTTTTTTTTCAAATGGCAATAACCTTTCGTTACAATACCAAAATTTCAAAAATTAGATATTATGTAAAATTTGGCTTAATGTACTACATAGTGGACAAGGTTATTTTTTGATTCTATTGTTTGGTGCCACTATTTTTGTTTGAAGTCAGATCTTCATTTTTGGCTCCCAAGCTAATAAAATTTTTCCATTATCTCTAATTTTCATGATTCATACAACATTTGAAAGGTATTGAGGAGATCTATCAAGACATCCATGCACTTTTTTATAGATTTATCTTTAGGTATCTTTTATTCTGATTTTTTATATTTTCCTTTGAGTGATCACTTGGACATCATGTCACTTGGGAAGGTGATCTTTTGATTCATGCACTTCATTTTAGTTCTAGATCTTGTATCTATCTCCTATTACTTTGATCAAATTCCAAGGTTTCTCCAATAAATAGTTTTCTAAAGTTTCATGGAATTAGGACAATCAATCTTTGTTTTTGTTGCTTTATCATGATTCTAGAGTTTCTCCAAAGAGTTCTTTTGTTTCTAGCATCAAACTCATCTTCTCCTTTGTCTCTATGATTAAGGTTCCAGAGTTTACTCCATAGTGTGCTTTCAATGTTTCTTTGCAACAAATTATCTCATTATGGAGGGCTATATAGTGTCTCTTCTTTCCTTCCTAAGGAGGGGAAATTGATTGTATTGTTTCTCTCTTTTTGAGAGGAGTTTTGTCCAACTAGGTTTTCTCTTTTTCTCCTTTTATGAGAGATTGCATTATAAATTGGTACCTAACATGGCCTAGCTATTAGGATCCATAATAATCTTCATGTTTTTTTATCATTTGCATAATAATATTCTCCCTAAGTTACACTTAAGGGGGGTGTTAGTGTAAATAGGTATTTTACTTATGTAGTCCACTTATAGGTCATATTTATATGTTAATTTTACTTAGGTTCTAGGATATTTTCTAGAGGTCTTAGATGTCATGTGATCTTATCTTGTCCTATCATGTCATTTAATACTTGTGTCCTAGGTCATTTAATAATTGTTGATGTAGTTATCTCATTGTACATGATTCAAACACACATGTCATGATCTTTTCTAATCCTATTTAACAACCTTTTTTTTATAAGGAAGTCATCTCATGTACATTTCATATTCAATCAATCAAGTGCATCCATAATCATAACAAGCTAATCTTGATGTTTCTTTCTTGTAGAAGATATTTTGGTTTGGAAGTTGATCCTTGGGTGTTGGGGTTTCACATTCAACTCTTACACCTAATTTGTTCTCATTTATTTTCACATTTATTACTAACCATTATTGAACCAACTCTAAATACAACCTACATTAAATATGATTAATTATTTTTATTTATTTATTATTCTATATTATTTATGTAAAATAATGTATTATTTCCTTACATTACTAAAAAACCTTAAAATTTCTTACCTTATGAGCATTGAACATCGCATGATATCTTAAAGGGTTTCTATTATTGTGGTGTTGTTAAAAAAAGATAAATATATGCATGATATTTATTATATTTATATTATGATAATTTGTTCTAATCATATATCTAAAACAAATGAAATTGTTTTTCAATATACTATTGCATAATTGAATTGTTTGACAAATTGTCCATAAAAATACACATTCCATGAAAAGGAAGAATGCAAAATTTAAAACACTTTAATATATGTTCACTTATATCAATGTCAACTACTTCCCAATATATTAGGTTCTATTTATTACACCATTTTATATTCAAATAAATTAAGATAAACAAGTTACCTTTTATTATAATATTTTTTCTAATGTAATGTATTTTACTACAAGTCACCTAATCCCCTTTAGATCATCAATCCTTCTTGAGTTATAAGTTTAGACAATTGTATTCTTCTTTACATTTATAAGAATATATTCTGTTGTGCGTGGCTATTCTTCAACATCATCTACTGTAATGGTTAAAAGTAAATTTTAGCCACTAAGAATAGAATTATTTATCGATTTTTGATGCAAATGAGATATATATGATACTATAAATAAATGATAACATATTAAATAAAATTAATGTAGAGAGATTAAAATAATTATTAAAAAAGTTTGTAAGTACAGTACATTTTGATTATAAATTAGTATACAATATTAACAATGCATAATATATTATTTTTCTTAAATCGAAAATCAATTTAATATATTCTTACCATTTAACTACAAATCTATTTAATATAATCAAATAAATACAATCAAACTAAAAAGCAAAAAAAATCATAAACATACTATTTAATCTAATAATTTTCAAAGTAACTTTAAAAAACTATACTACAACAACAATAAAATACATTATTATCAGCTGCAGGGGGGATTAAAATACATTATTATCATATGATTACAAATCTATTTAACGTGATCAAATAAGTACAATCAAAACATCACTGCTTGGGACCAAAACAGATTCATGAACGTACTATTTACAGGGTCTATCATACTTTAAAATTTAATAGATATTATTATCTGTAGATTTGAGGTGATGATGGAGACCAGACAGCGTGCTTTCTTTTCCATATTATAAAATGCTGTCATGCTATTAAAGTCAGAAAAGAATAGAATAACAGAGCATCTGAAATAATTGAGTGAATAAAGCTATTATTATTCCTCTGGGATTTGAGCCAAGTCTGAGAGCTGTCAAATTCAAAACATCTTTATTGCATAAAAAAAACCCAAGTGGGTGTTATTTTAATTCTCCATCGAAGGAGAGAGAAGATAATGCCTGGTTGGATATGCATCTACGTCGGTCAGTACTTTACTGCAAACAAAATGGGGTCTGTTGAGAGCACTACCTGCTACAGAACTTCAATGGAATCCATTATTGTTGGACAGCCATTATGATAGTGCTGTATTATCACCATTTTTGTCTTCAGAGAATCGATGAATCCTATTATATTTTATTTCATTTCAGAGAGCAATGATCGACAAGCACCAGAGCTTTTTCCCTTTTGGAAAGGTATTACCTGAGAAGGTTTTTGGATCTTATTCTGATCATATTTACTTGAGTTCTTAGTCTCGTCATATTCTAAAAATGGTTTCCAGATTGGACAGAAGGGAAAAATTCTTTCTACTTTGAGAGATTCTTTTACGAACATCATTCCTGATGAAATGAAATCACTATCAAACTCATCATTGTTCATGAAATGCAAACAGTTGTTTCTCTTTCTTTATTCCAACTATGTTTGCTTGCGCCCTCGTCGTCTCTGGGGATACAACTTTCTTTATAAAATGTATTTTCCTTTCTATGGGGATACAAGTTTCTTTTTAAAATGTATTTTCCTTTTCAAGTCATTTGAGGAAGGGATCATCTGTACAAACTTTTATTCTCTTTCTATTTGAAGAAGAATGGATCCACTTTACCAGTTTTCAATTCTTTTTGTTTGAGGAGAGAGAGATCCATTTGCAATTCTTTAAAAATTCTTAGATGTCTCTGTCTGAATTTCTGTAATTATATGAGTCGGCCGGCATGTGTGCTAAGTACATTTTAAAATGTTTTCATAAATAATTATGTTTCTAATTGTTTATACCTCTACAAATATTTCTTTTAACATAATTGTTTTTGTTGAAGCAATGGTTCTACCAATGTTTTGCAGCGATGTAAGAGCTTTGTAGAAGGATCATATGCAATGGAGAGCTTTGGAGGATTATTTGGTTGTGACGGACCTATTTTTTTTCTTAATAGGAACTTTGTAGAAGGATCATATGCAATGAAGATCTTTGGAGGACTATTTGGTTGTGACATCTATTTTATTCTTAATAAGAACTTTGAAGAAGGATCATATGCAATGGAGAGCTTTGGAGGATTATTTGGTTGTGACGGATCTATTTTTTTCTTAATAAGAACTTTGTAGAAGGATCATAAGCAATGAAGATCTTTGGAGGATTATTTGGTTGTGACATCTATTTTTTTCTTAATAAGAACTTTGTAGAAGGATCATATGCAATGGAGAGCTTTGGAGGATTATTTGGTTGTGATGTCTGTTTTTTCTTAATAAAACTTTGTAGAAGGATCATATGCAATTGAGAACTTTGGAGGATTATTTGGTTGTGATATCTTTTTTTTTCTTAATAAGAATTTGTAGGAGGATCATATGCAATGGAGAGCTTTTGAGGATTATTTGGTTGTGGCAGCTATTTTTTTCTTAATAAGAACTTTGTAGAAGGATCATATGCAATGGAGAGCTTTCGAGGATTATTTGGTTGTGACATCTATTTTTTTCTTAATAGAACTTTGTAGAAGGATCATATGCAATAGAGAGCTTTGGAGGATTATTTGGTTGTGACGTCTATTTTTTTCTTAATAAGAACTTTGTAGAAGCATCATATGCAATGGAGAGCTTTGGAGGATTACTTGATTGTGATGCCTATTTTTTTTTTCTTATTAAGAGATTTGTAGAAGGATCATATGCAATGGAGAGCTTTGAAGGATTATTTGGTTGTGGATTTTATTTTAATAGTGGAGCAAATTTTTTATCTCCATAGATGATTTTTAGTTTTTTCTCATTTTAGGGTGTTCATGTTTATTTAATGTCAATTATTTTGTCTAATTTAATTGTTAACATTGAATTGTTAGTCTCAAAGTGAAGCATATAATCTCTACCTAAAACTTGTGAAGTTTGTTTTAACATTCTTTCATAATGTAAGAGTTCTAAAACTTCCAGGATATATTTTTTTCTATTCATAATATTTATAACAAATGGAAATGGCTAGAATAGTTTCTACTCATTAGATATCTAGGAAGAGTACTTTCAAACAATACACTAAAAAATTAGGTTAATCCTTCTTGGGTCCATCATGAGGTTAAGCTAGGCATAGTCTAGAACTTAATATAGGGTTTATGATGTAGTTGACCTTAGGGAACCTTATCAGATAACCAAATCACATAGAAAATATAATGTTCAACAACCAAAATAATGTTTACAAAAATAATGAAATTAAATTCTTATTATTTGCCAATAAAATTCCATTACAAGAGTACAAACTAACTAATTCTGATCACAATCACCTTTCTCAAACTTCCAAAAATTTCCTCCATGCATGTTTCAATTTCTTTTCATCCTTCGATGGTTAGGAAATTTGATAAAATCAAATCCTAACCATCACAACAATTGAATCGTTACAAAAATGAAAAATGTATTATTAAGCTAACAATTCACAAATGCAGTAGCAAGTTGAAAGTCCACAAACACAATCAATTCAAATAGGAAATTCCACATATTTAGTTGGCCAAGAAAACTCTTTAATCCATATCATATTGATGTCATGATTACTCCATCTTCACCCTTTTCTATGAAAGTTATTTTTTTCCTAAACTAAACCTTTTTAACTAGTGCACTTTTTCAATTCAGTTGCATTCATCTGCAACCATACAATGCTAATATCATCATTGAAACTATTCATTTGAGTTGGTTGATTAAAATTTCAAATGTTCAGTTCACTTGAGGTTTACCCATAGATTTTGATGGCCATGAGAAACCTGCAAACTTTAGATGGATGTTGAATTCCTCAAAGATTTAGATGGGTAAGAAATTCTCGCAAGATAGATGACCTTAAAGTTCCAAAAAATGTGGAAAATCCATCTATAATGAATGTGTAGGAAAATACATTGGAACTAGTTGTAAATGGGCCAATTCAACATAAAATCTCTACAAAAGTTTGATAGTAGACGAAAAACCCATAACATTTGGTCTAGACCAAAAACACACAAGGTTGATAGTAGATCAAAAACCTACATAAGTATAACTTAGTTTTTTTTTGTCTAATTCTCACCAAATTTGGTTTGTATATACCCATTAGTCTCCTCTACTAAGTGATGTTATTAGTTTTCCCATTTTTTTCAAATCCTCTTGAAGAAACTACCCAAAACTAACATTACTAGAAACAAAAAGTAACAAAAGTGAAAATAATGAAATGAATTTATTTTGGGTGATACGAAATTTCTTATATACGTAGATGCTCCTACATCAAACATGCTAGGTAAATGAAAATTTTCATGAGTTTGTAACTCACGAACATTTTAGCAAATTTGAAATTAGAATTCCATACTTATCCAATTTTGTGGCATTCATCCAAGAGACATCATCTATAGCTCTGTTCTTCCAAAGGACCAAGTATTCCATATAGTCTTCTCCCTAGTTCTCTTGACCATTTGGGAATCAATCAATTTGTCTATTTCTTCAAATTTATTTTCATGTAATTGATGCATCCATTCATGTGCATCCTAATTTTTTTTTGTATCCGCTTGTTTATTTGTCTCCTCTTCATGAAACTTATACAAATCAATAATATTGAAATTGAGAGATATGTATGCTCCTATGAGAACCCCTCTTTTCCCAAATGTTCCATAAAAAAATCACCCAATTGAAAATATTTTCCCCTTCTATGCATATCAACATGCTCTTCATATAGAAACCCTCGACCTCGACTAGATTAAACTAAAATTTGATGGTTTGGCCAAATGGAACCCAAGTTGAGGGAGAGGGGATGGCATCCTATGGGATTATAAAGGTAAAATGATTATTTCTTACATGGTTAACATTGGCAGATAGACCTCAAGTTTTGTTGAGGTGGCAGCGACATATCACAGGATTCAACTGACCAATAATAGAGGCTTCACCAATTTGGAAATAGAAGGGGATTCTAGAACACCATCATGATGTTAAAGGGTGATGATTTTCCTTGTTGGTCTCCTAGGGATCTCATTGCTTCTGCTCACCTTCATATAACAAGAATAGGGAAGTGTTAAATAAATTATGTTTTTCAAGAAGGGAATAGGGTTGTGGATGGGATGGCTAATCTAGGAGCCTTTGTTAATAAGGTTAAAGTTTGAGAGGTTTTCCTAATGATATTGGAGCATTTGAGAACTTTAATCACTAACAAAAAGATTGCACATCATATTAGGAAATGACCTGTATCTCCTTCGAGATCATCATGGCAACAAACTTCATCCCAGTTGCTTAAAGGATAATAATTTCTACCCATTTCAATCTCTTGATAACAAGCTTGTGCCATCTATAGTTTCTTTTTTCAACTAGATTCTATTGAACATAAGTTGTCATTGATTTCAAAAGAGATCATTGATGTCAAAGGGGTTATACCAGTAGATCAATCAAAATTATATTAATTTCTTCATGTCATGTCAGGGTGTTTGACATCAAAAAGTATTGTGATCAGTTGCAAAATGTTAATTTTATCATTATTGAGAAGAAAGCTTCTTATATTATGTGAAGATGAGATAGGACCATTTCAATACCTTTGAAGGAACCACATAACATCATCTATTATTGGTGGAAAAAAAATTGATTTAGGACCAACCCACTACTTGTTTCATATCAATTTCAATTTAGGTCTACCCTTAGCCAACCTAGCTAATTGTGGATGGTGTTAAGAGGTTCTTGGTTGACACAAAATAGTGGTAATGTATTAGAATGTATATATTTATGACTAGGGTTCATCCAATGAGAAGGGTGTGAGTGTGAATACTATCTAATCAAAATATTTGACTAATGTAATAGAAGTTGCATCTCAATCATTGTGCACCTTTATCAAAAGTTCATATATTGTGTAGGAGAGTGTCTGAAGGAAAAAAAAAACAAGTGCAAGCTACACAATCAATCTTGAAGATCCACAAATAAAATCTCTATAATCTAGTAGGATTGGTGTCTTACCTATTCAGTTGGTGCTCAAATTCGTATGTTGGGGATTGGTGTCTCTAGTAGGTTGGTGCCTACAAACACAATTTGGGATTGGTGTCTTTGGTAGGTTGGTGCTGAACCATAGATTTTTGGCACCCTAATCCTTTCTAGCACTTATAGGGTTTTTCACCTAAAAGGAGAAAGTAGGGCCAAAAGTCTAGTCAGGTTCACTCAAATTATGCAATGTATGATGTTATTTGGACTAAATGAAATGAACTAAATGCAATTAGATGATCTATGTGACTGATTATGTATGCAAAGTTTAAGATTTATACAATGTTGGAAAACATAATGTGATATGCAAACAATGAATTATGAATGAACAAATGAAAAACAAAAGAGAAAAGGGTTGAATCATATTACACCTAGGTAGAGATTGGAGAATATGGAATCTTTTGAATGCTATTTGAAATCACAGAAAATCACTAGTGGGACTCATTCACCATTTGTGTGAATCAGTCCCGCTTCTAATGAAAACTGTCAGGAACAGGTTTTTGAGTGTCGGGATCTAGAATCTAAAAAAATCTATATTTCCAGCCTTAAGGTGGGACTCATTCACCACTAATGGCGAATCAATCCTTTCCCAAAATTCTAAGAAATCAAGGGACAATTCTGTAGCACCAAATATAAGGTTGTCTGCTTGTCAGGTTGCCGAAGTCAAATCTGCAGAAAATGGACAAAATGCCTTCTCCAAGCTTGAAATAAGATGTAATTGAATTGAAACACTTTGTTTCCTTCTTGTTCACTTTTCAACACCTAAATTCTTATCAAATCTGCATACACAATTATGCAAAAACACATGCAAAAGGGGAAAAATGGTTAAGGGTTGGGTTATAGGGATTTACCTTGGTCAAATCCCACTTTGGTAATCAAACCCTTAATGAAATAATGAAGTGAAGGAGAATGATAAAAAAATAACATGAAAATGCTATCAACTTACCAAACCCTTATTGAAGAAAATCTAAAGATATGTCAATGGATGCTCCAAAATGCTTGATTAATGCTTGATTATAAGATGCAAAGTGCTCAAATGCAAATTGAATGCTTGAATGAGTTAGGAGATTGTAGGAGATGTAAAATGAGGAGAAAAACACTTATTTATACATTCTTGTGCCTTAGTAACCCATTGATACCTCATCACAGGCTGACATCAAGTAGTTTTGAATAAAAACCTAAAATGAAATCTGAAAAAAATTAAATTTGGAGCCAAGAGGGACTCATTCGCCACCCATGGTGAATGGGTCCCACCTTGGACTTGAAAGTGGGTGTCGGGTATTAAGTCACATTTAATGTTATTTGTCAGGTTTACATTCAAAAATACACTTAATTAAACCTTATAAGGGCATAAAGGGGTCAAATAAAGAATAAGAAAGGTGTAAATAGTGAAATTATGCCTAGGAAAGTGTAGAAATGTTTGACAACACTTCACAACACCTTCACAAGATGTCATAATTTTTAATTTTAAGGACCTAAATGTGCATATTCAAGCCATATTACATCAATAAATCAAAGAAAAATAGACCAAACATTGTGAAGAAAGGCCTAAAAGACCATGAAAATGACAAGGGGCCATTTTTCTATAGTGTAGGTGCCTACTAAATGATTGTAATTTATTCATTATTTTAGTGAAGTTGGATTTGGACAGTAGCTCCAAGAATCTCTTCTCATTGTGGTTTTTCTCATCCTAGGTTTCCATGTATATCTAGTGTTCTTTGTGTGAATGTGTGCATCTATGTTTCTTAATGGTTAAAGAATACTTTTTTTTTAGGTTTATGTTTAGAGAGGTTATCAATGGTAATTAATGTTAAATTAAATAATTTTGGCACACTGATTCACCCCCATCTTAGTACATTTTGTACCTTTAATGGGTATTAGAGCTAAGTTCCTTTGAAAAAAATTAACATGTTGAGGTAGATTTGGGATGGCACACTCAGTGGCTCAAGAAGGGTTGTATTCAAATATGGCACCACTTTTTGATGGAACCAATTATGCCTTTTGGAGAGTAAGTATGGAAGCACATTTTATGGCCATAGGATTTGAGGTTTGGTAATCAATTGTGGATGGATATGAGATACTTGAAAGTCCCCCAAGAGATTAGACTAGAAAGAAGGCTTGTGAGAATAATGGAAAAGCAAGAAATGCTATTTTATGTGGTTTATCTAACTCTGATTTTGTGAAGATCATGCATTGAAGGACAATAAAGAAAGTATGGGTTATGTTAAACACACCATCTATGAAGGTGATGACAACGTAAAAAAAACAAAGCTTCAAACCCATCGAGGTCAATTTGAAACTCTAAAGATGAAGGAAGAAGAAAACATTGCCACATTCCTACTTTGGGTTGATGAGGTTGTCAACTCTAACATAGGTCTTAATGAAGATATTAAAGAAGGTATGATTGTGAAAAAGGTACTCATATCCCTTCCCCAAATATTTGATGCAAAATTTTTTGTTGTTGAATAAGCTAAGGATTTGAATACTCTAACTATGGATGAGTTACATGGAATTTTGACTACCTATAAAATGAGAATTGAAAATGAAAAAATGTAAGGAAAGAGGTAGCATTCAAAGTGTTTAAGAAGAAATATTATCTCAATTTAGATGATGGATTAGATGTGGACCTAAAGTAAAATTTGTTAGAAAGTTACAGAGGGGTTCTAAAAAGTATAAAAGTTTCCTTTCAAATTTTTTAATTGTGGTGAAGTAGGGCATTTCATGGCTAAGTGTCCATACAAATATTCTAGCAATGATAACAATAAGTCATTTCTAAAAGGGAAAAAGGTTCAGAAAAAGGTCCCCCCTTGTCATTAATTATTATATAGAGGCAATACTCCCATCCAAAATCAATACAATGCAATCCTATTTAGTATAAATCCCTATGAAATCATCACATGAAATATAATGAAATCATAGATCAACTAATCCAGTACAAGAAATCCTTATGCTGTAATCTTTCCAATAAATCTATCCAATCATTCTAAAAGATTCCAATTTTTTTTCCCATGTTTGTTATAAAATATTAATAAACTTAATCCATTAAATAATCATCATACATATATATCATTCCCAATCCTTGTTTTTTTTATGGGATATATCATTCCTACATTAACAACACCATCCTCTCAAATTCTTGAGATATATCATTTCCAAATCAACAATGCTATTATCATTATCAATCAATAATTGATTTTAAACTTTACCAATGGAAAAAATGTATTTATCTTTGTATCATTTTAGTCATTATTGCTTTCTTTTCTTTTGTGGGTGTTATATTTTATCTTGCATCTATATTTTTCCTTGTAGAATACCTAGCACAATGACATCATTTTCTTTCATATCACATGGTGTTATAGGAATATTCTTGCATGTGACCTTTAGTCCTTTATGCATTTAACACATTATCATCATGGTCTTTCTATCACAGTGCTTAATATTAGATGTTATATCAAACATCAAGTTGCTCACACTGATTCAACATAATTGTACTATCCTTTCTTCCCTCATTTGCATCTAATCCCCTTTTCTCATCCTTCCTTTCCATCCATTTCAAGAGCATACATGTTTCCTTAATACCTACCTATTCTCTCAAGGGTACATTATCCCATCATTATTTTTATAAGCCACATCATTTTCCAATCTCATTCCACATATATATTTTCATTCTTCTTTGAAATTGTGTTGCTTCTTTCAATCACAATATCATCTCAAAGAGGGGAGAAACATAGACATCTAAAAGTATCCTAAGACTTGATTCCATCATTTATCCTAATTATTCCTAATTTTCACTATCTTAATTCCATTTTCTTAATCCTAGTCCCCTTTCCTCATGATTTAATTAATTTGATTAATTAATACCTCATATAACTACCCAAAAAAATACTAAAAATTTATAAAAAAAATAATTTTTTATTCCTCACCACCCATCTCATAACAAACTTCTAACTATCTCCCAAAAACAATTTCAAATTAAATTATTATCAATTATCCTCCACCCTAAATCATTCAACTACCCAAACAACTCAATCTTTGCCATCCATCTATCTTTAGATATTTAACATTAATCATAATCCTACCAAGGCTATAAATATCCCCTCGCAAGATTAATTTTGAGGAGAGGATCTTGATTATTGCAATCTCATGCTACTAGTTTGAGCAACCACATTCTTATATTCTTGAGTAAATTTACCTTCATGGTGCAATAGGAATTGAAATTTGGTAACTTTTCTTTTTTATTCATTTATTTTTTCAATTTATTGCTCTAACTGAGATCACATTTGATATACATTTTAGGTTTTCATTTTTCATTTTAAATCTATTAGATGCACATGACAACTGAGAGTGGGGGTGGGGGGCGGGGTGAATCATTTGTATACTTTTAAAATATCACAAACCCTCATTAACATTTAGATATGCATTAATTATTAAACCCTTATCCACCATTAAAACCTTAACATGCATTAACAAAATGTAAACAGGTAAAGCAATAATGCATACACATCAAACACATAAGAACACCAAATTTATGTGGGAAACCCAAAAAGGGAAAAACCATGGTGGGGATTAGCTCACTAATATATGAATTGCAACACCAAATACAATAAGGCTCATTGCCCAAAAAGATAGAGAAGGGCTCATTATTGGTGGTTCACTGCCAAAGGAATCACTATCGAGAAGAAGAAAAAAGGGATGACTCATTGCCAATTTGAACTAATAATAATGCATCTCTCATATGCCTAAGGTACAGTTCTACTGAAGCACAAATAACACATTAAATAGATTTAAATGTAGACACCTTATGCTCACTACATTAGGAATTCATAGGCATTTAGGCTCACACTCAAATCAACACACTTGATCACTTTAACATCTTTCACATCACACAAATTTCACACTTAATCCACAAAACAATTCTCCTTGTATATATACCCTTCGTGACCTAAAACAATCTCAATTAGGTCATCCTTAATGAAATGTATACACCTCTACCATGTAACACCAAAATAGGTCAGCACCAAACACTTCCACAATATAAAGAAATGAAGTTAAACCAAGCCACTACTTAACTAGGACCCAAATCTACATAAACACGCTTCCCAACACTTCCTCAATCAACAATTATCCTCCACAATTAGCGCTAGCATGCTAGGTAGCCAAACCTGCACTAACACTAACAAGCGACACCAAACATACCTATCAAGGTCTAGAATCACCTCATGGACCACACAACAACACTCCACAATATTCATACAACATCTCAGAATATTCCAACACCATCATAATATTCTGTACAACCATTGCACCCTCCTAAAACTCAATAACAACTTCATTATGTGCAACCAAAAATAATGGCACAAACATCCAACACTTTAGAAAACCTTGTGGAACAACTCAACACCTGTAACTTCAAGGGAAGATAGATACAAAAATTATATGCACATGCTCCCAAATCTGCAACACCAAAAAATTCACTTTGAAGAAATGTAGAGCAATCTCATTTCTCTTAGACAACATTGCTTCATAGTTCACACATTGGTGAACACAACTTCTTCTGCCACGTAATCTAGAACCTCAAACTTTGGATATAACACCTTTGAACACCTCTGATCATCACCTCCAAACTACATAATCAACTCTTCAAGCATGAATAAATGCATAGAAAAACACTGAACACCACTCTATCACACTAAAATCTCTTTTATTCAAATTTTCTCAAAATAACTTGGAAACCAAGCACCAAAAACACCATCTCAATATCTACAACGCATTCTCAACATCTCAACCACACAAGATGTTGATATCCACTATAACATACCCATCATGGTACATTAGAGGTTTACACCATTGACAAAATAACATGTAAACAACACACTTGAACACATTTGCTTCCTTAGGGGTTGACATCAATGCAACAATACTTTGTTGACATCAATGAAAACACAAGTTTCCAAAAATCTCCAAATTTCAAAAATCTCCCTTTTTTCATTGATGACAACACTTGATATGAAAAACCATAAATAGCAACCAAAAAATCTAATCAACAACACATACTGCACATCAGTGCACACTGCTCCCCCTTACACAAGCATTTATTCTCTCCTTCTCTTCACATGGTTTTTAGCTAACTTTCTCCCCCTTTGACATTAATTGTAAAGGAAGACACATTTCCATACTCTCTCCTCCTATGGTCTTTAGACCATACCAACTTCTACATTATGGATTTTCAACCACTTCAAATTTTTCTCCCCCTTTGACAACATACAAGTGGAAAAACCTACATGCATCACTAATTCTTATATACTATCTTCCTGCATACCCCCCCTTAGGAATACACAATATTCTTTATCAAACTATGTCAACCAACAATTGCTACTACCTACTCCCCTTGAGAGGTATCCTTCATCATCAATCTAGTACCAAGAGATATATCTTGAAATGCTTCCTAGACAAATGCACACACTTATGCATCTAGTTGAAAGGAGGGGAAATAACCCATAACTTCTTCAAGAGATACTCAAAATAATATTTTGGAAGATCCTTTATAAAAATATCAACAACTTGATCCTTAGTAGGCAAATACTTCAACTTCACCTCATTCTCTACAACTTTCTCTCTCAAGAAGTGATACCCGATTGAGATATGTTTTTTTCTTGAATGCATTACCGGATTCTTTGAAATGTTGATCACACTTCTTGCTTAGCCATGAAACCAACTTCCAAGAAAGAAAACACCACCTATTGTACTTTTCCTTTCATCTACACATCCAGTCCAATATGCATCTGTATATGCACTCAAAGAGAAGCCAGTATCCTTAGGATACTACAAACCATAATCCAAAGTGCCCTTCAAATATTTGAATATCCTCTTCACTTCTACAACATGAGATTCTTTGGGATCTTGAAATCAAGCCACAAGATAAATTGAATGCATGATATCTAGAGATAATAGCAGTAAGGTATAATAGTCCACCAATAATTGATCTATACTTTCTCTAATCTATCTTAGGAGATTCATCATTCTTGCTCAACTTACAACCAGTAAGTGTAGGAGTACATACCAGTTTAGAGTCATCCATTCCAAAATTATTCAAAAATTCCTTGACATAATTAGACTGTGATATGAATATATCTTTCTTTGATTGGATGATTTGTAAACCAAGAAAGAGCTTCATGTCCCCACACATTGAGATCTCAAATTATTTCTACATTTCCTCCAAAGATTATGTCATCCACATATACCACCAAAATGAATATTTTTTCTCCTTCAACTTTGAAATACAAATTGCTATTTGCAATACCTTTTCTAAAACCTTGCATCAACAAGTACTTATCTAACCTTGCATACCAAGCTCTAGGAGCTTGCTTCAGTCCATGCAATGATTTATTCTATCTGTAGACCATATTAGCATCTTCTGACAACTAAATTTTTTTTTGGTTGTTCAATGTATACCTCTTCTTCCAAATCACCATTAAAAATTGAAGACCTGACATCTATTTGATATATTTTGAAATATTCATGTGCTGCAAAAGCTAAAAACATCATGATAGCTTCCATTCTTGCAATCAGAGAAAAAGTTTCTTCAAAGTCTATACCTTCAACCTATGGGTAGCCCTTACACCCAAGTCTACCCTTGTTCTTGACAACTTTTCCATCTTCATTTATTTTTTTCAAGAATACCCACTTAATGCTAGTCAAATTCTTATCTACTAGTCTTGGGACTAATTCCCAAGTTAGATTCTTCTGTATCTGTTCTAACTCTTCCTTTATTGCCTTGACCCAATTTTCATATTTGCATGCCTTAGTCACTGTTTTTAGTTCCACCTCAGAAAGTAAAAAAAAATTACTTGTTCCTCTATCATAGCAGATTTTCTTTTTCTTAACACATCTTTTCTCTTATCTCCAATTATCCAATCTTTTGAATGATTCTTTTGCACATACTTGGGAGTTTTAGGATTCTTTTTTGGAGCTTCTCCCTCTTCAACTGCTAACTCTTTTCTTTTTTCTCCAACCTTTTCTTCTTCAATGCAAGGGGATTCATTAGATTCATATCCTTCTATTATTACTGAACTTTGATGTAATATCCCTCATAATTTTTTTTAATCTTCCATTAAATATTTTCTAAAAAACCCATAAAAAGAGAAGTCGGGTGCAATGAAATATCAAATATATTCTTCAAATTTAACATAAAACATGGTGCCAAGGGAAAAATCATGACTTTCTACTATTATTAAAAGTTTAATACATTATTTTTCTATTCATGATAGAAGCAAACAACAACCCAAAACCTTGTTGCAATTTGAACAATGAGAAAGGGCAAACAAACCCACAAATTGCAATGAAAATGTTGTATCTTCTAACACAAAATCACCACCACTCAAAATAGAGTATGGGAAGAATAAATACATGAATAAAATTTAATAAAAAAAATATCAAACTGATAAAACAGAAATATAAAACTATTCCAAAATCTAACCACTCCAAAACACAAACTCTACCAAACAACTCAACCAAAAATCCATATAAAAGCCATATTTCAACACCAATACAACTCCTATGTGAATTCATGCATGTAGAACCTCAAATCAATTTTACTTGAGTCCAAATCTCCTTGGTTTTCCATCCTTAGAGATTATCCCTACAATGGTTTATTAGCCTTTGCGGGAGAGCCACAACTTGTGAATAGAGAAACAAGCATAAAACTCAATCCAAACTACCAAAAAAAGTAATAAAGGATGAAAAACCTTGCAGCCCCAAATACCAACACCTAGAATGAGTGGTTTGCATGTCAATACTTGTAAATTCTTAAGCCAAGTGTTGGAAGCACAAAATCATTCATCCAGAAAATGCTGCAAAAGAAGAAACCTCATCTTACACCACTACCAATGCCAAAAATGAAAAGAATCAATCTTCGCCAAGAAGTCACATCCAAAATTGATTTAATAATTTATTTCAAACATATTTAATATTCTCCCCAAAAATCATTAATTTAATAATCTTGAATAATGAACCTTTTCCTAATTAAAATTTCAAATTCAAATCTACTTTTTTCAAGACATTGGGCCTACTAAAAATAGAAAGTTTCTAAAATTAGAAAGGGGACATGACAAGTCCTCCCTCCCAAGGATTTCTTTTCCTCAAGAAATGTAAGTTTATGTGATTAAGAACCTATGAACCTTCCCATGTTTCATCCTCAATAGGAAAATCCTTCCACTTGATCGAGTATTCAATGATGCTTCTATTTCGTAACTTCTTCTCCCTTGTTTCCAATATCTTCTCAGGTACTAGGATCAATCTCCCCTCATCATCAAGAGGTGGAATAATAGGAGAAGTCACAAATTTCTACCCTACAACCTTCTTCAATCATGAGACAAGGAAAACATTTTGTATCTTGCAACCTAGTGGCAGATCCATTTCATATGCAACCTCCCCAACCCTTTTGGTGACTCTATAGGGTCCATAAAATTTTGGTTTGAGCTTCTCTACTCCACTCCTCTTTAAGGTACATTTATTTTATGGATGCAACCTCAAAAAGACCAAATCATCCACTTAAAAATATCTCCTAGTCCTCTTCTTATCTACGTATAGCTTTTTCTGATTTTGAGCATGAGCCAAATTATCTTTAAGAGACCTAAAAATATCTTGGCTTTGTTAGATAAAGTCACTTGTTGTGGGACTCTACTATCTGAAAACAAAAAGTCAACAAAAGAAAGATCATCATAGCCATAGAGAGCATGTAAAGGAGATATTCCAATAGGCATATGATGAGATGTGTTGTAACAATACTCCCTTATGTGTAACCACTTCACCCAAGCACCTTCCTTATTTGAAACTGGCACAACCATGGTAGGAGGGTCCTCAAAGAGAACAATCTAGACCATGTACCAAGATTCACACAATAGAAGCAACACATAATATGGAGGAAAATTCAGATTCAAACATTCTCATTAACCGAAATATCAATTACAATCAGCCAGCAACATCTGGGCTTACAGATTCGGCTCATAGGCTTGATATTACATGTCTGACATACAATATTCCTATTTTATTCTTAATGAAAGCTGAAATATAACATCTTAGATCTAATATTCTTCTAATTACTTTTCAAATGATCTATTACAATGATTTATATCACATCCAGGGATCTAGAATCATCTATGTCAACCAAAGATCATTACAATCTCCAATGAAAGAAAATGTAGCATGTGCATGAATAGGTCAACCTCTTGAATTTGAATTACTCCTTGGTGAATGCATAGGATGAAGTGTGGACCTATAAATAAGGTCAAGAAAACTCCATAGAATAATTCAAATCACACTATCAAGATCTGCAAGTTACAAGAAAGATCCACAAGTGATCAAACTAGCCATTAGTTTAGAAAATTATTCTTGTGTTGGTTCAAGAAACTTCCAATAAATTTAGAAGCAATAACTTTTAGGAAAAAGATCCAATTGTGCTCAAATATTGGAATAAGGAAAATGAACATGTCCACAATGTAAACATAGATCCACAAGGTTTGGTGAGAAAATATGATGAATCCACCAACATGAACTGAACAAGAACTGAACAAGAACAAAACTAAAAGAAAATATTTTTGGTTGATGCAAGATTTCCAAGAACCAAGGATGCTCCTACATCAAACATCTAGGGTTATTTGGAAAGTGAGTTGATCACTTAGTTGGGGCTAAAGGAAAACCAAAATGATCTACCTTAGCTTGAGAAATCCAAGAAGAATCCTCCATTGGTCTACCTTTCCACTTCACAAGATATTCTTTGTACTATCTTCCACAAGTCTTCCTCCCATCTTTGATATCCAAAATCTCTTTTGTCTCATCAAATTGTTGTTTAGGAAACTGCTTCTCCAATTTTACTTCACTGTCTTCACTGAATTCTGCTTCATGTGGTACTGATATAGATATACAATGTTGAATATAGGTGATATACCCATTCCATCTGGTAACTCCACTTCAAATGCATTTCCTAAATCAAATTTCTTCAAAATCCTATAGGGTCCAAACTTCCTCATCTTTAGCTTATTGTATGTGCCAACTGGAAATATTTACTTCCTCAAATATACCATCACTTCATCTCCAACTTCAAACTCCTTATGTCTCCTCTTTACATATACTTTCTCCTTATATGTCTGGTTCATACCTTCCAATTGCTCCTTCACTTGAGTATGCACTTTCTTCATATGTTCTACAAATTCCTCTACTTCTGCACTCCTTTTATCTTCCATATTGATGTCTCTCAACTCTAATATACCTCTAGGATGAAATCTAGTAACAATCTCAAAAGGTGTCTTTCAAGTACTCCTGTTCACTGAATTATTGTAAGAAAACTCTGCTTCTGCAAGGACTAAATCCCAATTTCCAGTCTTCTCTCCAACCAAACATGTCAGAAAATTCCACAAAATCCTATTTACTATCGTCTATTCACCAGTATGTGGATGAAAAGTAGAACTAAACTTCAAATCTATCTTTAGCTTCTTCCAAAGTGTCCTCCAAAAGTAACCAACAAACTTTGTTTCTCTTTTTGAAATAATACTCCTAGGTAATCCATGCAATCTGACCACTTCCTTGAAAATTAAATTTGCTACATGTACTACATCTTTTGTCTTCTTATAAGGTATGAAATGTGCCATTTTCAAAAATCTATCCACCATCACAAATATAGAATCATTACCTCTCTGTGTCTTTGGCAAACCAAGTATGAAATCCATGTTGATATCCTCCCAAGGTCTCTCCAGAACTGTTAAAGGCTTATACAATACAACATTTTGACTACTCCCTTTTGCAACTCTGCACAAATTTCCTAACATCCTTATGAGTCTATGGCCAAAAGTAGTTCTCACTTACCAATGTTGTTGTCTTGTCAATTCCAAAGTGTCCTACCAATCCTTCACTATGTTTTTCCTTCACCAAGATATCCCTCATTGAAATCTAGGGTATGCACAACCGATTCCATTTGAACAACATGTCCTCTTGAATTAAATAATCCAACCACTAACTCCTATCCTCTAGAACTGGTTCTTTACAAGCTCTCCAAGGTTCTGCAAAATTTGGGTCTTCCTCATACAAGTTTTTCAACTCATCAAAGTCTAATACCACCACTCTCATATTTTTTAGTAAATTCCTTCTCCTACTCAAGGCATAAAAAACTCTATTTGACTTTCCACTCCTATGTTTCAAAACAACAGTATAACCCTACAAGAATTCTACCCATCTCATGTGTCTTTGATTCAGCGTACCTTGACTGTTCAAATACTGCAACGCCTAATGATCCGTATACAACACAAAATCCTTAGGCAACAAGTAATGTATCCACTTCTTCAATAATTGAACTATGGCATACAACTCCTGATCATACACTAAATATCTTCTCCTAGCATCATTCAATTTCTCACTAAAATAAGTTACAGGTCTTCCTTCTTGACTCAATACTACTCCAGTTGCATTTCCACTTGCATCATAGTCTACTTGAAATACCTTATTAAAGTCTGGTGAAGCCAACACAAGCTGCTCAGCCACCTTTTGTTTCAACAACTCAAAAATATGATCTGCTCTAGACGTCCACCTAAATCCTTCCTATCTCCTCTCATTGTTTATGTCATAGGACTGTAAATAGAACTAAAATTCCTAATGAACTTCTAGTAGAAACTATCCAATCCATGAAATGATCTTACCTCTCCAATGCTATCCGGTGTAGGCCACTCAAAAATTTCTCTTACCTTCTTAGGATCCATCTTCAATCCATCCACAGTTATCACAAATCCCAGATATACCAATTCTTCCTTCATGAAACTACACTTCTTAATGTTTATCAGCAACTTCTCTTCTCTCAACCTCTGCAAAACTTGTCTTATATGCAACAAATTTTCTTCTTTAGTCTTAGTGAAAATAAAGATGTCATCCAAATAAGCAATCAAAAACTAACCCAAGAATTTCTTCAATACCTCATTCATCAACCTCATGAAAGTACTAGGTGCATTTGTTAGTCCAAAAGGCATCACCAACCACTCATACAATCCTTCATTTGTCTTGAATTCTATCTTCCATGCATCCCCATTTCTAGTTCCGATCTGATGATATCCACTCTTCAAATCTATCTTTGTAAAGTATCTAGCTCCACTCAAACAATCTATAATGTCATCCATCCAGGGAAAAGGTAAAATCTATACTTCACTATGATCTTGTTTATGGCTCTATATTTTGTACACATCCTCCATTATCCATCCTTCTTAGGTACTAACATGACAAGTACTGCACAAGGACTTAAGATTTCTCTAATCAAACCCTTCCTCAAAAACTCTTGCACTTGTCTATTCAATTCTTCATCATCTACTAGTGTCATCTGGTGTGATTCTTTATTAGGAAAAATAGCTTTAGGAATCAGATCCATGCAATGAATAATACTCATCATAGGTGGTAATCCATCAGGTACATTATCTGAAACAATCTCCCCATACCCTGTCAACAACTCCTTTATCTCCTCTAGTTGTTATTATACATGCTTCAAGTCTTGAGCCTTCTTAGGAACCAAGGCATAGCACATGCTCTCATGTCTCAATCTATCGAGAAATCTCCTTCCCTCAACCAAAAAAATTCAAGCACTCATACAAACCTCAACTCTAGGAATATCCTCCAATGGCAACACAGTCTTCTTCATCCCATTATCAATAATAGTATATGTATTCTTGATTCCATCATGAATAGCCTGTCTATCATACTACCAAGGCCTTCCCAACAAAACATGGCATACATCCATAGGCATGATATCACACAAAACTCCATCGTGGTAATTTCCTATCTTCAATTTCACCAAACATTGTTCACTTAACAATATCTTATGCTCATCTTGAATCCATGCTATCTGATAGGGCTTCGAGTGTTTCAATATTTCTAACTTCAATTTGGTCACCATTTCTTCAGAAACTAGGTTCTCAGAGCTTCCACTGTCAACAATCACTTTGTAACATTTACTAACTACTTTGCATCTAGTCCGAAACAAATTCTTTCTCTTCAACGGCTTTTGCTCCATCTCACTTTGACACAATACTCTTCTATTCACCAACACTTCTCCATCTTCTGGTTTATTAGATGATTATACATGATCTTCCTCAACAAAGGTTGTTCTTCTATTATTTTCTATCTTTCTACTTGTCTCTTCTTGATTGCATTACAGTTCTCTATGTCCTCCACCACATTTAAAACAAGTTTCTCTAAATACTCTTTTCTCCTTATCATATTTTCTATAACCCTCATTTCGGTAACCACTATATCCTCCTCTTCAATAAGAGTTTCCATTATCTCTATGGTAT
>VDFB02271358.1:285806877-285937389 GCA_007258455.2 Sequoia sempervirens
AAATAAACAAGGTAAATTGAAAACCAACAATTGGTGGTTTACCTTGAGAAAAATGGAAGTAAATTGAAAACCAACAAATGGCGGTTTACTTTCAAGAAAAGAGAAAAGAAAAAAAAATTGATGACTGAAAACCAAAAATGGTGGTCTATCTAAGTTAACTTTTGCAAGCTTCTGAAGGCTCCTGAAGAACCCCTCAAAAGATCTTGAAGGCTCCTAAAGATCTTGAAGACTGAAGACTCTGCAGACTCTGTCTTTGCTCGAAAGCTCCTAAAGATTCCTGATGAACTCCTGAAGGCTCTTGAAGAACTTAAAGGCTCGAAATAAATTAAGGTGCACATTTAATGTGTATTGTTTTCAAAGTTATTTTCTAAAGTAAGACTAATTTAAAATAGGTAAATATTTATGAATCTTGACATCTCCGCCACAATGTTAGTTAAATGATAATAATAATTCCACTTTTAATCATTTCAAAAAGCAGCAGATTGTCAGAATAAGGAATGATGTGACATGAATGATGTCAAGTCAAGGACAATAGATCTCTTCATGATTCAGTTGTCTTTTCAAAAATCCTCCCAAGTACATGGTGACATGTGTAATGAATGCCTCCAACCTTGCGAATTGAATTGCAAGTTTCAAGTTGTGGCATGTGAATCATCTGGAGCAATAAAGGAATTAAATGCAGGTGATTAATGGCATGTTATGTCATTTTCAAAATTGGCTGCTCCCAAATCAAGAAACAAATTATTCCACACCTTTTTGGTAAGTAATTTAGACTGCCAGTTGAAGTCCACCATTTTTGATAGAGAAAGATGGGGAATAAGAGAAATTTTGAACCAAAGAACTTCAATCTTGATTCAGAGACCAGAAGATTGTTTGAAGAAGCTGAGTGGGTAAATTTTGTGATGCAGTATGAAGGTTTTCAACCAGAAATGGTTAGGAAATTTGTGACAAACTTCAACGTAAATATCACCAGGGTAAGGGGAGAAGTAATAAAAGTCACACCAGAAATTATAAGTGAAATTTTTGGAATTCCAAATGAAGGAAAACCGGTTAACAAAGGCTGAGTTAAGTTTGAGAAATTGGTGGCATCATTTCACCAAGAGCCGGAAAGAAAGCTAGAGATACAAATGCACAAAGGAGACCAGCGTGGAATAGCTCGTAACAGTTTGGATGAGCCATGGAGGACTGTTGCGACTTGGCTTATGAAGTTCTTCACCTGCGATGGGCAGCATGGTACAATACTGGGTCTAGGAATGCAACTTTTAATACATTTAAGGTATGGTTAGACAAAACCTTCAGCTAGGATAAATTTTCCAGCGTTCTTATTTCAACAAATTTCTTCCATGATTTTGAGAGTAAAAGCTAGGGGGGAATCTTCTATGAAATGCCAGGGGTTGATACATTTGATAATTAAATACCATTTCTTAAAAAAAGAAACTGGGAAGTAGGGATGGTTAGAATTTTTGTCTGCACCTGTATGAAAGCAAAAAGGGAGACCCACAAGGGGACCCTCAGCCAAAAAGAAAAAAATGGAGGAAGAAGAATCTTCCAAGAAAAGGGGAAAAAGAAAATTGCTAGAGATATCTAGGGTAACCCGTACTAGGTCAAAAAGTAGGAGAGAAGAAGTACAAGAGGAAAACCCTAGACCTACTAAAACTGTAGTGTCCACTCCTGAAGAGGCACCTATAAGTCAAACCCCTATTTCCGGAAGCCCTGTTAAATCCCCTAAACATGAAGATACCCTACTCCTATACAATCTCTTGAGAGACCTTAAAGTCCCCCTGAAAACCCAATGCCGACTCCTGAAGATAACCCTATTTTTGAAGTCTATGACTCTGTTGAAGAGTTTGGTGCACAATCTGAAGAACAAGAGGCCTCTGAAGAATTTGAACAAGAAGAGACTATGAAATCCCCTATACCTTCCCCACAACATGAGAAGAGGAAAGGAAAAGAGCCTTTAATTGAAGAAGAGAGACCCCAAGAAGAATTGAATAAAGAAGAATTAGAAACTAAGGAATTGATGAGAACAATGAAAATGTCTCACTTAGAGGCTGAATTAGAACAAGAAAGAAGAAATGTACAATTCTTTGAAGAAAAATTAAGAAGAAAAGAAGAAGAATTGCAACAATTAGTCTGCAAAAATTAAGCAATGGAAAGTCAAGTTGAGAAAAATGAGGCAAGGATTAAAGAACAATTAAGTAAAACAGAGGATGCCTTGCAACAAGCCAGTATGCAAGCATTAGTAAGTGCAGAGGAAATTTCAAAATTGAAGGAAGAGTTGCAACGGAAAGAAGAAGAATTAAAACAACAATCCATGTGGTTCTATGCACAAGAAGCCTCTACTTCCTTCGCTCCTCCAAGTAGGATTGCATTACCTTCCATTATCCCTCATATTCCTTCCACTCCTCCTATGCAACCAACTCCAGTTCAGCCTCGATACCGTTCTTTTGGCAGTTTTTCAAATATAAGGAGGAAAACAAAGTGTTAAAAGAGTAGATATAGAATTTAGAAAAAGAAAAGAATGAGATTGAGAGAAGACTTGAACGGTTGGCAGAAATCAGTTCCGCCATGCTTTCCATGAGAAGATCGGCTGTAACATATTCTTTGTTTCTTAGAGAAAAGTTTTTAGAATGGAAAATAAATTAGTTAATTCTGGGAAGGAGTCTGGATTACAATGAAGATCATGATTTCCTTAAAGATTACTTTAACAATCACCCTGACATTGAGAATCTAATGTGTGAGTTCTACCAACATGGTTTTTTAATGGGGGATAATGATGACACAATGTTGAATATATATGTTGGTGAGCTTCAAATTAGGTCATTTGTTTCTTTAATGCAAAACCAAGTGGATTTGTCCAATAGAATGAATAAGTACAAAGAAGCTCAAAGAAAATATGGATTGCCAATGAGACTTGAAAATCCCCATGCTGAATTATATATCAAAGTTGTAAGATCAGTTGTTAGGTTAAATGATGTTAATCCCCTCTATGTCTCAAATTTTTTTGATAGCATTGCATCATTCCAGAATGTGGAAGCAACAATCCTGCCATTATCACTACAGTCCTATGAAGAAAGGTACCAGCTTATCCCAGAATCAGTTAGGAGAAGGGGGCCAATTAGTCTGAATAATATCAGTTGGAGTTTAGTCAGAGTCAGACATGTCATCACTCTAATCTAACAACAAAAAGAATTTTGTATAGGCATGAGATTCAGAATGCTGATTATTAGAATGCCAACACCAAAGCTAAAGGAAATAGAAAATGTACCAGCTCCAGTAATGAGGATGTGGTTTGAGAACTTAAGAGAAAACTATGGCTATGCAATTAATACCAGATTTCTAGAACAATATAAAGAGGGTGTTTTTGACTACTGCATTTGGATGGAGGCACTAAAAAGAGAGAGAGAGAACACCATAATTTTGGATGATGAACCATGAGGACATGGTCCAAAGCAAGTTGGGGAGAAAATGATGGGAGATATAAAATACTTTCATTTAAGGATTTTTATGTTTAAAAAGACTTGTTTTTATTGTTAAATGACATGATTGGCAGTAGACAATAGATTAACATATTTTCTTATTTTACTTTATGTTTAACTAAGTTAGAGAATATTTTGGAAGTAAAAGCTTATGTTAAATGTGTTGCTTTATGATGACTTTGGATGAGATGATTATGCTGCATTAATTTTTATTACCATGATTGTTGTCCTTTTCATAAGGGTTTTTAACAGGGTATCTTAAAGGTTGATGAGACGGTTAAACACTCTATCTAATCATGAGGAATGACTACGACATAGATAGGCCCTGCTGGATGATAAGTCACTCAAAGTCTGAATCGACTTCTTCATAGTCAGTTGAGGAAATTTTACTTCCAGCACCAATCTGGCATAGTTCTGGCATAGTCCTCCTTAGTCAACTTCAGTTCTATTATTAGTTTCATTTTGTAATTTGTAGTTGGTCACCTTAAGTTTTGGTAGTTAATGCCATGTTAGAAGCTAATAAGGATATTTTATAAATATCCACATTTCGGTCTTAGTTAGGAGTTAGATCATTTGCAATTAGAATTTATGTAATCACAAGCAATACATTGTTCTGTGTTCTACTTTTGATCAATGAGAAAGGAAGCAAGAAGTTAAATTAATTCATTGTGTTGAAGGATCTTACCTGAGGAAGAGCAGGGCCAACTCAACCTTTGGAATGATCTTATGGTATTTTTGTTAAGTGTAATTACTTTTTGATTTATTAATATTAAATCTATAGTAGAAACTGATTTTGAATTGTTCACTCGTTAAAATCATCTTTTATCTTGATAAATGTTAAGATCGGATAATCACTTCTGTTTACAATTACATTTTGAAATTTTTAGTTTATTATGGTTAAAATAGAATTGTTAGAATGGTTAGATTTGTTTATTAGAAATGTTGAATTGAACCATTAGAATTGTTGAAAAATTTTCTTTTATAAATTAGGTTTAGATGTCGTTCAAATCAGTTAGAATTAATGTTTGTTTTTTAAGCTTCATTAAAACAATGTTAGGAATTTATGAAAAGATGGAGTTGAAGTTTGTTCAGAATCTGTTCATGGAGATTAGTCTTTATGCTTTTTAGAATAATCGTCATTTTCCTGCAATTCATTCCTGCTCTTAAATTAGCATTTACTTTCCAACAATTAAGTTATGGATTTCTTTTAAAGAAAAATAGAATTAATTTGGAATTTCGTGTTTTAGATTAAGGATTAAAGTAATCATTAATTATCTCCATGAATTGGTCTAAATCAAAGTCAATAAAGTCAGAATTAAGTTAGCAAAATTTTAAATTAGAAGTTAAAGTAGATTTAAATCTTAGGAATCAGTCGCTACAGTTTAGCTCCTGAAAGCTTCTGAAGAGCCCCCAAGAGCTCCTGAAAGCTCCTGAAGTAGGAAAAATGATACCTGAAGTCGTTGTTTACAGTGCAAACCCCCCAAAAGAATCCATGACAACTATCCTTATCGCATATTGCTCTGAGAC
Source organism: Sequoia sempervirens (assembly GCA_007258455.2). Taxonomy (NCBI): domain Eukaryota; kingdom Viridiplantae; phylum Streptophyta; class Pinopsida; order Cupressales; family Cupressaceae; genus Sequoia; species Sequoia sempervirens. The sequence continues at coordinate 285,811,884 of VDFB02271358.1, forward strand.
ACACCCAGTTTGATAAAAGAATTAATTAAATGATGCAAGTTGTGACATCAAAGACCTTGCCCATCATAATCCCATTACACAAATACGTCAATTTTGAATATATTCTTATAGGTTGAAATAATAATATCATTCCAATTGATTCTATATTATGGGTTCTATGATTTAACTTTTGACTCTTGGTTATTTTACCCCTTTATGCTAACTGAGCATCTTTATGAACCCTAAGTGAGATTTATGTTTAACTATTTTGATTATATTGGAAAAACATGTTTTGAAGGGACCTGAAACCCTTTACAACACAAAAGATGAAAAAATGATCAAAGAGAAAGACATTGAAGCATCAGTAACAACCAAAAGTAAACCAACAACAAAACAACAACCAAACAACAACTAAACAAAAAACATAGAAAATGACACTACTTCATATTCTTCAAGGTGTTAGCCACCTCAATCTCTTGGTTTCAATGTAGATTGACCATATCGAACAGTTCTTGTTTTTCCTCCTCAAAGGTCTTCCTAAGGTTTCCCCTAGTCCTGGTATATAGGCCCTTGGCCTCATCTTCTCCACCCTTCTTCCCCTTTCCCTTTGAAGACTGATATTTCTCTAGCATCTCCATAAAGTAAAGTTGGTCTTCCCTTAATTGACTAATCTTACTAAATAAGACCTTCAGGAATTCCACATTATTTTTTAATGAATAGTGACTAACTTGCAATAGTTTCTTGATATCCACATTTTTTTCATTATTCTTAGCCTCCATTTCAGAAAGGAAATTCTCACATAGGGTCTTATAGTCCAAAACAGAGCATTCCAAATCAACTAATCTCTCAATTAGAACATTCGAAGAAGAACCCTTCAACATGTTTTGCAAATTTTGTTTTAGATGGTCCCTAATATTAATGTTTACCTTATTAAATTCTTGAAGCACCCACTTGGAAAGCTTGAAAGTGCTCGTTTCCCCTTAATGTGCCATATCTAGAAGCTTGAACATTGTAGTATTGTCCTCATTTAGGTAAGAGAAGTCCTTAGAGAGAGGGTTGATCTTTAGGGGCTCAGGCTTTCCAGAGTTTAGATTCACCCCCTCATTTTATGCAATGGTCTGTCACCTAAAATCTCCACAATAGGTGCATGTCAATTAAGGGAGTCATTGATTTCAACAATAATTTCCTCGCCACTCTTCTTCTTAACTGAAACCCTGCCACTATTCACACCACCTTTCCCAACCTAATTTTGCAACTTTAACTGTTTAATTGTTTCTCTTCTTCTTACTTGGAACTTGTTTTATGTTTAATTGTTGATAATAATATCTAAATGAACTAAGTGAGATGAGTTCCAATTTATATTTAAGGGTGGGTGATGATTTAGTTAAGTCATATTTCTATTTCTAATGTTTTAACCTTGATGAGCATTATGGTTTCATGGTTGGAAACAGAGACCATATTATTGAAGCTACCATTATCACAGAGTAGTGAAGGTATGATTGTTTTCCTAATGAGATAACTAATAGTGTGAATTATCAAAAATGAAAAAAGTATTATTTATCATGCATCCTAAGATATAGTTATATGTTGAATTTTATTAAACACTTGTGTTGAAAGGATATATTAATCATGTAACAGGGTGATCCCACAATACTCGTTTACAATTTTGGCCAAACTAGACACTGAACTAATTTTTTCTAACTAAATCTTCACTTTCGGGCACCTATAGTGGCTAAATCGCGAGGAATTTGAAGATGTTGCAAACTAGTGATTTGGTGACATTTTTTCTATAGATTCTAAATATATTTTTTCAAAATTGTTGGAATCGATTGCACTTCTTTTTCCATCTCCTTTGAAAACTAGTTTTTTTCAGTAAACACCATTTTTAAGGAGTGACGCTCACCAGATAACACATAATTTTTTTTCCATGAAGGATAAAATTATATTTTTTGAATTTAGATTTTTTAACTATGATATCTAGTGCTTCCAATTTGTTTCATAGTGTTTTATTGAATATTTTTTCCTTAATCAAGTTTCAAAGTCAAACCAATTACAATTCTAGACATAATTGGATTGTATAACACAATTTTTTTGTATGTATCAAAATTCCTATTTTTTGTTGGATCAAGGACTTCAATATCTAGTGCACTCATATTTTTCAATTTTTTTTTATAATCTTCTATTTTTCCACATGCATAGAATAGAGAGCTTGATTTTTGATGAAAACCTACATTCACAAGAAATAAAAAATAAATATAATAATAAAATTAAATTTATTTAAAATTATACTTTTTGGGAAGCTTATAATAAGGACTACATACTTACAAAAAATAAATTTTAAATGAATTCATTTGATCCCCCAAAAGGTAAATCAAAAGTGGTTTTTTATCAGCATTTTGATAGGTGTAAAGGAGACTTCGTTATAGGTATGGTTTAAAACTAGTGGGGTTCTATCCAAGGGGGTTTGATCTAAGGTAGTTTGATCAAACCCTCTTCAATTGGAATGCTTTAAATGGAACTTTTTAAGGCTTAAATCATTATATTTTCTAAAAATATGTGATTTCAACAAAAAATAGAATCTCCTAGAAATTGTAAACCAACTTTGTGGGATCACCCAACAATTAGAACAAAAAACATAATAAGAATAAGTGAATATTGATCTAGCAAAGGGATAAGAGTATATTTCTTTCTATATACTATCTTGCATGAAATCATTGTGTATAATTATTATTCTATTCTTTCCCATTATTAGGGTGAAGGTTATCATATCCAATAGGTCTAGCTAAATTTTTGTTGCACATTGAGCCAACCTTTCAATCACATTTGGATGCCTTGGAAACCTAAAGATTTCCTATCAAATTTTCAAAGTTAAACACTTTGTCTTGAGGGCATCAAAGGGTTTTTCCAAGTAGTTATCATATTCCATACAAGTGTATGGATCTTTAGCCAACCATATTGTATGGTCTACAAAAGGCATTGGTAGTCAATAATCAATCTATAAATATTCTCTATACTTGAAGGAAAATTCCTTGGCATCATCACGTACTTGGTCCAACATTAGCTTTGCACTTGGTCAATACAAAATTCATTTTAAATTCAACTTTTTATTATTAAAAATTTATTTTATTGATCGACCACATGTGTTTGGTTTATATCATTAAGCTATGGTTGTGAGTGTTGGAGCACCCAGGAGCAACTACACACCAAAAGAAACCTTCACGAGAGAGAAGAAACAAAAGATTTACTATTTCACCAGAGATGAAAAGAATGTATTGATACATGATGAAATAATGTATAAAGTTCCTTTAAAAAGGAATGAAAAGTGAGTGATAGGTGAGAAACTTCCCAACACGGGAAAAAACTACCAAACTACCCAAAAATGCATAATTAACCTAAGTAAACTTAAGAGAGAGAAAATATTCATGCTAACAACCCCCTTAAGTGCAACTTAGGGAAACTAAAAATGTAAAATGAGATGCAAAAAAATGCAATATGGGTCCTGGCTACACAAACATGTTAGGTATCCATTTACAATGCAAACAAAAATCTCTCACAATCAGAGAAGAGGAGAAAAACGCTATGGGAAAAAACCCCTCCCCAAGAGAGAGAAAAATAGAAAAGAGAGAAAGAAGGAAGGAGGACTCATCAAGACCCTGAAAGGACAACTTACTTCACCCCAAGCATTGATCACAACAAAAGATAGTGAGGAGATTCCAAAGGTTTAGTGAAGATGTCTGCAACCTGTTGCTCCATAGGAAAATACTCCAAACTCAGAACACCCTCCTGAATGAGCTGCCAAATGAAGTGCATGTGGATCTCAATATGATTCGTGCACTGATGCTCCACTGGGTTGTGAGAAATATGTATGGCACTTTGATTATCACACCAAAGAATAGTGGGATGATTATTAGGAAATCCAAACTCATCCATCAACTATTGAAGCCACAAAACCTCCTGACTAGCGAAAACAACACCTCAGTACACAACCTCAGTTTAAGATAATGCAATAGAAGTTTGCTTCTTGCAAGACCATGCAATCATACCAGAACCAAGAAAAAAGACAAAGCCAAAAGTGGACTTCTGATCATCAACATCACCAGCCCAATCTGAGTTAGTGAAGCCCACAATGTGAGTAGCACCTAATGTGTAATGAATTCCAAACTGTGCAATGCCCTAAATGTACCGCAAGATGCATTTGGCTACCTTCTAGTGACTCTCATGAGGATCTTGAGAGAAATGGGAAACAAGACCAACTGCAAAAAAAATATCAAGATGACTGTATGTCAAGTACAAAAGGATACCAACCAACTACCGATACAAGGTAGCATCTACTCTTAGAGTACTGCAACTAGAAGACAACACAACACTTGACTAAAAAGGAGTGGGGGTTGGCTTGCAATGAGCCATCAAAATCTTTGAAGTAGATCAAGAGCATACTTCTGCTAGAAAATAGAAATACGTGTAGAAGACTGATGGATTTGAAGACTGAGGAAGAAATGAAAAAGACCAAGGTTTGTCATATCAACTGAATCATGGAATGAGAACTCCCAATGAGAATCAAGTCATCCACATAGAGAACAAGAATGAGAAGATCCCACCATGCCTCTGAATGTAAAATGTAGGGTTAGAGTGACATCTAGTGAATCCAGAAGCAAGAAAAAAATTGTCCATATTCTCATACCAAGCCTGAGGGGCTTGTTTGAGACCATACAATGAATGTTGAAGCCTGCAAACAAGTGAAGGGTCCTGCACAAAACCTAGTGGTTGCTCCATATAGATCTCCTCGTGAAGATCACCATGCAGGAAGGCACTCTTCACATCCATCTGATATAATGATCAATCTTGAGATGCAACAATAGAAAGTACAAGGTGAATGGAATCCATCTTGGCAATAGGAGCAAAGGTCTCTGAATAGTCAATGCCCTCAACCAGAAAAAACCCCTTTGTCACAAGACAAGCCTTATACTTTTCAATAGAACCATCATCTGCAAACTTAGTACGATACACCCACTTGCACTGAACCAAATTTCTTCCCTTAGGAAGAGGAACAAGATCCCAAGTGTGATTCTTGATGAAGGAAGAATACTCCTCAACCATAGCACTGCCCCACTTTGGAACAACTTAAGCATATGAAAAATTCTGAGGATCAGTATAAACTGCATGAATTAAAAGACTAATACCTAAAGTTTGAGAATGAGTGCGATGAGAAGTGGTGGGAACACCTACATGTGAACCAACCTCCTTAAGAATAGTGTGAGCCCAAAGAGGTTGTGTGGGTGTAGGCTCAGGAGAATATGGAGTTATGTCAACAACAAGATCAATACCATCATCATCAAAAGCATCAACAACATCATCATCATCATCATCAATAGGAAACAAAACATCCTTTGAAGAAGAACTGGGAAGAAGGGAGGTAGAGGCCTATGATGGAGAATCCTTTGAAACAAAAGACTCATCAAAATGAACATCATGATGAAAATGTACCTCTTTAGTGATGGGATCAAACAACCGATATCCCTTCACATACTCACAGTAGCCAACGAAGATGAACCACTGAATCTTCTTCTCCATTACTTTCCGCCTCCCTACTAGAATGCATATCCATGCATCACTACCAAATAATATGAAGTAGGAGACCTTAGGCTTGACATGAGACCAAGCCTCCCTAGGAGTCATATTCTGTACTGACTTGTGAGGCATACGGTTTTGAATGTAGTTGGAAGAATTGACAACCTCTTCATAAAAACTGGAGCCATGGACCTAGACTAGATTGAATGCAATTGGCCATCTCTCATAATGTTTTGTTCTTATGCTCAACCACACCATTCTGTTGCAGAGTGTATGCCACTGTGTGCTGATGAGGAATACCTCAAGCAATACATAAATCTTGAAATGCCCCGTCAACATACTCCCTCCCATTATCTATGCAAATCTTTTGAATGGAATGCCCTGATTGATTCTCCAAAAATTCAAGGAATGTCATGAAGAAGCAAAGAACCTCATTGTTGTAATTCAAAAAGTACATGCAAGTGTGGCAAGAGAATTCATCAATGATGGTGAGTACATACTTGGCCCTCGAAAATGGAGTGGGAAATGACATGAGATCACTATACACCAACTCAGTGGGTGTTGAAGCACGTGCCATACCTTTTGGAAATAGATCTCAATGATGTTTCCCAAGTAAACAACCTAGGAAAACCCCACTAGAACAAGAGATTTGAGGTAGACCAATCACCAAATTCTATGTGCTCATTTTTTGGAGATATCTATAATTCAGGTGCCCAAACTTCTTGTCATAGCTTATTCATAGAATCTGCATGAGCAATAAAGGATGATCTTAATGAAGGCTCAATCCATCAAACTTATACAAGCGGGCTTCATGATCAACTACTCCAGTAGCAACAACCTTTTTAGGATTCTCCAACTTAGGAATAGTCACATCACTGGGAGAGAACTCAACAAGTCCTCCATCACCATGCTAACAAATATGATAAATGGAGAGCAGATTCTGTGAAATATCAAGAATAAGAAGAACATCATTGATGCAACCATCCTGCATTTGAGTTGAGCCTGTCCCTAAAACAAGAATTTGATAAGAGTCTCCAACTACAATGTGAGTAGTATGACTATCAGAGAGAGAATCAAGAAGATCCACATCATGAGTCATGTGATGTGAGGCACCAGAATCAAGAATCCAACTATCATGGGTAGAGGAAAAACCTCTTGTTGCAAGGGCTTAGCCTTTTCCCAAGGACTTAGAAGACTTCGACATGGAAATTTTGTGTTTTTTCATAGCTTCCTCCAATGCTGCAAGCCTCGCAAAAAAATGTGCATTATTATTCCCTGAATTTCCACAAAAAATCAATCTTCCTTCTTTTTCTTAAACTTGGAAGATGATTCTCCTAAGTTAGAAGAAGGAGGAGGTGCAGGCTTCTAATCATTCTTCTCCTTAAGCTTGGAGGGATGCTCATCACTTGGAGGAGAATTTGTCTTGGGCTTCTTCTTCTTATTCGTACCCTTGCTCTTGGAAGATTGAGTCATCAAGGCATGACTCTTAGGAAGAGCATCCATCTAAAGCAACTTGGCTTGCTCCCTAGCTAGTTGATCACAAAACACCTCAAAGGAAGGCATATTATGGTCATCTCCCATGGCATCCATAGTAGAATAGAAGGTAGAGGCAAACACTTGAAAAGGACCTCTCCATTTTGACAAGATCAGGAATACACACTCATCATCAATTTTGGCATGACCACACCCTTTCAGTTGTGACAAGATCAATTTGAATTGGGCAAGGAAATCCTGAATAGTGGGAAAAGCATCTGGAGAAAGAGAGGTGAGATCGACTTTAAGTTGCAATATTTTTCAAATTGGTTTTCTTTCCCATACAACTCAACAAGCTTATCCCATACTTCTTTAGGTGTCTTACATTCGATAATGTGAAACAATAGATTATTAGACACATGGAGAACTATGGGCCCTCTAACCTCATCCATTTTGTTATGATGGAAAAACTTCTCAAAGTCTTTAGTGAACTCGAGTTGTTCGACATCCAACATTTGCCAAGCCCCCAAGACTGCAACAATTATGAAATTTTGAGATTCCATGTGTGTAGTTGTGTGGGGTAAGTGGTTCTATTTTTGGTCCTGACATGGTGGGAAAATGAAAACAAAAGAGAGAAATATACTACTTATACCCCCCCAAAATAAATAGAACCAACTATTTGCAATTCCCCAACACTAAATTTTTCCAAAAAAAGACAATTTTGAGCAAGAAATTGACAAGGAATTTAGGAAAAATTGGAAACTTGCAACTTTAAGGAAAAATAGATGGGTACCTCTTTCACACAAGAAGATCACCACAAGCAACCTCTCCACGCAAATTGAACAAGTGACCACCAATTAGGCTCTAGCAAGTGAAGGTCTCTCATACACATGAGCCTTAACTCAAACAATGCTAGTGATGCCAGAGTATAAAAACACTAAATTTCACCACTTTTCCACCAATGTGGGACTAAAATCCCAAGCCAACACCCAAATTTTTTGCATGGACCCACCTCCAAAGAGCACAATGCAGGGAAATCACACATCATCCAAGTGAAAAAAGGTGAAATTTTTTTTATGCCAACAAGAGTGGAACCCTAAATGAGATTTTTGCCCAACTTGAAGGATCACTGCTAGCACAAGACTCCAATGTACGCAACCTTCAAAAAGAAAATCATGCCATAGATTGTAGATTTCAATGCCTCTTTAATAGACCAATGCCAAACTAGAATTTAGAAGGTTCTGTAGTAAACAAGAAACAAGGAATGGTTTCGCAACACCCAAGTCTCTTAACGTAGCTTCCAAACTTAAACACAACTTTCATTGGTTGAATCAACCTCTCCAAGAAAAAATCCCACACTCACTTTCAATAGGAATTAGTCCAAGTGTTGCCTCTCTTGTCTTCCCACACAGGTGAGACAAAAAATGCCTCAGCAAACTATATTTTGTTGCCTTTTTCATAATGCAAGAAAAAACAATGCACAAAGTCACAACCTTGAGATGACTCTGGTTTAGCATAAGAAAAAAAGAAATGTGCTTCCAACTAAGAAAAAGAATCCACATTTCCCTTTCCTCAGATCATTGCAGCCAATGAAAAATAATAGAAAACAAACATTTCAAAAAATACGCCTTCTCAAAATAGAGAAACAACACGTGCCTCCAGATGGACCAAAATGCCCCAAAGAAAATTCCACCAATTTTCCTTCAAATCATGTATAGAAAAAACTCTCTAGAAGGTGGTTGCAGTCAAATTGCTTTGATACCATGTTGGAGCACCCAAGAGAAATTGCACACCGAAAGAAACCTTCATGAGAGAGAAGCAACAAAAGAAACTTTTTCACTAGAGATGAAAGGAATGTATTGAGACATGAAGAAATAATGTACAAAGTTCCTTTAAAAAGGAATGAAAAATGAGTGACAGGTGAGAAACTTCCCAACATGGGAAAAAACTACCAAACTACCCGAAAATGCATAATTAACCTAAGTAAACTTAAGAGAGAAAATATTCACACTAACAGTGAGTTTTCTAATGTCCATGATCACTAGTCGTAGCGAGGGGTATTATTCCCTTGGCAGTGTGTCTTGTGTCTCGCACACCCCCTGATCACTTTTCCCCAACAACATTGCCACTACAGGTGGTGGTCCTTTTCTAAAAACCTATAGAGCACTAGTCACATGGGTGCCCAAGGGTTGATGGACCTAGGGCCTAAATTTGGCTACTTAATCCCCAAATTAGTTTTTTTTTTTTTGAATGGAAATAACCTTTCATTACAATACCAAATTTTCAAAAATTAGATATTATGTAAAATTTGGCTTAGTGTACTACATAGTGGACAAGGTTATTTTTTGATTCTATTGTTTGGTGCCACTATTTTTGTTTGAAGTCAGATCTTCATTTTTGGCTCCCAAGCTAATAAATTTTTTCCATAATCTCTAATTTTCATGATTCATACAACATTTGAAAGGTATTGAGGAGATCTATCAAGACATCCATGCACTTTTTTATAGATTTATCTTTAGGTATCTTTTATTCTGATTTGCACATATTTTCCTTTTGAGTGATCACTTGGACATCATGTCACTTGGGAAGGTGATCTTTTGATTCATGCACTTCATTTTAGTTCTAGATCTTGTATCTATCTCCTATTTCTTTGATCAAATTCCAAGGTTTCTCCAATAAATAGTTTTCTAAAGTTTTATGGCATCAGGACAATCAATCTTTGTTTTTGTTGCTTTATCATGATTCTAGAGTTTCTCCAAAGAGTTCTTTTGTTTCTAGCATCAAACTCATCTTCTCCTTTGTCTCTATGATTAAGGTTCCAGAGTTTACTCCATAGTGTGCTTCCAATGTTTCTTTGCAACAAATTATCTCATTATGGAGGGCTATATAGTGTCTCTTCTTTCCTTCCTAAGGAGGGGAAATTGATTGTATTGTTTCTCTCTTTTTGAGAGGAGTTTTGTCCCACTAGGTTTTCTCTTTTTCTCCTTTTATGAGAGATTGCATTATAAATTGGTACCTAACATGGCCTAGCTATTAGGATCCATAATAATCTTCATGTTTTTTATCATTTGCATAATAATATTCTCCCTAAGTTACACTTAAGGGGGGTGTTAGTGTAAATAGGTATTTTACTTATGTAGTCCACTTATAGGTCATATTTATATGTTAATTTTACTTAGGTTCTAGGATATTTTCTAGAGGTCTTAGATGTCATGTGATCTTATCTTGTCCTATCATGTCATTTAATACTTGTGTCCTAGGTCATTTAATAATTGTTGATGTAGTTATCTCATTGTACATGATTCAAACACACATGTCATGATCTTTTCTAATCCTATTTAACAACCTTTTTTTTATAAGGAAGTCATCTCATGTACATTTCATATTCAATCAATCAAGTGCATCCATAATCATAACAAGCTAATCTTGATGTTTCTTTCTTGTAGAAGATATTTTGGTTTGGAAGTTGATCCTTGGGTGTTGGGGTTTCACATTCAACTCTTACACCTAATTTGTTCTCATTTATTTTCACATTTATTACTAACCATTATTGAACCAACTCTAAATACAACCTACATTAAATATGATTAATTATTTTTATTTATTTATTATTCTATATTATTTATGTAAAATAATGTATTATTTCCTTACATTACTAAAAAACCTTAAAATTTCTTACCTTATGAGCATTGAACATCGCATGATATCTTAAAGGGTTTCTATTATTGTGGTGTTGTTAAAAAAAGATAAATATATGCATGATATTTATTATATTTATATTATGATAATTTGTTCTAATCATATATCTAAAACAAATGAAATTGTTTTTCAATATACTATTGCATAATTGAATTGTTTGACAAATTGTCCATAAAAATACACATTCCATGAAAAGGAAGAATGCAAAATTTAAAACACTTTAATATATGTTCACTTATATCAATGTCAACTACTTCCCAATATATTAGGTTCTATTTATTACACCATTTTATATTCAAATAAATTAAGATAAACAAGTTACCTTTTATTATAATATTTTTTCTAATGTAATGTATTTTACTACAAGTCACCTAATCCCCTTTAGATCATCAATCCTTCTTGAGTTATAAGTTTAGACAATTGTATTCTTCTTTACATTTATAAGAATATATTCTGTTGTGCGTGGCTATTCTTCAACATCATCTACTGTAATGGTTAAAAGTAAATTTTAGCCACTAAGAATAGAATTATTTATCGATTTTTGATGCAAATGAGATATATATGATACTATAAATAAATGATAACATATTAAATAAAATTAATGTAGAGAGATTAAAATAATTATTAAAAAAGTTTGTAAGTACAGTACATTTTGATTATAAATTAGTATACAATATTAACAATGCATAATATATTATTTTTCTTAAATCGAAAATCAATTTAATATATTCTTACCATTTAACTACAAATCTATTTAATATAATCAAATAAATACAATCAAACTAAAAAGCAAAAAAAATCATAAACATACTATTTAATCTAATAATTTTCAAAGTAACTTTAAAAAACTATACTACAACAACAATAAAATACATTATTATCAGCTGCAGGGGGGATTAAAATACATTATTATCATATGATTACAAATCTATTTAACGTGATCAAATAAGTACAATCAAAACATCACTGCTTGGGACCAAAACAGATTCATGAACGTACTATTTACAGGGTCTATCATACTTTAAAATTTAATAGATATTATTATCTGTAGATTTGAGGTGATGATGGAGACCAGACAGCGTGCTTTCTTTTCCATATTATAAAATGCTGTCATGCTATTAAAGTCAGAAAAGAATAGAATAACAGAGCATCTGAAATAATTGAGTGAATAAAGCTATTATTATTCCTCTGGGATTTGAGCCAAGTCTGAGAGCTGTCAAATTCAAAACATCTTTATTGCATAAAAAAAACCCAAGTGGGTGTTATTTTAATTCTCCATCAAAGGAGAGAGAAGATAATGCCTGGTTGGATATGCATCTACGTCGGTCAGTACTTTAATGCAAACAAAATGGGCTCTGTTGAGAGCACTACCTGCTACAGAACTTCAATGGAATTCATTATTGTTGGACAGCCATTATGATAGTGCTGTATTATCACCATTTTTGTCTTCAGAGAATCGATGAATCCTATTATATTTTATTTCATTTCAGAGAGCAATGATCGACAAGCACCAGAGCTTTTTCCCTTTTGGAAAGGTATTACCTGAGAAGCTTTTTGGATCTTATTCTGATTATATTTACTTGAGTTCTTAGTCTCGTCATATTCTAAAAATGGTTTCCAGATTGGACAGAAGGGAACAATTCTTTCTACTTTGAGAGATTATTTTACGAACATCAAATTTTTCAATGCATTTTATAATTTACCCATCATTTCTGATGAAATGAAATCACTATCAAACTCATCATTGTTCATGAAATGCAAACAGTTGTTTCTCTTTCTTTATTCCAACTATGTTTGCTTGCGCCCTCGTCGTCTCTGGGGATTCAACTTTCTTTTTAAAATGTATTTTCCTTTCTCTGGGGATACAAGTTTCTTTTTAAAATGTATTTTCCTTTTCAAGTCATTTGAGGAAGGGATCATCTGTACAAACTTTTATTCTCTTTCTATTTGAAGAAGAATGGATCCACTTTACCAGTTTTCAATTCTTTTTGTTTGAGGAGAGAGAGAGATCCATTTGCAATTCTTTAAAAATTCTTAGATGTCTCTGTCTGAATTTCTGTAATTATATGAGTCGGCATGTGTGCTAAGTACATTTTAAAATGTTTTCATAAATAATTATGTTTCTAATTGTTTATACCTCTACAAATATTTCTTTAGCATAATTGTTTTTGTTGAAGCAATGGTTCTACCAATGTTTTGCAGCGATGTAAGAGCTTTGTAGAAGGATCATATGCAATGGAGAGCTTTGGAGGATTATTTGGTTGTGACGGACCTATTTTTTTTCTTAATAAGAACTTTGTAGAAGGATCATATGCAATGAAGATCTTTGGAGGATTATTTGGTTGTGACATCTATTTTATTCTTAATAAGAACTTTGTAGAAGGATCATATGCAATGGAGAGCTTTGGAGGATTATTTGGTTGTGATGTCTACTTTTTCTTAATAAAACTTTGTAGAAGGATCATATGCAATGGAGAACTTTGGAGGATTATTTGGTTGCGATGTCTATTTTTTTCTTAATGAGAACTTTGTAGAAGGATCATATGCAATGGAGAGCTTTGGAGGATTATTTGGTTGTGGCATCTATTTTTTTCTTAATAAGAACTTTGTAGAAGGATCATATGCAATGGAGAGCTTTGGAGGATTATTTGGTTGTGACATCTATTTTTTTCTTAATAGAACTTTGTAGAAGGATCATATGCAATAGAGAGCTTTGGAGGATTATTTGGTTGTGACGTCTATTTTTTTCTTAATAAGAACTTTGTAGAAGGATCATATGCAATGGAGAGCTTTGGAGGATTATTTGATTGTGATGTCTATTTTTTTTTCTTATTAAGAGATTTGTAGAAGGATCATATGCAATGGAGATCTTTGAAGGATTATTTGGTTGTGGATTTTATTTTAATAGTGGATCAAGTTTTTTATCTCCATAGATGATTTTTAGTTTTTTCTCATTTTAGGGTGTTTATGTTTATTTAATGTCAATTATTTTGTCTAATTTAATTGTTAACATTGAATTGTTAGTCTCAAAGTGAAGCATATAATCTCTACCTAAAACTTGTGAAGTTTTTTTTAACATTCTTTCATAATGTAAGAGTTCTAAAACTTCTAGGATATTTTGTTTTCTATTCATAATATTTATAACAAATGGAAATGGATAGAATAGTTTATACTCATTAGATATCTAGGAAGAGTACTTTCGAAAAATACACAAAAAAATTAGGTTAATCCTTCTTGGGTCCATCATGAGGTTAAGCTAGGCATAGTCTAGAACTTAATATAGGGTTTGTGATGTAGTTGACCTTAGGAAACCTTATCAGATAACCAAATCTCATAGGAAAATATAATGTTCAACAACAAAAATAATGTTTACAAAAATAATGAAATTAAATTTTTATTATTTGCCAATAAAATTCCATTACAAGAGTACAAACTAACTATTCTGATCACAATCACCTTTCTCAAACTTCCAAAAAATCGCTCCATGCGTGTTTCAATTTATTTTCATCCTTCGATGGTTAGGAAATTTGATAAAATAAAATCCTAACCATCACAACAATTGAATCATTACAAAAATGAAAAATGTATTATTAAGCTAACAATTCACAAATGCAGTAGCAAGTTGAAAGTCCACAAACACAATCAATTCAAATATGAAATTCCACATATTTAGTTGGCCAAGATATTTAATCCATATCATATTGATGTCATGATTACTCCATCTTCACCCTTTTCTATGGAAGTTATTTTTTTCCTAAACTAAACCTTTTTAACTAGTGCACTTTTTCAGTTCAGTTGTATTCATCTGCAACCATACAATTCTAATATCATCATTGAAACTATTCATTTGAATTGGTTGATTAAAATTTCAAATGTTCAGTTCACTTGAGGTTTACCCATAGATTTTGATGGCCATGAGAAACCTGCAAACTTTAGATGGATGTTGAATTCCTCAAAGATTTAGATGGGTAAGAAATTCTTGCAAGATAGATGACCTTGAAGTTACAAAAAATGTGAAAAATCCATCTATAATGAATGTGCAGGAAAATAAATTGGAACTAGTTGTAAATGGGCCAGTTCAATAGAAAATCCCTACAAAAGTTTGATAGTAGACCAAAAACACACAAGCCTAATAGTAGATCAAAACCCCACATAAGTATAACTTAGTTGTTTTTTTGTCTAATTCTCACCAAATTTGGTTTGTATATACCCATTAGTCTCCTCTACTAAGTGATGTTATTAGTTTTCCCATTTTTTTTTTCAAATCCTCTTGAAGAAACTACCCAAAACCAACATTACTAGAAACAAAAAGTAACAAAATTGAAAATAATGAAATTTATTTATTTTGGGTGATACAAAATTTCCTATGTACCTAGATGCTCCTACATCAGACATGCTAGGTAAATGAAAATTTTCATGAGTTTGTAACTCATGAACATTTTAGCAAATTTAAAATTAGAATTCCATACTTATCCAATTTTGTAGCATTAATCCAAGAGACATCATCTATAGCTCTATTCTTCCAAAGGACCAAGAATTCCATATAGTCTTATCCCTAGTTCTCTTGACCCTTTGGGAATAAATCAATTTGTCTATTTCTTCAAATTTATTTTCATGTAATTGATGCATCCATTCGTGTGCATCCTAAAAATTTGTGTGTATCCCCTTGTTTATTTGTCTCCTCTTCATGAAACTTATACAAATCAATAATATTGAAATTTAGAGATATGTATGCTCACTATGAGAACCTCTCTTTTCCCAAATGTTCCATAAAAATATCACTCACTTGAAAATATTTTCCCCTTCTATGCATATATACATGCTCTTCATATAGAAACCCTCAACCTCGACTAGATTAAACTAAAATTTGATGATTTGGCAAAATGGAACCCAAGTCAGGGGAGAGGGGGTGGCATCCTATGGGATTATAAAGGTAAAATGATTATTTCTTACATGGTCAACCTTGTTAGATAGACCTCAAGTTTTACTGAGGTGGCAGTGACACATCACAAGATTCAACTGACCAATAATAGAGGCTTCACCAATTTGGAAATAGAAGGGGATTCTAGAACACCATCATGATGTTAAAGGGTGATACTTTTCCTTGTTGGTCTCCCAGGGATCTCATTTCTTCTGCTCACCTTCATATAATGAGAATAGGGCAGTGTTAGATAAATTATGTTTTTCAAGAAGGGAATAGGGTTGTGGATGGGATGGCTAATCTAGGAGCCTTTGTTAATAAGGTTAAAGTTTGAGAGGTTTTCCTAATGATATTGGAGCATTTGAGAACTTTAATCACTAATGAAAATATTGCACATCATATTAGGAACTGACCTATATCTCCTTCGAGATCATCATGGCAACACACATCATCCTAGTTGCTTAAAGGATAATAATTGCTACCCATTTCAATCTCTCCATAACAAGCTTGTGCCATCTATAGTTTCTTTTAGCAACTAGATTATGTTGAACATAAGTTGTCATTGATTTCAAAAGAGCTCATTGATGTCAAAGGAGTTATACTAGTAGATCAATCAAAATTATATGTAATTACTTCATGTCATGTCAAAGTTTTTGACATCAAAAAGTATTGTGATCAGTTGCAAAATGTTAATTTTATCATTATTGAGAAGAAAGCTACTTATATTATGTGAAGATGAGATAGGACCATTTTAATACCTTTGAAGGAAGCACATAACATCATCTATTATTGGAGGCAAAAAAATTGATTTAGGACCAACCCACTACTTGTTTCATATCAATTTAAATTTAGGTCTACCCTTAGCCAACCTGGCTAATTGTGGATGGTGTTAAGAGGTTCTTGGTTGACACAAATAAGTGGTAATGTATTGGAATGTATGTATTTATGACTAGGGTTCATCCAATGAGAAGGGTGTGAGTGTGAATACTATGTAATCAGAATATATGAGTAATGTAAAAGAAGTTGCATCCCAATCATTGTGCACCTTTATCAAAAGCTCATATATTGTGTAGGAGAGTGTCTGAAGGAAAAACAAAACAAGTGCAAGCTACACAATCAATCTTGAAGATCCACAAATAAAATATCTATAATCTAGTAGGATTGATGTCTTGCCTATTGAGTTGGTGCTCAAATATGTATGTTGGGGATTGGTGTCTCTAGTAGGTTGGTGACTACAAAAAAAATTGGGGATTGGTGTCTTTGGTAGGTTGGTGCTGAACCATAGATTTTTGGAACCCTAATCCTTTCTAGCACTTATAGGGTTTTTCACCTAAAAGGAGAAAGTAGGGCCAAAATTCTAGGTAGGTTCACTCAAATTATGCAATGTATGATGTTATTTGGACTAAATGAAATGAAATAAGTGCAATTAGATGATCCATGTGACTGATTATGTATGAAAAATATAAGATTTATACAATGTTGGAAAACATAATGTGATATACAAACAATGAATTATGAATGAAAAAATGCAAAACATAAGAGAAAAGGGTTGAATCAGATTGCACCTGGGTAGAGATTGGAGAATATGGAATCTTCTAAATGCTATTTGAAATCATAGAAAATCACCAGTGGGACTCATTCGCCACTGATGGTAAATCAATCTCACTTTTGATGAAAATTATCGGGAATAGGTTTTTGAGTGTCGGGATCTAGAATCTGACAAAATGATCTAGATTTCTAGCCTTAAGGTGGGACTCATTCACCACTAATGGTGAATCAATCCTCTCCCAAAATTCTGAGAAATCAGGGGACAATTCTGTAGCAGCAGATCTAAGGTTGTCTTCTTGTCAGGTTGCCGAAGTCAAATTGTAGAAAATAAACAAAATGTCTTCTCCAAGCTTGAAATAAGATGTAATTGACTTGAAACACTTTGTTTACTTTTTTTCCACTTTTCAACACCTAAATTCTTGTCAAATCTGCATACATAATTCTGCAAACACAAATGCAAAAGGGGGAAAATGGTTAAGGGTTGGTTTATAGGGATTTACCTTGGTCAAATCCCACTTTCGTAATCAAACCCTTAATGAAATAATGAAGTAAAGGAGAATGATAAAAAAATAACATGCAAATGTTATAAACTTACCAAACCCTTATTGAAGAAAATCTGAAGATATGTCAATGGATGCTCCAAAATGCTTGATTATAAGATGCAAAGTGCTCAAATGCAAATTAAATGCTTGAATGAGTTAGGGGATTGTAGGAGATGTAAAATGAGGAGAAAAAAACTTATTTATAAATTCTTGTGCCTCAGTAACCCATTGATACCTCATCATAGGCCAACATCAAGTAATTTTGAATAAAAACCTGAAAGGAAATTTGAAAAAAAAAAATTTGGAGCTAAGAGGGACTCATTTTCCACCCATGGTGAATGGGTCCCACCTTGGAATTGAAAGTGGGTGTCAGGAATTAAGTCACATTTAATGTTATTTGTAGGGTTTACATTCAAAAATACACTTAATTAAACCTTATAAGGGCATAAAGTGGTCAAATAAAGCATAAGAAAGGTGTAAATAGTGAAATTATGCCTAGAAAAGTGTAGAAATGTTTTACAACACTTCACAACACCTTCACAAGATGCCATAATTTTGAATTTTAAGGACCTAAATGTGCATATTCAAGTCATATTACATCAATAAATCAAAGAAAAATAGACCAAACATTGTGAAGAAAGGCCTAAAAGACCATGAAAATGACAAGGGGCCATTTTTCTACGGTGCAGGTGCCTACTTTATGATTGTAATTTATTCATTATTTTAGTGAAGTTGGATTTGGATAGTAGCTCCAAGAATCTCTTCTCATTGTGGTTTTTCCCATCCTGGGTTTCCATGTATATCTAGTGTTCTTTGTGTGAATGTGTGCATCTATGTTTCTTAATGGTTAAAGAATACTTTTTTTTTTAGGTTTATGTTTGGAGAGGTTATCAATGGTAATTAATGTTAAATTAAATAATTTTGGCACATTGATTCACCCCCCTCTTAGTAAATTTTGTACCTTTAATGGGTATCAAAGCTAAGTTCCTTTGAAAAACTTTAACATGTTGAGGTAGATTCGGGATGGCACACTTAGTGGCTCAAGAAGGGTTGTATTCAAATATGGCACCACTTTTTGATGGAACCAATTATGCCTTTTGGAGAGTAAGGATGAAATCATATTTTATGGCCATAGGATTTGAGGTTTGGTAATCAATTGTGGATGGATATGAGATACTTGAAAGTCCCCCAAGAGATTAGACTAGAAAGAAGGCTTGTGAGAATAATGGAAAAGCAAGAAATGCTATTTTATGTGGTTTATCTAACTCTGATTTTGTGAAGATCATGCATTGAAGGAAAATAAAGAAAGTATGGGTTAAGTTACACAACATCTATGAAGTTGATGACAAGGTAAAAAAAACAAAGCTTCAAACCCATCGAGGTCAATTTGAAACTCTAAAGATGAAGGAAGAGGAAAACATTGCCACATTCCTACTTTGGGTTGATGAGGTTGTCAACTCTAACAAAGGTCTTAATGAAGATATTAAAGAAGGTATGATTGTGAAAAAGGTACTCATATCCCTTCCCCAAAATTTTGATGCAAATTTTTTTGTTGTTGAATAAGCTAAGGATTTGAATACTCTAACTATGGATGAGTTACATGGAATTTTGACTACCTATAAAATGAGAATTGAAAATGAAAAAAATGTAAGGAAAGAGGTAGCATTCAAAGTGTTTAAGAAGCAATATTAAATCTTGATTTAGATTATGGATTAGATGTGGAGGAAGTAAAATTTGTTAGAAAGTTACAGAGGGGTTCTAAAAAGTATAAAAGTTTCCTTTCAAATTTTTTAATTGTGGTGAAGTAGGACATTTCATGGCTAAGTGTCCATACAAATACTCTAGCAATGATAACAATAAGTCATTTCTAGAAGGGAGAAAGGTTCAAAAAAAGGTGCCCCCTTGTCATTAATTATTATATAGAGGAAATACTCCCATCCAAAATCAATACAATGCAATCCTATTTAGTATAAATCCCTATGAAATCATCACATGAAATCCAATACAAGAAATCCTTATGCTCACATCTTTCCAATAAATCTATCCAATTATTCTAAAGGATTACAATGTTTTTTTCCCATGTTTGCTATAAAATATTAATAAACTTAATCCAGTAAATAATCATCATACAAATATATCATTCCCAATCCTTGTGTTTTTATGGGATATATCATTCCTACATTAACAACACCATCCTCTCAAATTCTTGAGATATATCATTTCCAAATCAACAATGCTATTATCATTATCAATCAATAATTGATTTTAAACTTTACCAATGGAAAAATTGTATTTATCTTTGTATCATTTTAGTCATTATTGCTTTATTTTCTTTTGTGTGTGGTATCTTTTATCTTGCATCTATATTTTTCCTTGTAGAATACCTACCACAATGACATCATTTTCTTTCATATCACATGGTGTTATAGGAATATTCTTGCATGTGACCTTTAGTCCTTTATGCATTTGACACATTTTCATCATGGTCTTTCTATCACAGTGCTTAATATTAGATGCTAGATATCAAACATCAAGTTGCTCACACCGATTCAACATTACTATCCTTTCTTCCCTCATTTGCACCTAATCCCCTTTTCTCATCCTTCTTTTCCATCCATTTCAAGAGCCTACATGTTTCCTTAATACCTACCTATTCTCTCAAGGGTACATTATCCCATCATTATTTTTATAAGCCACATCATTTTCCAATCTCATTCCACATTTATATTTTCATTCTTCTTTGAAATTGTGTTGCTTCTTTCAATCGCAATATTATCTCAAAGAGGGGAAAAACATAAACATCTAAAAATATCCTAAGACTTGATTCCATCATTTATCCTAATTATTCCTAATTTTCACTACCTTAATTCCATTTTCTTAATCCTAGTCCCCTTTCCTCATGATTTAATTAATTTGATTAATTAATACCTCATATAACCACCCAAAAACATACTAATTTTTTTTTTTTAAAATCCTTTTTTATTCCTCACCACCCATCTCATAACAAACTTCTAACTATCTCCCAAAAACAATTTCAAATTAAATTATTATCAATTATCCTCCACCCTCCATCATTCAACTACCTAAACAACTCAATCTTATCCATCCATCTATCTTTAGATATTTAACATTAATCATAATCCTACCAAGGCTATAAATATCCCCTCGCAAGATTAATTTTGAGGAGAGGATCTTGATTATTGCAATATCATGCTACTATTTTGAGCAACCACATTCTTATAGCCTTGAGTAAATTTTCCTTCATGGTGCAATAGGAATTGAAATTTGGTAACTTTGCTTTTTTATTCATTTATTTTTTCAATTTATTGCTCTAACTACTTAATCACATTTGATATATATTTTAGGTTTTCATTTTTTATTTTTCATTTTAAATCTATTAGATGCACATGACAACTGAGAGCGGGGGCGGGAGGGGGGGGGTGAATCATTTGTATACTTTTAAAACATCACAAACCCTCATTAACATTCAGATTTGCATTAATTATTAAACCCTTATCCACCATTAAAATCTTATCATGCATTAACAAAATGTAAACATGTAAAGCAACAATGCATACACATCAAACACATAAGAACACCAAATTTATGTGGAAAACCCAAGAAGGGAAAAACCATGGTGGGGATTAGCTCACTAATATATGAATTGCAACACCAAATACAATAAGGCTCACTGCCTAGAAAGATAGAGAAGGGCTCACTACTGGTGGTTCACTGCCAAAGGACTCACTATCGAGAAGAAGAAAAAAGGGATGACTCATTTCCAATTTGAACTAATAATAATGCATCTCTCATATGCCTAAGGTACAGTTCTACTGAAGCACAAACAACACATTAAATAGATTGAAATGTAGACACCTTATGCTCACTACATTAGGAATTCATAGGCATTTAGGCTCACACTCAAATCAACACACTTGATCACTTTAACATCTTTCACATCACACAAATTTCACACTTAATCCACAAAACAATTCTCCTTGTATATATCCCTTCATGACCTAAAACAATCTCAATTAGGTAATCCTTAATGAAATGTATACACCTCTACCGTGTAACACCAAAATAGGTCAGCACCAAACACATACACAATATAAAGAAGTGAAGTTAAACCAAGCCACTACTTAACTAGGACCCAAATCTACATAAACACACTTCTCAACACTTCCTCAATCAACAATTATCCTCCACAATTAGTGCTAGCATGCTAGGTTAGCCAAACTTGCACTAACACTAACAAGTGACACCAAACATACCTATCAAGGTCTAGAAACACCTCATGGACCACACAACAACACTCCACAATATTCATACAAAATCTTATAATATTGCAACACCATCATAATATTTTGCACAACCATTGCACCCTCCTAAAACTCAATAACAACTTCATTGTACGCAACTAGACATAATGGCACAAACATCCAACACATTAGAAAACCTTGTGGAACAACTCAACACCTGTAACTTCAAGGGAAGATAGATACAAAAATTATATGCATGCTCCCAAATCTTCAACACCAAAAACTTCACTTTGAAGAAATGTGGAGCAATCTCATTTCTCTCAGACAACACTGCTTCATAGTTCACACATTGGTGAACACAACTTCTTCTTCCATGTAATCTAGAACCTAGAACTTTGTATATAACACCTCTGATCATCACCTCCAAACCACATAATCAACTCTTCAAGCATGAATAAATGCATAGAAAAACACTGAACACCACTTTATCACACTAAAATCTCTTTTATTCAAATTTTCTTAAAAGCACTTGGAAACCAAGCACCAAAAACACCATCTCAATATCTACAACACATTCTCAACATCTCAACCACACAAGACATTGATATCCACTATAACATACCCATCATGGTAAATTAGAGGTTTACACCATTGACAACATAATGTAAACAACACACTTGAACACACTTGCTTCCTTAAGGGTTAACATCAATGCAACAATACTTTGTTGACATCAATGACAACACATGTTTCCAAAAATCTCCAAATTTCCAAAAATCTCCCCTTTTTCATTGATGACAACACCTAATATGAAAAACCATAAATAGCAACCAAAAACTCTGATCAACAACACATACTGCACATCAGTGCACACTGCTCCCCCTTACAGAAGCATTTATTCTCTCCTTCTTTTCACATGGTTTTTTAGCTAACTTTCTCCCCCTTTGACATTAATTGCAAAGGAAAACACATTTCCATACTCTCTCCCCCTATGGTCTTTAGACCATATCAACTTCTACATTATGGCTTTTCAACCACTTCAAATTTTTCTCCCCCTTTGACAACATACAAATGGAAAAACCTGTATGCATCACTCATTCTTATATACTATCTTCCTGTATACTCCC
The DNA here is from genome assembly GCA_007258455.2 of Sequoia sempervirens. NCBI lineage: Eukaryota > Viridiplantae > Streptophyta > Pinopsida > Cupressales > Cupressaceae > Sequoia > Sequoia sempervirens. The sequence goes on from VDFB02271358.1 coordinate 285,835,003, forward strand.
CCTTAGGAATACACAATATGCTTTATCAAACTACATCAATCAACAATTACTACTACCTACTCCCCTTGAGAGGTAGCCTTCATCATCAATCCAGTACCAAGAGATGTATCTTGAAATGCTTCCTAGAAAAATGCACACACTTATGCATCTAGTTGAAAGGAGGGGAAATAACCCATAACTTCTTCAGGAGATACTCAAAATAATCTTTTGGAAGATCCTTTATAAAAATATCAACAACCTGATCCTTAGTAAGCACATACTCCAACTTCACCTCATTCTCTACAACTTTCTCTCTCAAGAAGTGAACCCAATTGGGATATTTTTTTTCTTGAATGCATTACCGAATTCTTTGAAATGTTGATCACACTTGTATTGTCACACAAGATAGGAATAGGTTCATCATATGAAACTCTGATATCTTTCAATGTTTACTTCATCCATAACACTTATGTGCAACATAATGTTGCTGCAATATATTCTGCTTCTACAATAGATAATGACATTGAATCCTACTTCTTGCTTAGCCATGAAACCAACTTCCAAGAAAGAAAGCACCACCTCTTGTAATTTTCCTTTCATCTACACATCTAGTCCAATCTGCATCTATATATGCACTCAAAGAGAATCCAGTATCCTTAGGATACCACAAACCATAATCTGGAGTGCCCTTCAAATATTTGAATATCCTCTTCACTTCTACAACATGAGATTCTTTGGGATCTTGAAATCAACCCACAAGATAAATTGAATGCATGATATCTAGAGATAATAGGAGTAAGGTATAATAGTCCAACAATAATTGATCTATACTTTCCCTAATCTATCTTAGGAGATTCATCATTCTTGCTCATCTTACAACCAGTAAGTGTAGGAGTACATACCAGTTTAGAGTCATCCATTTCAAAATTCTTCAACAATTCCTTGACATAATTAGACTGTGATATGAATATACCTTTCTTTGATTGGCTGATTTTTGAACCAAGGAAGAGCTTCATGTCCCCACACATTGAAATCTCAAATTCTTTCTACATTTCCTTTGTAAACTTCTTGCACATATCTTCATTTCCTCCAAAGATTATTTCATCCACATATACCACCACAATGAAGATTTTTTCTCCTTCAACTTTGAAATTCAAATTTCTATTTGCAATACCTTTTCTAAAACCTTGCATCAACAAGTACTTATCTAACCTTGCGTACCAAGCTCTAGGAACTTGCTTCAGTCCATACAATGATTTATTCTATCTCTAGACCATATTAGCATCTTCTAACAACTAAATTTTTTTTGGTTGTTCAATGTATACCTCTTCTTCCAAATAATCATTAAAAAATGAAGACTTCACATCTATTTGATATACTTTGAAATATTTATGTGCTGCAAAAGCTAAAAACATCATGATAGCTTCCATTCTTGCAACCAGAGAAAAAGTTTCTTCAAAGTCTATATCTTCAACCTATGGGTAACCCTTACACCCAAGTCTACCCTTGTTCTTAACAATTTTTCCATCTTCATTTATTTTGTTCAAGAATACCCACTTAGTGGTAGTAAAATTCTTATCTGCTAGTCTTGGGACTAATTCCCAAGCTAGATTCTTCTGCATCTATTCTAACTCTTCATTTATTGCCTTGACCCAATTTTCATATTTGCATGCCTCAATCACTATTTTTGGTTCCACCTCAGAAAGTAAACAAAAATTTACTTGTTCCTCTATCATAGTAGATTTTCTTCTTTTTAACACACCTTTTCTCTTATCTCCAATTATCCAATCTTTTGAATGATTCTTCTACACATACTTGGGAGTTTTAGGATTATTTTTTAGAGCTTCTCCCTCTTCAACTACTAACTCTTTTCCTTTTTCTTAAATCTTTTCTTCTTCAATGCAAGGGGATTCATTAGATTCATATCCTTCTATTATTACTGAACTTTGATGTAATATCCATCATAAACATTTTTAATCTTCCATTAAAGATTTTCTAAAAAACCCATAAAAAGAGAAGTCAGGTGCAATGAAATATCAACTATATTCTTCAAATTTAACATAAAACATGGTGCCAAGGGAAAAATCATGACTTTATTCTATTATTACAAGTTTAATACATTATTTTTCTATTCATGACAGCAGCAAACAACAACCCAAAACCTTTCTGCAATTTGAACAATGAGAAAGGGCAAACAAACCCACAAATTGCAACCAAAATGTTGTATCTTCTAATACAAAATCACCACCACTCTAAATAGAGTATGGGAAGCATAAATACATGAATAAAATCTAATAAAAAAAATATCAAACTTATAAAATAGAAATATAAAACTATTCCAAAATCTAACCACTCCAAAACACAAACCCTGCCAAACAACTCAACCAAAAATCCATGTAAAAGCCATCTTTCAGCACCAATACAACTCCTATGTGAAGTCATGTATGTAGACCCTCAAATAAACTTTCCTTGATTCCAAATATCCTTGGTTTTCCATCCTTAGAGATTATACCTACAATGGTTTATTATCCTTTGTGGGAGAGCCACAACTTGTGAGTAGAGAAACAAGCATAAAACTCAATCCAAACTGCCAAAACAAGTAATAAAGGATAAAAAACCTTGCAGCCCCAAATCCCAACACCTAGAATGAGTGGTTTTCATGTTAAGAATTGTAACTTCTCAAGCCAAGTGTTGGAAGCACAAAATCATTCATCCCGAAAATGCTCCAAAAGAAGAAACCTCATCTTGCACCACTACTAATGCCAAAAATGAAAAAAAATCAATCTTCCCCAAGAAGTCACATCAAAACTTGATTTAATAATTTATTTCAAACATATTTAATATTCTCTCCAAAAATCATTAATTTAATAATCTTGAATAATGAACCTTTTCCTAATTAAAATGTGAAATTCAAATCTACTTTTTTCAAGACATTGGGCTTGCTAAAAATAGAAAGTTTCTAAAATTAGAAAGGGGACATTACAAGTCCTCCCTCCCAAAGATTTCTTTTCCTCAAGAAATGTAATTTTAGATGATTAAGAACCTCTAAACCTTCCCATGTTGCATCCTCAATAGGAAAATCCTTCCACTTGATCAAGTGTTCAATGATGCTTCTATTTCGTAACTTCTTCTCCCTTGCTTCCAATATCTCCTCAGGTACTAGGATCAATCTCCCCTCATCATCAAGAGGTGGAATAATAGGAGAAGTCAAAAATTTCTAGCCTACAACCTTATTCAAGCATGAGACAAGGAAAACATTTTGTATCTTGCAACCTGGTGGCAGATCCAATTCATATGCAACCTCCCCAACCCTTTTGGTGACTCTATAGGGTCCAAAAATTTTGGTTTGAGCTTCTTTGCTCCAATCCTCTTTAAGGTACATTTATTGTATGGCTGCAACCTCATAAAGACCAAATTACCCACTTAAAAATCTCTCCCAGTCCTCTTCTTATCTGCATATAGCTTTTTCTGATTTTGAGCATGAGACAAATTATCTTTAAGAGACCTGAAAATATCTTGGCTTTGTTAGATAAAGTCACTTGCTGTAGGGAATCTACTATTTGAAAACAATGAGTCAACAAAAGCAAGAGCATCATAGCCATATATATCTTGTAAAGGATGTATTCCAATAGACATATTATGAGGTGTGTTGTAACAATACTCCCCTATGTGTAACCACTTCACCCAAACATCTTCCTGATTTGAAACTGGTGCAACCACGGTAGGAGGGTCCTCAAAGAGAACAATCTGGACCATGTATCAAGAGTCACACAATGGAAGCAACATAGAATATGGAGGAAAATTCAGATTCAAACATTCTCATTAACAAAAATCTTGATTACAATTGACCGACAACATTCGGGCTTACAGATTCGGCTCACAGGCCTAATATTACATGTCTAAGCTGAATTCTAACATCTCAGATCTAATATTCTTCTAATTTATTTTCTAATGATCTATTACAATTATTTATATCACATCCAAGGATCTAGAATCATCTGCGTCAGCCAAAGATCATTACAATCTCCAATGAAAGAAAATGTAGCATGTGCATGAATAGGTCGACCTAAAATTTGAATTAATCCTTGGTGAATGCATAGGATGAAGTGTGGACCTATAATTAAGGTTAATAAAACTCCATGGAACAATTTGAATCACATCGTCAAGATCCGTAAGTTATAGGAAAGATCCACAAGTGATCGAACTAGCCGTTAGTTTAGAAAATTATTGTGGTTCCGATTCAAGAAACTGCCACTAAAGTAATAACTTTATGGAAAAAGATCCAATCGCACTCAAATATTGGAATAAGGAAAATGAACATGTCCAAAATGCAAAAATAGATCCATAGGGTCTGGTGAGAAAATATGATGAATCCACCAACATGAATTGAACAAGAACTGAACAAGAACAAAACTGAAAGAAAATATTTTTGGATGATGCAATATTTCCAAGAACTAAGGATACTCCTGCATCAGACATCTAGGGTTATTTGAAAAGTGAGTCCCTCACTTATCTGGGGCTAAAGGAAAACCAAAAATATCTACCTCATCCTTAGAAATCTAAGAAGAAACCTCCATTGGTCTTCCTTTCCACTTCACAAGATATTTTATGTACTGTCCTCCATGAGTCTTCCTCCCATCTCTGATATCCAAAATCTCTTCTATCTCATCAAATTATTTCTTAGGAATCTGCTTCTCCAATTTTACTTCACTGTCTTCACTGAATTCTGCTTCATGGTACTGATGTAGATATGCAATGTTGAATATAGGTGATATACCCATGTCATCTGGTAACTCCACTTCAAATGCATTTCTTGAATCAAATTTCTTCAAAATCCTATAGGGTCCAAACTTCCTCATCTTCAGCTTATTGTATGTGCCAACTAGAAATATTTCCTTCCTAAAATATACCATCACTTCATCTCCAACTTCAAACTCCTTATGTCTCCTCTTTACATCTGCTTTCTCCTATATACTTCTGGTTCATACCTTCCAATTGCTCCTTCACTTGAGTATGCACTTTCTTCATATGTTCTGCAAATTCCTCTACTTTTTTACTCCTTTTATCTTCCATACTGTTGTATCTCAACTCTAATATACCTCTAGGATGAAATCCAGTAACAATCTCAAAAGGTGTCTTTCTGGTACTCCTGTTCATTGAATTATTGTAAGCAAACTCTACTTGTGCAAGGACTAAATCCCAACTTTCGGTCTTCTCTCCAACCAAACATCTCAGCAAATTCCCCAATCTCCTATTTACTACCTCTATCTGTTCATGAGTCTATGGGTGAAAATTAGAACTAAACTTCAAATCTATCTTTAGCTTCTTCCAAAGTGTCCTCCAAAAGTAACCAACAAACTTTGTGTCTCTTTCTGAAACAATACTCCTAGGTAATCCATGCAATCTGACCACTTCCTTGAAAATTAAACCTACTACATGTACTCCATCTTTTGTCTTCTTATAAGGTATGAAATGTGCCATTTTAGAAAATCTATCCACCATCACAAGTATAGAATCATTACCTCTCCATGTCTTTGGAAAACCAAGTACGAAATCCATGTTGATATCCTCCCAAGGTCTCTCCGGAATTGTCAAAGGCTTATACAATCCAACATTTTGACTACTCCCTTTTGAAACTTGGAAAACTCTACAACTCTGCTCAAATTTCCTAACATCCTTATGAATCTGTGGCCAAAATTAGTTCTCACTTACCAATGTTGTTGTCTTGTCAATTCCAAAGTGTCCTGTCAATCCTTCACTATGTTTTTCCTTCACCAAGTTATCCCTCATTGAACTCTGGGGTATGCAAAACTGATTCCCTTTGAACAACATGTCGTCCTGAATTAAATAATCCAACCACTGACTCCTATCCTCCAGAACTAGTTCTTTACAAGCTCTCCAAGGTTCTACAAAATCCAGGTCTTCCTCATATAAGTTTTTCAACTCATCAAAGTCTAATACCACCACTCTCATCTTTTTCAATAAATTCCTTCTCCTACTCAAGGAATCAACAAATCTATTTGACTTTCCACTCCTATTTTCAAAACAAAAGTATAACTCTGCAAGAATTCTACCCATCTCATGTGTCTCTAATTCAACTTACCTTGACTATTAAGATACTGCAATGCCTAATGATCCATATACAACATAAACTCCTTAGGAAACAAGTAATGTCTCTACTTCTTCAAGACTTGAACTATGGCATAAAACTCCTGATCATACATTGAATATCTTCTCCTAGCATCATTCAATTTCTCACTAAAATAAGCTACATATCTTCTTTCTTGACTCAATACTACTCCAATTGCATTTCCACTTGCATCATAGTCTACCTGAAATACCTTATTAAAGTCTAGTAAAGCCAACACAGGCTGCTCAACCACCTTTTGTTTCAAAAACTCAAAACTATGATCTACTCCAGACGTCCACCTAAATCCTTCCTATCTCCTCATTGTTTTTGTCATATGATTGCAAATAGAACTGAAATTCCTAATGAACTTCTAGTAGAAACTAGCCAATCCATGAAATGATCTTACCTCTCCAATGCTATCCGGTGTAGGCCACTCAACAATTGCTCTTACCTTGTCAAGATCCATCTTCAATCCATCCATAGATATCACAAATCCCATATATACAAATTATTCCTTCATGAAACTACACTTCTTAATGTTTATCAACAATTCCTCTTCTCTCAACCTCTACAAAACTTGTCTTATATGCAACAAATTTTCTTCTCTAGTCTTAGTGAAAATCAAGATGTCATCCAAATAAGCAATCAAAAACTTACCCAAGAGTTTCTTCAATACCTCATTCATCAACCTCATGAAAGTACTGGGTGCATTTGTTAGTCCAAAAGGCATCACCAACCACTCATAGAATCCTTCATTTGTCTTGAATGCTATATTCCACCCATCCCCTTCTCTAATTCTAATATGATGATATCCACTCTTCAAATCTATCTTTGTAAAGTATCTAGCTCCACTCAAACAATCTATAATGTCATCCATCCGGGGCAAAGAAAATCTATACTTCACTATGATCTTGTTTATGGCTCTAGAGTCTGTACACATCCTCCATTCTCCATCCTTCTTAGGTACTAACACGGTAGGTACAACACAAGGACTTAAGATTTCTCTTATCAAACCCTTCCTCAACAACTCTTTCACTTGTCTATCTAATTCTTCATTCTCTATTCGTGTCATCCAGTGTGATGCTTTATTAGGAAAACTAGCTCCAAGAATCAAATACATGCAATGACTAATACTCTTCACAAGTTGTAATCCATCAGGTACATTATTTGAAATGATCTCCCCATACCCTGTCAACAACTCCTTTATCTCCTCTGGTTGTTCTTCTACATACTTCAAGTCTCTAGCCTTCTTAGGAACCAAGGCATAACACATGCTCTCATGTCTCAGTCTATCCAAAAATCTCCTTCCCTCAACCAAACAAATTCTAGCTCTCGTACAAACCTCGACTTTAGGAACATCCTCCAATGGCAACAAAGTTTGCTTCATCCCATTAGAAATAATATTAGATGTATTCTTGATTCCATCATGAATAGCCTATCTATCATACTGCCAAGGCCTTCCCAACAAAACATGGCAGACATCCATAGGCATGATATCGTACAAAACTTGATCATGGTAATTTCCTATCTTCAATTTCACCAAACATTGTTCACTTACCAATATCTTATGCTCTTCTTGAATCCATGCTATCTGATAGGGATTCAAGTGTTTCAATCTTTCTAACTTCAATTTGGTCACCATTTCTCTAGAAACTAGGTTCTCAGAGCTTCCACTTTCAACAATCACTTTGCAACATTTACTAACTACCTTGCATCTAGTCTGAAACAAATTATTTCTCTTCAACGGCTCTTGCTCCATCTCACTTTGAGACAATACTCTTCTATTCACCCACACTTCTCCATCTTCTAGTTTATTAGATGATCCGACATAATCCTCCTCAACAAAGGTTGTTCTATTTTTTTCTGTCTTTCTTCTTGTCTCTCCCTGATTGCATTAAAATTATCTATGTCCTTCTCCACCACATTTGAAGCAAGTTTCCCTGAATACTCTTTTCTCCTTATCATCTTTTCTATAACCCTCATTCCGGTAACCACTATATCCTCCTCTTTAGTAAGAGTTTCCATCATATCTACAGTATGAATTGTCAATCTTACTAACTTCCTTATCTTTATTCTGATCTACAAAAGTTTCTCTTCCTCCTCTAGTAAAAATTATTCCTCTCTGAAATCTTCCACCTCTTCCTCTTTGTCTATGCTCATGTCTTTTATTCAACTTCTCTTCTACTTTTAGGGCACATTGGTATGCCTCTTCCACACTCTACAACTTAAACAAACTAATCTCATCCTATATAGATGACCTCAAACCATTCACATATCTGGCTACTTGCTCGATCTCATACTCCAAATTTCCAGATCTAATATTCAACTTGTAGAACTCTTCAGTATATTTTGTCACACTTGACTCCTTTTGCTTCAAATTCTGCAACTTCTAGAACAAACTAATTTGATAATCTACAGGCATAAACTTTTTCTTTAAATTATTCACCATCTGATACCATGATTTTATCTTCTCCTTTCCTCTTCTTTTCTTATTTGTCTGCAAATGTTCCCACCAAAGGGATGCATATCCTTTGAACTTTGTACAAGAAAAATTTACCTTCTTATCTTTAGTGGTACCTTCAAAATAAAAATACTTTTCCATCTCTGTTATCCAATCAAGCAATTCTTCTGAATCCAACTTAACATTATAATTCAGTGGATTGAAATGTGGCTTATTATTTGCTCTAGTTAGGGCTATTTCAACTGCATCTAATCTGGCAAAAATTCATCTCAACATCTCCATTAAAGCTAGGTTTGCATTTTCATGCACTCCTTTTCCTCTAACATTTCTTCTTCCCACCATCCTTACACAAGTCCTCTATAGTTGTACGTCAGATCCTTAGTCCACCACCCTACAACAAATCTTCAATAGGACTCCATGAATTTTGGCGATCTCTCACGGATCAAACCTCACTTTGATACCAATTTGGAGTAGCCATGGTAGGAGGGTCCTCAAAGAGAAAAATGCAAAACATGCAACAAGAGTCACACAAAAAAAGCAACACAAAATATGGAGGAAAATGCAGATTCAAACATTCTCATTAATAAAAATCTTGATTACAATTGGCCGGCAACATCCGGGTTTATAGATTCGGTTCACAGGCCTAATATTACATGTCTAACATACAATATTCCTATTTGATCCTTAATGTGAGCTGGAATCTAACATCTCAGATCTAATATTCTTCTAACTACCTTTCTAATGATCTATTACAATGATTTATATCACATCCAAGGATCTAGAATCATCCGCGTCGACCAAAGATCATTACAATCTCCAATGAAAGAAAATGTAGTGTGTGCATGAATAGGTCAGCCTCAAATTTGAATTACTCCTCAGTGAATGCATAGGATGAAGTTTGGACCTATAATTAAGGTCAGGAACACTCCACGGAATAATTTGAATCACATCATCAAGATCTATAAGTATCAGGAAAGATCCACAAGCGATTGAACTAGTCGTTAGTTTAGAAAATTATTCTAGTGGCGGTTCAAGAAACTACCACTAAATCCGGAAGTGATAACTTACCCAAAAAAGATCTAATCACGCTCAAATCTTGAAATAAGGAAAATAAACATGTCTATGATGTAAACATAGATCCACAGGGTCTGGTGAGAAAATATGATGAATCCACCAACATGAACTAAACAAGAACTAAACAAGAAGAAAACTGAAAGAAAATATTTTTGGTTGATGCAACATTGCCAAGAACCAAGGATGCTCCTGCAGCCACAGTAGGAGGGTCCTCAAAGATAACAATTTGGATTGTGTAGCAAGAGTCACACAATAGAAACAACACATAATATGGAGGAAAATGTAGATTCAAACATTCTCATTAACATAAATCTCAATTACAATCGGCTGACAACATCTGAGCTTATAGATTCGGCTCACAGGCCTGATATTACATGTCTGACATACAATATTCCTATTTGATCCTTAATGCATGCTAAAATCTAACATCTTAGATCTAATATTATTCTAACTTCCTTTCTAATGATCTATTACAATGATTTATATCACAACCAGGTATCTAGAATCATCCGCATCGGCCAAAGATCATTAAAATCTCCAATGAAAGAAAATGTGCGTGTGCATGAATAGGTTGGCCTCAAATTTGAATTACTCCTTAGTAAATGCATAGGATGAAGTGTGGACCTATACTTAAGGCTAGGAACACTCCATAGGACAATTTGAATCACACCATCAAGATCTGTAAGTTATGGGAAAGATCCACAAGTGATCAAACTAGCCGTTAGTTTAGAAAATTATTCTGGTGCCAGTTCATGAAACTTCCACTAAATCCAAAAGTGATAACTTGCCAGAAAAAGATCTAATTGTGCTCAAATCTTGGAATCAGGAAAATGAACATGTCCATGATGTAAACATAGATCCACAGGGTCTGGTGAGAAAATATGATGAATCCTCCATCATGAACTGAACAAGAACAAAATTGAAAGAAAATATTTTTGGTTGATGCAAGATTTCCAAGAACCAAGGATGCTCCTGCATCATAAACATAATTTCTCAAATACCCCTCTATCCACTTATTAACAATTTCTATTTGTCCATACATTTTTGGATGATAGCTTGTGCTAGGAGTAAGTTTGGTACTTGTCAAATGAAATAATTCCTTCCAAAAAGAACTGAGAAATCTACTTTCTCTATCACTAACAATGTTCTTGGGCAACCCATGTAATCTGAAAATTTCTCTAAAAAACAAATCTACTACTTGAGGTGCCTTAAATTTAGAAGTTATAGGAAAGAAATGTGCATACTTTTTCAACCTTTCTACCACTACAAGTATACAATATTTACCTTGAGCTTTAGGAAAATTGGTGATGAAGTCCATGTATATGCTTTCCCACTTATGCTCATGAATTGGGAATGGCTAAAGAAAACCTACTAGAAAAGTATGCTCACCCTTGCTTTGTTGACATACTGTGCATTCTCTAATATGAGTGAAGATATCTTCTTTCATTCCCTTCCATGCAAACCTTTCTCAAGCTTGCTTATATGTCTTATAATACCCTTGGTGACTAGCCAAAGGAGTATCATGGAAGACCCTCATTATCTTCTCCTTGATATTAGAACTCAGTACCAAGTATACCCTATTCTTATAATTTAAGATTAAACCATCAACAATGGTGTACCTTTCATCTTCCACCTTCCCATCCAAAATTTCAGTAGAAAATGAATCCTTAGCATATTATGAAATTATGTTTACTTTCCAATCAGCAGTGATAATAGAAAGAGAGCATAAGGAAGGCTTCCTAGAAAGTGCATCAACAACTACATTTTTCTTTCCTTTTATATATTCATTCTAAAAGTCATAAGCCTATAGTCTACTCATCCATTTCAATTGGTGATCGTTCAAATCCTTTTGATTCAAAAATAATTTCAGACTATTATGATCAATCTTAACCATGAACTTACCACAAAATAGATATTGTCTGATCTTGTCTAGAGCATGTGCATAATTGCCAACATTTCTTTGTCATAAATAGAGTACCCCTTTTCTAAAGGATTCATTTTTCTAATTTCAAATGCTATAGGACATCCCCTTTGGGTTAGAACAGCCCCAATAATTTCCCCAAAAGCATCACATTCAACAATGAATGCAAGAGAGAAATCAGGAATTGCAAGCACTGGGCAAGAGCTCATTACCTTTTTGAGTGTTTCAAATGTACCTTAAGCTTTTCCTGTCCAAAAAAAGGATCCTTTCTTAGTAAAATCAATAAAGGGGGCAGCAAGCTGAGAGAAACCTTTTGCAAATATTTTATAGTAGTTGCATAACCCAAAGAACCCTCTCAATTGAGTAAGATTGGTGGGTGGTGCCAATCTATTATAGCCTGTATCTTATGTGGGTCAACCTGCACTCCCTGTGAGCTTATGATGTGTCCCAAATACAAAATTTCAGTTAGCCATAATTCACATTGAGACAACTTAGCACAAAAGGATTGCTGCTCCAAAATACCCAAAACTATATCCAAGTGTTCTAGATGCCCCTTCCAAGTTTTAATATAAATCAAGATATCATCAAAAAACACTAAAATAAATTTTCTAAGTTTCCTACTGAAAATATTTATTCATTGTAGATTAAAAAGTTTTCGGTGCAAATTTGTGAGATAAAATCTCATGAAAATAAACTCAAGATGACCATAGTGGCAACGAAAATTAGTCTTCTCTACATCTTCTTTCCTCATACAGATCTGATGGTAATTTGATCTCAAATCTATTTTAGAGAAGTAAACTGCCCCATGTAACTCATCAATAATTTCATCTATCCTTGGTATGGGATACCTATTCTTAATGGTTTTCTTATTTAGGGCTCTATAATCTATGCACATTCCCATTGTGCCATCCTTATTTTTAACCAAGACTATAGAACAGGAAAATGGACTTGAACTAGGCCTTATGAAACCCAAATCAAGAAGCTCCTGGATGGCTTTTTCTATATCCTCCTTATAACTCCTTAGGTAATGGTAAGGAGTAGTAATCATAGGTTTTGAACCTTTATCTAACTCAATGACATGTTCTAACCCTATATCTGGTGGTAACTCGAGAGGCAAGTCATTGAAAATAAGACTATGCTTATCAAGAATAGATTGAATTTAAAAATTATTTTTACCTTGCTTCTTAGAAGAGTTAGTTGTATGGATCAAGATTTATGTTTTCCAAGCTACTTGTCCCATTTTGAAAGTCCTTTCCATCCTTTTTCTTGAAACCACTCTAGGTTCTCCATTCGAAAGGCCTCTTAAGAAAATATATTTCCCATTGGCTTGGAACTTGAACTCCATGGTTTGGTGGTTTGTATAGTATCCTCCAATAGAATGCAGCCACTGAATACCCAATACAACATTAGTTTCCCCTATTCAAACCACATAAAATTCATCACATACCTCATAGTCATTCAGGGTTATTTGAGTTGCCAAACCATTTGAGTGCATGATATAGTAAAACCATCAACAACAGTAACATTGAAACCTTCAAAGTATTTGGTCTTCAACCCTCTCTTTGACACATAACCCTCATCTATAAATTTATGTGTTGCACCACTATCTATGAGAATTTTTGTCCTTTTTTCCAGCTATAACTCCCTGAACTCTGAAAGGATGATACCTAGGTGCTCTTGATAGGGTTGCTATAGTACCTCCCTGACTATTTTTTTTTTCCTTTGACTCTGCCACCTCTTTGGAGTCATGGAAATCCTCATTATCATCTATATCTAAATCTGAAATCACCTCAATAAAATTCACTTGTCCTTTTCCCAAACATCTATGCTCTTTAGACCATGGATCCTTACAGGTAAAACAAAACTTCTTTCTTTGAAGTTCAGATTTTGTCACATCATCTAACCTCTTTCTAGCTAAGTTTGGAAAATTATTTTGTGGGGCAACTATGGGGGTATTTTTCTGAAAATTCCCTTTGTGTTTCCATGATTTTCGAGGTTTATTTTGTTTGACACTCGCTTTCTTGGGCATGGAGACTTAAAGTTGCAAACTTCTTTTTATTTCTTCCTACAAGGTGGTGGGTGAGAAATCCTTAACAAGTCCCTTAACAGGTTCTTCAAGACCTTCCAAGAAAAGGTATATGATCCTTTTTTCAGACATATCTGACACCATAACAACAACCTTTTGAAATTTTTCAACATACTCATGTCTATGGAATTTGTTTGTTTCAAACTAGACAATTCCTTAAAATACTCCTCTTCATCTTGAAGCTCAAATCTATCAATTAATCTTTGACTGCAATCATCAAAAGAAGTTACCTTATCATGACCTTGAGTATTCATTCCATGGTACCACCAATCATAGGCGGCTCCCTCTAGGTGCATGGTTGCATATTGTATGACATATTGTTCCCTCATTGGATTGAGTGTAAAATAGGTCTACAATTTTTGTAATCATGCTCTAGCTAATATTTTATTAGTTTTGTCAAGGGTAGGGGATGAAAGTTTACTAATTTTTCTCTTAAGTTATCCTCCACTAGAATCATGGTGGTGATTATAACCCCTTACTACCATCAAAATTTGCATTTGAGAGATATAGTCATTGTATGAGACTACACTTTTAAACCCTTCATCCTAATTCTCATAGGAAACTCTGATTGTTGTGAGCTATTTAGCCAACTCCTCCACGGGATTAGGGGTTGGGTTAGTTGCTAGAGAATCACCTTCAAGTAAGAAAATTTATTTTTATGGTTTTGTATTGCTTTTTGTGACTCAGAAGTGCTACCCTTGTCATTATGTGTTGCTGGTTTTTGTATTTTCTCAGCCAATAACCTCATCATCTCTCTTGTCTCGTCAAGATTATTAGTAGTTAATTTTTGACTCCTTTTTCTAGTTCTTGGAGAAATTGCTTATGCATTTCATCTGCATCAGCCATTGTCTTAACCCTTGAAGACACACCTACAATTCCTTATGGCTAAGGATTTGAGGATATTTCCTTTTGCTTCTCCTACTGCAAATACCTCTTTTCCCTATCACTTGGATGCATAGAAAAGTTCCCTCAAGCTAGAAAGACCATAGCTCTAATACCACTATAATATTGCTCATAAACATTTTTAATGTTTCATTAAATATTTTCTCAAAAACCCATAAAAAGAGAAATTGGGTGCAATGAAAAATTAACTATATTCTTCAAATTTATCATAAAACATGGTGCCAAGGTAAAAACATGAATTTATGCTATTATTACAAGTTTAATACATTTTTTTTTTCATGACAACAACAAACAACAACCCAAAAACCTACTACAATTTGCACAATGAGAAAGGAAAAACAAACCCACAAATTGTAACCAAAATATTGTATCTTCTATTACAAACTCACCAACACTCTAAATAGAGTATGGGAAAAATAAATACATGAATAAACTCTGATAAAAAAACTACCAAACTGATAATAAAAAAAATCTAAAACTATTCCAAAATTTGACCACTCTAAAACATAAACCCTGCCAAACAACTAAACCAAAAATCCACATAAAAGCCATCTTTTAGCACTAATGTAATTCTTGTGTGAAGTCAAGCCTGTAAACCCTTAGAGCCACTATCATTGATTCCAAATCTTCTTGGTTTTCTAACCTTAGAGATTATCCCTACAATGGTTTATTAGCCTTTGTAGTAGAGCCACAACTTGTGAATAGAGAAACACGCACAAAAATCAATTCAAGCTGCCAAAACAAGTCATAAAGGATGGAAAAAATTTCAGCCCCAAATCCCAACACCTAGAATGAGTGGTTTTCATGTCAAGACTTGTAACTCCTCAAGCCAAGTGTTGAAAGCACAAAAATCATTCATCCAGAAAATGCTATAAAAGAAGAAACCTCATCTTGCACCACTATCAATGCCAAAAAAAAAAAAAAATCTTCCCAAAGAAGTCGCATACAAACTTGATTTAATAATTTATTTCAAACATATTTAATATTCTCCCCAAAAATAATTAATTTAATAATCTTGAATAATGAACCTTTTCCCAATTAAATTGTCAAATTCAAATCTTCTTTTTTTAGGACATCAAGCTTGCTAAAAATAGAAAGTTTCTAAAATTAGAAATGGGACATGTCATTTGATGTGGTTGTTTATCTACTTTGACATTTGCACTCTCAATAATTTTCTTCAATCTTTTATTGTAACATAACTAGGCCTTGCTTTTTGTAGAGTATCCAAGGAATATTCCTTCATCACATCTTGCATCAAATTTTCCTAAGTTTTCTTCATCTCTTTTGATATAACATTTGCTTTGAAAAACTCTAAAATACTTCATAGTAGGGGGTTTACCATACCATAACTTATAGGGAGATTTTGAATTTTTTTTCTCTTTCTTGACCTCTATTAAGAATGTAGACTGTAGTATGAATTGCTTCTCTCCAATAGACATCCAGAAGATTAGATTCCTTCATCATTTTCCTAACTGCTTCTTGAACTATTATGTTTTTCATTTCCACAACTCCATTCTACTTAGGAGTTATAGGGGTTGACAAATGTCTCTTTATTCCATGATCTTCACAAAAACTATTAAACTCATTTGATGTAAACTCACCACCTCTATCAAACCTCAAACATTTGATTTTCAAATTCATTTCAGTCTCAACCATAGCCTTAAGTGCTTTAAACTTGTATAGATCTTCTAATTTTTCTTTGAGAAGTGTAACCCAAGCCATTTTAGAATAATCATCAATCAATAACATAAAATACCTATCCCCACATGAGCTTCTAATTTTGGTAGATCCACACAAATTTGTATGCACTAACTCCAAGGGAACTATGGTAGAATATTCTTTTTTCTTGAACCTTGCCTTTGTTTTCTTTCCAACTTTACATTCTTTGTAGATTGCATTGATAGGCTTTGTAATCTTTGGAAAATCTCTCACAACATTAGTATAGCTTATTCTTGTTAGGCTATCGAAATTGATGTGACCCATTCTTCTATTCCATCGAAAACTTTCATTAGTTTGAGACATAAATCACTTTGCACCATTAATTTTGAGTTGATAGACATTACCTCCTATCCTTGTTTGAGAAACTACAAGAATAGGAGAGCTTCCTTTTCTGATTTCACAACCACAATTTTGAAATTTAATATTATATCCTTTGCTACACATTTATCCTA
Organism: Sequoia sempervirens; assembly: GCA_007258455.2. Classification (NCBI taxonomy): domain Eukaryota; kingdom Viridiplantae; phylum Streptophyta; class Pinopsida; order Cupressales; family Cupressaceae; genus Sequoia; species Sequoia sempervirens. The sequence continues at coordinate 285,851,728 of VDFB02271358.1, forward strand.
CACTTAAAAGATTATTTCGAAGACCCTTGACATAAAAAATATCATCTATATCATGCTTTCCATCAAAACCAATTGAACCTTTTCCATAAATCTTAGCAAATGTATCATCACCAAGCTTAAAAGGACCACCATCATACTTTTCAAGCTTAGCAAACTTACTCTTATCACTTTTCATATGATTTGAGCATCCACTATCAATGATCATGTAATTCTTCTCCTCTTTACCATGAAAATTAGTTAACATAGTTCCTTCAATGTTTTGATCTATTACCAGAGCACTTTCCTTCATACATATTTCAAGATTAGTAGAATTAGTTCCAACATTTAAAGCCATGAACAAGCATTCATCACTATCTTCATTCTAATAATCTAATTCTTCATCATCAGATACACCAATGTCCTTTTCAACATAATAACTCTTCTTGACAAATTTATCCTTTTGATCCTTTTGTTTGTCATTAGTAACTTTGATTTGACACTTAGATGCATAATGTACTGTCTTTCCATAATTGAAACATTTGAAAGGTAGCTTACCTCTGTATTTTATAGTACCATTTTTCAATCTCCTCACAAAGTTTTCTTCCACCTCATCAAGATCGTTTGGATCTGATCTATCATCCTTTTCCACTTTGCAGACTTCAAAAGCAGTTTCTTTGATTTTAGTATCTTGACAAAAATCTCTCATTTCAAAAGTATTTAAAGCACAAAAGATTTGATCTCTATAATAATGATCCAAAATTTGAGCTTTCTCAATAGAAAAAACTTTATGACTAAGCTTTAGGCAAAGCTCTTAATACCTTTTTCACAACTTCACTTTCATCCATATTACCACCAAGACCATTTATGACATTGACAACTTCATCAACTCTAAGCATGTAGGAAGAAATATCTTCATCTTTAGACATCCTTAGGGTTTCAAATTTAGCTTTGTAGATCTACATATTTTCTTGTTTGATCTTATCATCTCCTTCATATCCCTTCCAACTTTTTCCAAACATCTTTAGCAAACTTGTAGCTTATAACCTTCATAAATTCTAAATTAGTAAGACCACTTAAGATTGCACTCCTTGCTTTCACATTGTTCTCATATGCCTTGATCTCATCAATAGTTGATGGTCCATTTGTAAGAATAGTATAACCTCTTTCAATAGACTTCCAAACACCAAATCCAAGGGAGACAAAGAAAGAATCCATCCTAGCTTTCTAGTAGGTATAATTTTTTCCATTGAACAATGGAGTTTTGAAACCTTTCCTGTGCACCATCTAGATCTACCTTAAGCAGTTAAGCTTCTTCTTGGGAACCACAAATCTAATACCAATTTTTAGATGCATATGAAAAATGAGAGAGGGGTGAATTAGTTGTATACTTTTAAAACATCAGAAACCCTTAATAGCATTCAAATCTGCATTAGTTCTTAAACCCTTATCCATCATTAAACCCTTAACATGCATTAACAAAATGTAAACATGTAAAAAAACAATGCACACACATCAAACACATAATAACACCATATTTATGTGGAAAAACCAAGAAGGGAAAAACCATGGTGAGGATTAGCTCACTAATATATGAATTTCAACATCGAATACAATAAGGCTCACTACCAAGGGCTAATTGCCCAGAAAGATAGAGAAGGGTTCATTGCCAAAGGACTCACTATCAAGAAGACAGAAGAAGGGATGAATGACTACCAATTTGAATTTCTAACAATGCATCTCTCATTTTCTAAAGGTATAGTTCCAATGAATCACAAACAACACATCAAACACATTGAAATGTAAACACCTTTTTCTCACTACATTAGGAAGTCAGAGGAATTAAGGCTCACACTTAGATCAACACACTTGATCAATTTCATATCTTTCACATCACACACACTTCACACTTAATTCACACAATAAATCTCCTTGTATATACCCTCCATGACATAAAATAATATCAATTAGGTCGACCTTAATGAAACATATACAATTGTACCATGTAACACCAAAATAGGTCGACACCAAACACTTCCACAATATAAAGAAGTGAAGAAAAAAAATACCACTACTTAAATGGGATTGAAATCTACATAAAAATGTTTCTCAAAACTTCCTTAATCAAAAATTATCCTTTAGAATTAGTGCTAGCACACCAGGTTGGTCAAACCTACACTAAAACTAACAAGAAACACCAAACTCGCCTCTCAAGGTCCAAAAACACATCGTAGACCACACAACAATACTCCACACTATTCATACAAAATATCAGAATACTCCAACACCATCATAATATTCTACACAACCACTACAACCTCCTAAAACTCAAGAAAACCTTCATTTTGTGTAACCAAACATACTAGAACAAAAATCCAACACATTAAAAAACCTTGCAAAATAACTCAACACCTATAAATTCAAGGGAAGGCATATACAAACATTATAAGCACATTCCAAGATCTGTAACACCAAAAACTTTACTGTGGAGAAATGCAAATCAATCTCATTTCTCCCAAACAATACTACTTCACAGTTCACACACTAGTGAACACAATCACGTCCAAACTATATAAGCATATATTTAAGCATGAAAAAATGTAGAGACAAAAACCGAACACCACTCTGTCACACTAAACTCTTTTTTATTCAAATTTTCTCAAAAGCACTTGGAAACAAAGCACCGCAAACACTATCTCAACATCTACAATGCCTTCTCAAAATCATTGCTACATTAGAGGTTGACACGAGTGACAACATAATTTGCAAACAACATAGTTGAAAAAAATTTCTTCCTCAAGGGTTAACATCAATGCAACAATACTCTATTGACATCAATGACAACACAAGTTTCCAACAAACTACAAGCTTCCAACAAAATCTTCAATTTAATTTATATTTTATGTTGATACACACCGAAATAGTTTTAAAGAATATTAAATAAAGCTAAAAGATGCTTACCTTTTATGATGGCTATTATAAGTGAATGCATTTCTAGTATTTCTTAGATCTCATGTGAGTGAAATTCAAATTTAATTCTATTGTTTTTTATGTGTGAAGTGAAACATGAAGGAATTTTAATGACTTTTAAAGATGTGATGGAATCTAATGTGTCATGGCTATTATTCCATTTAATATTTTTAAATGTTTTTGTATGCATCATAATTCCCATTGTTCTTCACCATTTTGAATGAACCTCCAAATCCCAACCAATGATGGTTTTCTTTATGTAATGTTGTAATGTTGCATAATTTCACCTAGGGGCAATTTTACATTTTAGCACTCTTCCTAGCATTTATGACACCTAAAACACATTAATGGAAAAAACCCCATGGGTCAGAATTCCACGGTTATAACTCCATGTGGTCTAATGGTGAAGTAACAATAGTTCAACAACCTATTTCCTAAAAAAATGTGCCTTGGACACCTGCATAGCGCGGGATGTTTGCATGGAATATTAGCATCCTAGCAGTTTTTTGAGTTTGAAACAGGGAGTCTTGAATCTTGGCTCTTGACACGTGTCTTTGTAGCTAAACCTTCAAGTGTAACAACTCTTTTCCACCTTTGCATGCAAGAAAACCCCTCCTTTACTCTCATTTTTGGGCCTCTTTCATTCATTTAAGGTTCTCTCTTCAATTGGACTTCACTTCTCAATCTCTTCTACTCTTGGCAACAACACTTCTACAAGTGAAGCTCTATCAGAGTGAGATCCCTCCAATAGCGAAAGCTCTATAGCAAGCATTCAATGGTGTGTCCATGTGTTCAAGAGGAGGTTGAGGCCTATTGGTAACATTCTCTCACTATTTTCTATTTGTAGATAGATTAGATCTCTTTTTTCATTTTACTACTCGATGGTGCGAGTTCTCCTCCTAAAGTGGGGATTGCTTTCACCACTCCCTTTTGTCCATTTTGGTTACTCTCTCTATCTATTTGGTTGTTTGTGGAGGTGGGAACACTGAAGTGGGGGTTTGAATGTGGAAAGCCCCTATACAACCCCAACATTTTTCATTGTTTTTCTTGTGTACAGGTTCTTTACGTAGAGCTTAGAGTGAAGGTTCTAATTTCTGGTTGTTCATAAGTTTTCTCTTAGCTCTCTTTGTGCTTCCCTTTAATTTTTGCTCTTTATCTTGTCATCTTGTTCAATAGATCTCAGATATGGGTTAGATAGTGAAGCTTTGGTTTGCCCATTTGAGTTCTTGAGCTTTTTGTTGATTAGGATGCTAGCGCATCATTTGGACTCCAACGTACCATGTTAGCATCCTAAATCCATGATGTAGTCCTTTGGCCTAAAGCTCCTCTATTAGATGTAGAAATCTGGAAGCTTTGCTCTTTCAAGTTCTGAAATAGTGTTTTGTGGTTATTGATCTAGATATAATTTCTTTGCAATTTCTTCATTTAGCTTATGTTGTGGTGGATAAGGGTAGTTCATTCCCTAGGATTCTCTTGAGAATGAAGAGACTTGTGAGTAGCGAATCCCCCTTATCTCACATTTTGGTGAACCTGACGTGAAACATGTTAGATCTATTTCTAAAAAAAATTATTGTTTGTGATAACACTATCTCTAAGGAAGATTTTGATATGTTGGATGATGCTCTAGACAATTTCTTGGAAGTTTCTTCCCCTATCTATAAATCTTTTGAGAAAACTTCTTCTCAAGCTGAAGAGTCAGTAAACGTTGTGGTGGTCTTTGTGGCTTCTCCAAGCCCTTAGAAGCCTGACATTTACTTGAATCTGGATAGCCCTTCTCCTAAGAAGGATCATTCTTTCTTTGGAATTTCATATCATGATGATTCACCAAATTTGTATTCAAGGTTCATGAAAGCTATGGACTCTGCATCTTATAACGCTGACATGGGGCATGCATATAATACAAGAAGAAACAATTTTTTTTTTTGTATCAAAAACCCTCTATTCCTATGTTTCAACCTATGAAAATTCCCACTTCTTTACCACCTTCTTAATTGACTCTTCCTCTAGTACCTAAACCTATGACTAAAGCACCTGGTGATTACGATCTTATGGAGCAACCGCGCATTACTCAAGCTAAGATATCACTTTGGGATTTTCTTCAGACCACTTTGGTTTATCAAGGTATTCTTTAGGAAGTCTTGTAGAAGATTCTCTTGCTTGCCTCCACTAGGAAAACATATGTTAATGTGTTGATGGCTCATATTCATGCTGATTCACAAAATATTACATTCTATCTGTAGGAATTCTCACCTCCAGATGTGCAAAAACAAGTAGACCCTTTAATGATTATAGTTAATGTTAATACCATTGGTATTACGCGTGCCCTTGTTGACACCAGTTAGGCTCTCAACATTTGTTGTATTGATCTATTACTCAATATTAAAGTTGATTTTTCTTTAGTTGCTTCTTCTTTGTATATTTGTGGGTTCGATAATGTTGGCTCTTATGCTCTAGGCACGATAATATTGCCTTTGCAACTAGGCCCCATTACCTTACCCACTTTGGTTTATGTGATTCTTGGCCCTTTACCTTATAATTTTCTTCTTGGGAGACCTTGGATCCATGCCATGGGTGTTGTGACTTCCACTCTTCATCGCTCTCTAAAGTTTGTTGCAAATAATTGAGTAGTCATAGTGAAAGCTGACTTGAAAGATGTTCACCTTTGTGAACTAGCAGCTGTTGGTCAGGTTTTGATTGTCTCCACTCTTAAGAATTGTATTCCATCGCTAACTCCTGATGTGATGGAATGTTCCTCAACAATACCCTCTATGGAGGTTGTCCTTGAAGTGAGCACTGCTAAAGAAGAACCACCTAAAGCAAAAAGTCCTAAGTCCTTGTCTACTTCTACTTCTGAATCTAATGCATGTCTTGGGGATGATTGGGGGTCCTTGGAGTTCTTTGAATTCTTTATTGGGGAATATAAAGTGAACCCCACTCATCTAAAAATTTGGATAAGCTCAAATAACTCTAATAAAGATGTGGATAACACTCTTGTTGAGAAGGAGAGTTGTGATCCTATTCAAGAGACCATTTATTCCCCTACCGAGGAGGATAATCCTACTCCTTTTAAGGAGGTTATTTTTTGTGAATCAAGAAAAGGAGATGATTGTGCTCACATGGATGCATTTGATGTCCATTGGTGGAATGATGCTCTCTATGTGGAATCACCACTTTCTGAAGTTTTGTAAACCAGTTATGGTTTTGGATACATGCTTGCTTCTCAATACGACTATGGGTGAAAAGGCCTTGATCGTATTGAGAAAGGAGTCTAGGTCCCTATCCAATTTAAGTCGCATAAGTGCTATCTAGGTTTGGGATTCTCTATTGAAAAATCTAAGCAGGACTATTAATATGATTTCAGTTGAAGCACTTAGTTGGGTCCATCTCAAATTAATAGAGGATGGGGTGTAGGTCGAAGGAGTTCCTTTAGATGTTTTTTCTTCAGATTCAAAGCACTTGGTGAATTATTAGGTGCCTACTCCTATTTACCTCCTTTTCATCATAAGAGATGGTTCCCATATCTCTTGAGTAAACAAGCATATTTTGGAGAATCCATCTTGAGTATTGATGAGAAAGACTGTCTAGCTAATGTTGATAATGGTGCTCCAATACCACATCCTAAAGACTGTATTTCTCTCCTCAAGGGAGATACTATTGAAGTCTCTATGGATCCTAAGTCTTTTGAAAAGGTGATTAAGATTCAGAAGTTTCTTTCTTTCAAAGAAGCTAAGGAGCACTCTAATCTTCTGCATTCTCACCCTAATATCTTTGCTTGGATGTATGAGGACATGCCCGGTGTTGATGAGTCTATAGTAGTTCACAATATCATTTTATGTCTCGACGTCAAACGAGTTAAGTAGAAAATATGAAAGATCAATCCCAGGGTCACGTTGTTGGTTAAGAATGAGATAGAGAAGCTATCAAAATCAAGCCTTATCTATCCAATTGACTACTCCCCTTGAAACTTGAATATCATTTCCATTAGTAAATATGATGGTTGTATTCATATATGCATTGATTTTCATGATCTTAATAAGGCTTCTCTTAAGGATGATTTTTTTTGCCTAATATAGATATGATTATGGACTTGACCACAGGCCATGCCTTACTATCTTTCATGGATCGTTTCTTGGGTTACAATCAAATATCTATTAACTTGGAAGATCAGTACAAGACAATATTCACTACCCCTTGGGGTACCTTCAATTATATGGTCATGCCCTTTGGGTTAAAGAATCTAGGAGCAACTTACTAGTGGGAAATGACCCTAATATTCCATGACTTCATTCATAAAATTCTAGAAGATTATGTTGATGATGTTTTGGAAAAATCTATAACTTGTTAGGGTCATGTGAAAAAAATTCATCTTATTTTCAAAAGGCTTTGACCCTATAAGATGAGGCTTAAGCCTCTTAAGTGTGTATTTGATGTAGATGCGAGAAATTTTTTGGGATTTATTGTCTCTTATCATGGAATTAAGGTCGACACAAATAATATTGATGCATTGTTAACATGCCTCTACCTAGGAATATTACAGAGTTACCAAGTTTACAAGGGAAGATTCCAGAAATTCATAGATTCATATCTCAGTTGGTTGATTGTACCCTTCTTTTTACTCACTTGTTGAAAAAATATGTTCACTTTGTATGGGATGAAGAGTGCCAAAAGGATTTTGAGTAAATCAAAACCTATTTGGCCAATCCTCTATACTAATGTTGGTTATGCAAGATAGACCCTTTTTTCTTTACCTTACCACATAACCACACACTTTGGCAGCCTTGCTTTCTCAATATGAGGATGGTAGGAAAGAGAGAGCGGTCTATTACATTAGTCGTGTCTTGGTTGATTATGAAACCTATTATTCATCCATGGAGAAACAATTTCTTGCTCTCATCTTCACAACACAAAAACTAAGACACTACCTTCTTCATGCCAAAACACATGTCATTGTGAAAAGTGACCTTCTAAAGAATTTGTCTCTAGCGTTGACATTGCTAGGAGGCAAGTGAAATGGGTAATTTTTCTTTCTAAGTTTGACATAAAGTTTATTACTCAAAAAACAATAAAGGATCAAGTGGTTGTCGACCAATTGGAAGACGCTCCTTCATCTTGCTCATTCCCAGGTTTGGACTTATTTCCTGATGAGAACATCTTCGTGATAAATCACAAACTCAAGAGTGGAAAATGTATTTTGATGGGTCAAGATGTTAGACTAGCTCTAGAGCAAGATTTTTTTTGATCTCACCTGAAGGGAGGTCGGTCCCTCTCTCCTTTTGACTAGATTTCCCTTGTACCAACAACATTGTTGAGTACAAAGCCCTCATTGTTGGCTTTCATGCCATGATTGCACCAAAAATAAAGCATCTCCATATACTTGGTGACTCTGAGCTTATTGTGAATCAAATTATGGGAACCTATCAGGCTAAGCAAAGTAATTATCTCGATATCGAGACCTGTATTTTTCCTTTCTTGATCGATTCTCCTCTTTCATAATAGACAACGTCCCTAGGAGAGAAAATCAACACACAAATGCCATAGCGAGTGCCGCCTCCTTGGTACCTTTAGATGAGGATATAAAAGAATACCACTTCATGGTTCAGGTCCTTAAATCTCCTACTATTTCTGATCAGCTTGAATTCGATGCTTTTGTGTGTTCTCATGTAGACTCAAGAGAATGGTTTTCTAACATCTACAACTATCTGAAGACTGGAAAATTTTCCAATGGCGCAACGAAAAGTGATCACACTCATATACAAAAGCTTTTAGTTTGTTATGTTATCTTATTTGATGTTCTCTATCGGAAGTCCTATAATAGCTTGCTACTTCGGTGTCTCACTAAAGCAGAAATACCCCTCACTCTTAAGGAAGCCCATTTAGGTTCTACGGGTGGAAACTTTGGTGGTAAATCCCTAGTGTGAAAATTGATCCACATGGGGTACTTTTGGAAAATGATGGAACAAGACTTCTTCGATTTTGTTAAAAAATACCTACAATTTCAACAACATAGTCATCTTATCCATTCTCTTGCACAAGAGTTACAAAATCATACCTCTCCTTGGCCGTTTGTAAAATGGGGGTTGGATATTATCAAAAAAATATCACCTCCTTCTTCCAAAGGACACACCTTTATCAGATCACTACTATAGATTACTTCACAAAGTGGGTTGAAGCCATTCTTCTTTGATCTATGAACACTGAAGCCATTTGTAGCTTTCTTCTAAACAACACCATTTCTTGTTTTGGGTTGCCTTCTACACTTCTTTCTGACAATGGTATGCCATTCAAGAACAAGAAGTAAAGTGATTCCTGGAGAAGTTTCAAATTCAACATAGATTTTCTATGCCATATTATCCTTAATCTAATGGCCAAGTGGAAGCATCTAACAAGACTATTGAGCTCATTCTTTGTAAAACAATAAATAAACATGGTAAGGATTGGCATGTTCAATTAACATACACTTTATGGGCCTATCACATGAGTGTTAGTACGACAACGAGAAAAACACCCTACAACCTTGTGTATGGTGTCGAAGCTATTATGCCTTTAGAGTTAGAAATTTTGTCTTTGTGAGTTTCCCTCAAAGGTTTAATTGATGAAAAAAATCACCAAGCTAATCATCTGCATTAGCTAGATATGCTCGATGAGCATCGACTACAGGCCCTCAACCATCTTAAATATTATCAATGATCATTATATAGACAATATAATCAAAGGGTAATTCTTAGGAATTTGAAGGTAGGTGACCCTGTTCTCTGTGAGAATCAAAGAAATGTAAATGTGCAACCTGATCAAAGGGGAAAATTTAGTCTTAATTAGTTGGGCCCTTACATTGTCATCTTCGTGTATGGCTTGAGTGCATATGGGTTATTGTCTATGGATGGGATGCATCTAAAGGAAATTGTTAATGCAATGCATCTCCACCAATACTATGTGATGTGTCATATGTGTAGTGTTCACTCCCTAAGGGTTGTAGCATTGAATATGTTGACATTCCTTCATTAACACATTATGAATTTTTTTTGTGTTATGATTCAGCCATGTGTGTGTGAGAGAGGCATACATACATGTATTTTGATATGTTGTGTATCCATGCATTACATTATATATTTTTATGAAATAAGATCATTATTGTGTTTAATTAACATACATCCATGTGTGTTCATTAAATCATGATAGCATCCAATTTAAACATACATCCATACACATAAAATCCATAGCATCAACATACATGAAAGTAAAAAACATACACATAAAGTAAACAATGCCATAATACTGGAATCAATCTCATGTATATATGTATAAACGTCAAAAGTCATGTACATGTATCATGCAACTGTCATAAAAAAATGAGTGGTTGTTGTATATGTGTATCAATGTCTATACAAAAAAAATCTACAAATATATATCATGGCTATAAAAATGATATACAAAAAGAGGCTCTCTATGGCTTGGGCATGTGGCTCCTAGAGCCCTCTTACTCTAGCTACGGTTGTGGGCGGGGCTGCATGGTGGAGAAAAATTGGGAGCAATGTGAGGGTGACATGAACATGGTTGCATGCATCCCCTTGATCTCTCCCTAGTGGGAGGCTATCTATATACGGGTATAGGTAAGCTCCTGCTACAACTATTGATCATTTTCTGAAATCATGGCCATGACTTTCTTGCGAGGTCATCGAGATGGCTCTGAAGGGTGTCACGCACCTTCTTAGCGACATCAGACCTCGTCATGGCCACATCTCGCTCTCTGAGTGCCATACAAAACTCCCTCAAGAGTTGGTCACACTACCCCCAAAATGTGGTAGCGTCAGCAGTCCTCTGAACAATCTCCACCTGGGCCTCCTCATAGGCAGTCCTCAGGTGTTCTACTGGCTTGAAAAGGTTGATATGCTGTCTCATTGAAACTAGATGAGACACATTTAAGACTACCCCCTGGATAGGCACAATAGGGGCCACCTTTGATATGCACTAGGTAAATAACCCATTCAATCCCTGTGTATCCACTACAACCACAGGAAGAAAAATGTATATTAGTATTGTGAGATGTATATATACAAAAACATCATATACATGAAATTGAAACTAAAAAACACTGAGATGAAATAACATAATCAACTATCATACCTGGGTCCCCTGGCTGCCAGAATGGGTCAGGGGGAGGAGGAGAACTTGGTCTTGCACTGTCAGTGTTAGGAGTTTCCTTGGACCCTACAAGGGTTGGTGGCATTGATGAAACTAGAGTAGCTAGTGGAGGAGAGGACATCCTCCACCACTACCTCAGCCTTGGTGAATCCGCCTTGACCTCCTCAACTTGCTCCTACTCCTCTAGCTAGCCCTCCTGCTTCTACTACTCCTCTAGCTCATCGTCGTTGCCTTGACACCTCTTCCTCTTCTTGGGTGGTTGTGGTGGCACATCAACCTATGGAATGGGATCCCCCATGGGGGATTCTACTAGGAAAATTGGGGGAAAAATAGTGAGACACCCACCACTCCAAAAAAAATCTTGAGTTATGTCGACATTGTCCACCATGTCCATCATCAGTAGATCAGTGTTGTCAGCCTCATCATTGGAGAGGCAGATGTCTACTATAGTGGGGCAGAAATGGTCCCCCAGCTTTTCCATACTCTAAATAGCTTAGGTGTATGTGGGGATAGGAAGGGGAATATTTTGGATCCACCTGTGTTTCCGCATAACTCGACTCCAGTAGTATGGCATAATAAAAAAATTGGTGTGACTGAGAATGAAGCAGTTGTGCTACAGGTTCTAAAGAAACTTTCCATTATCAACCCACTAAAAAAAATAGTGGGGTCTCCATCTAATCCTATTTAGTGTCAGAGTATCAAACTACAACTGCTAGAACTATAGGTCATCGTGTCTCCACTTCTGAGTGAGCTCATACTGGTGAGCCATCAGAATAGTGTAGTCCTGCACCTATGGGAAACCCTCTAGCCTTGTGCATGTGATGTGGGAAAAATACCACACCTATAGGAGTGTGCATGTAGATAAGTTGCAGTACTCACAGTGCATGTATCGATCGAGCTCCTGGTATAGATGCACAAGCATACTGCGCCCTTGTGCAAAAATTGTGCATCACTCCACCATCTCTTGAATGGTGTAGGTGAGTCCACCATGTAGGTGGGAGCCCCACCCATCTATGGTGATTCATGCAGTGCTAGTGACCACTATGATACAACATAGTAGAGGGGCAATGGTCCGGGCCTGATCAAACCACCGGGTGTATATATGCTTGGTCTTGTCCTCACCATCTATCCAGCTGAAGTAGTATTGGACATCGTCTATCGCTCTTGCACCGAGTGGGCGCCATCAAGCTCCACCCATTGGCCATCGGTGGGGAGACCGAGGATGCGGTAAACATCCTCGAGATTGATTGTCATCTCTCTAGTGGGAAACTAGAACCTTGAGGTGGTGATGTCCCATCTCTCCATCAATGCCATCAACATCATGTCATGGTAAAGCATCTCTAGCATGGTATACACATGGCATATATTGATGTGCTATAGATGTGTGACCTCATCATCAGTAAGGAAGTCCCTTTAGTCTTGAAGCAGGCACAACACCTGTCCACTGGGATGCTCCCGAATCTTAGGATAATCCTACGAAAAAGGAAAAAATTATAAGTCAGTACATAGCCTATTCAAAATAATTTAAGCTATAAAAATTAAAGGACATGTGCGCATCGCATAGATGTCTTGGTTTGCCATTAATAGTGTAGGGATGACAACATGTCTCTGGGACACCAGCACATTCCCAAGATGACAACGCTAGTCCTAGATGCCAGCAAGTGTCGAAGATGCATGCACACATCTAGGATGCCTACTCTTTGAAAAACTTGAAAAAATGCAAAAAATAATTCAAAAATGTAAAAACGAAATGGTTTTGGGGCCTACCTAGTCAACCTCGAGACCCTCGACAATATCTACTCATAGCTAGTCCAGCCTTGGATCTTCATACTATTGTCTACTTAGCATTTTGATGACTTTTTTCTCACAAATGTCAACAAAATCCTCACAATGAATAGTGCATATGACCCTTCTTGGGGCCCACTAAGTATATATAGGCTCCTTGGGGCCCATTTTTTCCTAGAGCTTGTGGCTTCCTGGTTTCTCCTGATTTTACCCCACCTAGTTGGGAGAAAACTCATGAGGGGGCATATAGTCAACTCTTCAACATATTTTTCTTCTGACTCATTGAATTTTTCTTGATCATTATTCTTGTCATTGTAGCTTCCTCTAATTTTTGTGCTGACTTAAAATTGAGTTTTGTAGAGAAAAATTTTGCATGATTTTTCACAATAGGTCCTACACTTCTTGTTGAGTTTGATCACTGGGGGCTTCTTCAGTACTGGCCAGCTTGACCTATGTGACCTCTATGGTACCTTCTTTTGGAACACAAATCCATAAAAATTCATGTTTGGGTGAAATGTTTCTTTTCTACTTTAGTGTGGTCAATTTTTCCCAAAATTGACCCCACAAAAGTAGGGGCAAAATGTAAAGTCACAAAATTGCACCTAGGGGCAATTTCTTTTCTTAGCATTTATGAAACTTAAATGCATTAATGAAAAAAATCCCATGGGTCAAAATTCCATGATTCTAACTCCATGTGGTCCAATGAAGAAGCAATAGTAGTTTGGTGACCTATTTCCTAAAAACTTGTGCCTTGGATGCCTACGCGACATGCGGATGTCTACGCAGTGCACTAGCATCCTTACTATTTTCCAAGTTTGAAAAAGGGAATCTTGAATTTTGGCTCTTAACACATGTCTCTACAACTAAACCTTCAGGTGTAATGATTCTTTCCCGACCTTGCATGCAAAAAACCCCTCCTTTACTCTCATTTTTGGGGTTCTTTCATTCATTCAAGGCTCTCTCTTCAACTAGACTTCACTTCTTAATATCTTCTACTCTTGGCAACAACACTTCTAGAAGCAAAGCTCTATCACACTGAGGTCCCTCCAACAACCAAATATTTCTAGCAAACATTCAACAATGCATCCATGTGTTCAAGAGGGGCTGAGGCATGTTGGTAACACTCTCACTCTTTTCTATTTGCAAATAGATTAGATCTCTTTGTTCATTTTACTACTTAGTGGTGTGGGTTCTCCTCCTAAAGTGGGGATTGATTTCACCACTCCCTTTTGTCCATTTTGGTTCCTCTCTCTATCTATCTAGCTGTCTGTGGAGGTGGGAACATCAAAGTAGGGGTTTGACTACGACAAGCCCCTATATAGCCCCAACATTGTTCCTCATTTTTCTTGTGTGTAGGTTGTTTAAGCAAAGCTCAAAGTGAAGGTTAAGATGGCAAGTTGTTCGTAAGTTCCCTCTTAGCTCTCCTTGTGCTTCCTTTCAGTTTTTTCTCTTTATCTTGTCATCTTGTTCAATAGATCTCAGATCTCAGTTAGGTAGTGAAGCTCTGGTCTTCCCATTTGAGTTCTTGAGCTTTTTGTTGCTTAGGATGCCAACGCATCATTTGGACTCCAAGGGTTTGTGCTAGCATCATGAATATGTGTTGTAGTCTTTTGAATGAGAGCTCCTCTGTCGAAGGTAGAAATATAGAAGCTTTGCTCTTTTAGGTTTTGAAACAGTCTTTTGTGGTGATTGATGTAGACATACTTTCCTTGCAATTTCTTCATTTAGCTTATGTTGAGATGGATAAGGGTAGTTTGTTCCTTGGGATTCTCTTGAGAATGAAGAGACTCATGAGTAGTGAATCCCCCTTATCTCACAGATGTACAATAGGAATGAGAGAAAAATTTGATAAAATGAGGTGGAAAACATAATTTTTCTATTAATCCACACCATAAAAATATGCATAAAATTCCAAAGAAAGTGAGATTCCTAGAATTTTGAAAGGTTTTTGAAATTATTTAAATAATAGATATAAAAAAAAAAAATTGCTTCAACTCTAAAATGACCAACCATGGTTTAGAAAACCCTTGAATGGTGATAATTTCCTTTAAAAATGAGAAAAAAATCCTTTTCCAAAACAAAAATTTCCCAACAAAGAAACCTATTTCTAGGGATCATGAATAATGTTTGAGAAATAGAAAATGTAGTTTTCAAAACTAATATTTCTAAATCTTTGAATCCATGGAATGAAAAACTATGTATCTGAATTCTATAACCAAAGAGTAATATAGAAATAATTAGTTGGAGGAAGTTAATCCTTTTTTATAACTTAATCAATAATACATGAAACTACTAATCACTTACATGTGCAATTAGTCAATGTTACCACTACCAAGAAGATTTACATAAAGTTAAACCAATCATATCTTAGATAGATGGGTATGAAATGAAAAATAAAGTTATTCTTTATAATAAAATTATAAATAGTCTAACTAATATATGTATATTAGAGATATAAATAGCTATGGAATGTTCAAGATTTGTCCCAAACAATGAAATTACAGAGTGAGTGCAAGATCATGGGGGTCCAAAAAGTGGCAATATGACAAAAAGTGGTTGATGACTTTTTTATCCAAATTTAATAAAATAAAAATGGTTTCTCAAGCAAATTGTCAGCTATCCACCAATATAAGATATGCCTTATTTTGAATTTAATAAATAATTATTATTGATTTTCTACATGCATTATGACTAAAGTCCTAATTGATACTAATTGAAAAATGTCTATAATTCTCAAATGATTTTATATTTTTTGAATCCGAAAGATGTGGTACATTCTATATTTCCCATACTAAGGATAAAAGGAAAAAAAAAATTCGTAATTTTTTGACCAAGTTATGGTTGTCATACAAACAAGTTTTAATATTTTTATAAAGTTCTAATGAAAATTCATAACTAATTATTTACTTGCAAAAAAATTACAAAAAAATGTGGCACCTAGGCATTTGTCCTCTACTTATATTGAGAGTTTAAGAAAAAAATGTTATTTTTTGCTTGTACTTAGGTTGGTAAGACATATACTTTTTTTTTTTTTTCCCAGAAAATTTAATACTACTACATTGAAATTTCAAATTTTCACCAAATAAATTTACTTTTTTCCAAAAAAGAACTAGTATCACAGGAATCACATTCAATTTGCTATAAATTCTATTCTTACATATTTTTCAAATTATGTTAATAACCTATTCGAATTTTTATGTCAAGTTGCCTAACTCTATTTTTATGAATTTTATTGCCACTTAAGGGCCTAGTTTGGACCCCCTTGATCTTGCACTAACCCTACAGTTTGGAAGCTTGAAACTAAATGAGGTTGGGAATTATTGATGGAAAATCATGACACACTTATTCATAAAAGTGTAATAGTAAAATTAGAATCACATTATTGGTGTGAATGGGGTTATTTCCTAACTATTCATTAGTGATGACCTATTCACATGATAAGTTTACTTAGGAGTTAAGTTATCCTAGTTGTCATTTCTAGAAGTTAGTTATAATGGGGCCATGTCTCATTATTTACTTTTAGTCATCTAAGCATTTAATAGTTTTCTCATGGATTATCTCATTTTTTTTTTTGCATTGCACATTTAATGTTTGTATCAAGGGTAGTTATCATATCTCATCACACCTTGCCTATATATACAAGGTTCTTGTACATTGTAAATTATTCTATATCATCTATTTCAATCATCAATCTTCATGCAAGCTCATGTTGCAACACTTTCTTGTAGATGGTATCTTTCATGGTTGATCCATTAAAGAGTGCACAACTTCAATTGGGTTCATTGTTCATCAATATTTCCAACATGGTATCAAACCATAGGCCTTGAAAAGTCAATCTCATATTGGAGATTTGAACTTGAGGAGATTTTATCATAGGTTATAGGGTTTGTATCATGGGATAATTGTTGTCATCTAGGAGGTAGCTAATTTCTAGAGCACATTGGGGTCAGATTTGACCCTTCCATTACATTCAAGAGGCCCAAAAAACCCATAAAACACCTGTCAAATCATTAAAAATTGACATTTTCTTTAGAGGCATCAGAGGGTTTTTTGCATAGTTGGGTGGAAATCCATACTATATGGATCTGTATAGTCAGTAGAAAAAAAATTGCCCCCCTCCCCATTGGTAAAATTTTCAAGGCATATATTGTGTGGGAAATTTTTATATAGTTTGGGATTATTTTTTTATAAAGTGTGGCTATATTATTTTTGGTGATTTTATTATAGTCTGTGGGTTGTATTATTGATTGGGAAATTAATTATATTATATCAGGGTCAAAAGTTAAAATTCTACGACAAAGGTTTTATTGCATTGTAGGCCTGTATTAATTTCTTACCAACTTGTATTCCTCCTATCAACTAGGTGCATTGACTCTATCAACTGTCATTTTCTCCCCAACAACTATCCTTACTATTGTAGGGAAAATGTGTCTCAACCTTGCAATTATATAAAGGTTATTGTTGATAGGATATATATATATCCTAGTTACATTGATAGGTGTATACAATGGTAGCATGAGGTGGTGTTGAGGAGAAAAATGTGAGTGTGTTAACTTTTTTCAGGAAAATCCTAAAATTACCGACATACATTAAATAATGATATATTTTAAATCTTGACCATTCGTTATTAGGTTTTAGATCTCATGGCAGATATTTTGTTGGCCTATCTTTCCTTAGAATGTAACCCTATTTTATGAGGGCATTGTATTATGGTTGCGGGAGAGAGACAATCATATTTTCTGAGAGTCTAATAGTTATCATTTTATCTCTTGATCTATGAGTCGTGATACTCCTGTGAGAAGATTGCTCTACAAGTATATCAATTGTAATCTTTGTGATTTACTGAATAATATATTAGGCATCTTTTGGAGTGTGTGGTTTTTCTCTCGAAAGGTTTTTCCCCACATAAATAATTTTGTCATGGTATGCATGATATTTATGTTTTTTCTTTCTAAGTTTTTGTAACTGTTAAATATTTGTAAAGTTTGGCATTATTCTCCTCTCAAGATTAGTGTAGGAATTTTTTCCACTACCATAGATTCCTTACAAGTAGTATCAAAGCTTGATCACCTTTGGTTTCAATTGTGGGTTGTTGGATTTTTTTTGAACTAATCTAGATTTGAGTGGGAGCTTGTGCAGAAGACACTTTGTGATCTTGTTACAGGAGTTTTCAGATGGAAAGTTCGTCAGGGAGAATAGAGGTGGAGAAATTTTCTTGAAATAATTTTGAGATGTGGAAGCTAAAGATGGAGGATCTATTGATAGATCAAGATTTGTGGGATGCTATTGATGAGAATGTTTCAAGGCCTACATATCCTACTCAAGTTGCTCAATATGATGTTATGGAATGTAAAGCCAAGGGTCTAATTAGATTGTGCTTGGAAGACTCTGTTTTAATTAATATCCATGAAGAGACATTTGCACACAAACTATGGAAGAAGCTTGGTATGATGCATTAGGCCAAATCATTAATGAGGAAGATTTTCTTGAGGAAGAAATTGTATTCCTTGAGAATGGAAGAGGTTGGATGAATTATAGACCACCTGTAAGCATTCAATATGTTGGTGGCTTGATTGGCATCTGTTGGTGTCAAAATGGATGAGGAAGAGAAATGTTAGATATTGCTTTGTTCTTTGCCTAATTCATGGGATTTTCTTGTTATGGCTATTGGGAGCATTTCTATTATTTTGAAGACTAAAGATGTGGTGGGTTCTTTTCTTTCTAAAGAAATGAGGAAGGTATCCATCACTGCCAAGTAGGAACTGAATGTTCATGGAATACCTAAAGAAAAAGGAAAGAAAAATGAGAAGCATGAAAAATCCAAGTCCAAGGGAAGATCTAAATCTCTTGTAAAGTCCAAAGTTATTTGCTAGAACTACGGTAAGCCTGGACATGTTCGTAAGGAATGCGGAGAAGAAAAGAAGAAGAAAAAGAAGAAATTCGATTATGATTCTAAGTCCAAGAAGGAAGATGGTGACACATTCATTGTAGCTTTGGAAACTTGTGCAGGTAATGATGCATGGTTAATTGATTCAAGTGCATCTTTCTATATGACCTTTAACAGAGATTGGTTTTCTTAATATGAAGAATTTTATGGAGGTAAGGTGTACTTGGGTGATGATTCTCATTTAGACATTGTTGGTCATGGTAAAGTTAAAATTAGGTTTCCTGATGGTAGAATAAAAAAAGATTAATAGTGTGTTGCATATCCTTGTATTAGCACAAAATTTGTTATTTGTGAGAAAACTAGTAGATGTAGATGTGCAGGTAGTATTTTCTAATGTAGGATGCAAGATGGTTAGAGGTGCTATGGTTATTTATAGAGGTATTAGATATGACACATTGTATAAGTTGGATGCATGCATGGTTGAGTGCAATAGTACTTCTATGAAAAAAAAGTCTGTGGATGAAGTGAGGGTTTCACCTTCAGCAGATGGTCATGACTTTTGGGTACCCAAGGGTGTTCTTTATTCTAAAACAAAGTTACCTAGAGAGAAAACTATGTTATGGCACTAGAGGATTGGCCACATTGGAGAAAAGGGTCTAAGGACTTTAAATACAAATCTTATTGAAGTTCTGTCTGATTGTAATCTTGAATTCGATTTCTATGAGCATTACATTTATGGAAAACAAAATTGTGTTTAGTTTTACTCAAGTTCTCATAAATCTTGTGGTGTATTGGATCTTATTCATTCTAATGTGTTTGGTCCTGTATATGTTCCTTCGATTAGTAAATCCACATATTATGTTTCATTTATTAATGATTATAGTAGAAAGACATGGGTATATTTTCTAAAGAGTAAATATGAAGTTTTCAGTCGATTTAAAGAATTTAAAGCAATGGTTGAGTTACAGACTAGAAAGAAAATAAAATTTTTAAGGATTGATAATGATGGTGAATTTTTCTCTAATGATAATGATAGATTATGTAAAGATTGTGGTATTCATAGATAGAACACAACTTCGTATTTTCCACAACAAAATGGAGTTGCAGAAAGAATGAATAGGAAACTGATGGAGAAGGCTAGGAGTATGTTGAGTGGTCCTGGTCTAGAATAAAGTTTTTGGATTGAAGCTTTTGCCATTACCTATTACTTGATTAACAGGTCTCCTACATCATCTCTTGTTGATAAGACTCCTATAGAGGCATGGTCAGGTCACAAGCCTTCATTAAGACATCTTATAGTTTTTGATTGCTAGGCATATGCACATGTGCACTAGGAGAAGCAAACAAAGTTGGAGAAAAAGGCTATGAAATGTATCTTCATCGGATATAGTTATGGTGTTAAAGGATACAAGCTTTGGGATCCTATTGCACAAAAGGTAATTCATAGTAGAAGTGTTATTTTTAGAGAAACTAAGCCTTCTTCTGTTACATTGCAGCCATAACAAAGTAAACAAGAAGATGTGATTCAATTTCCTTCTACACCTAAGAAATTTGAATTGAGGCCCAAGGATAGACAAGAAGTTGAGGATAGCTCATCTAGCTCTGGATCTTTAGACGAGGAGGAAGAACCTCCAACTCAGCTTGTTTGTAGGTCTACAATACATAGACAACCACTTGAAAGGTATTCACTTGATTATTGGAGATGTATTTTTGCTTTGAATACTAACATGGACGAACCTAGATATGTAGAAGAGGCATTATGTATGAATGATGTAGAATCCTAGAAGATTGTTATGGATGAAGAAATGAAATCTTTGAAAAAGAATGATACATGTGATCTTGTACCATTTCCTAAAGGATGAAAACTTTTTGGTTGTAAATGGGTGTTCAAGAAAAAGATTGGTTTAGATGGAAGTATTGAGAAGTATAAAGCAAGGTTAGTTGTGAATGGTTGCTCTCAAGTTTAAGGTGTTGATTATGGTGAGTTATTTTCTCCTATTGTAAAAAATATATCCATTATATTTTTGCTTTATATTTCTACTGCTTATGATTTAGAGGTTGAGCAAATGGATTTGAAAACTGCTTTCCTTCATGGTGATTTGGAGGAGGATATTTATATATGACACTATCAGAGCACTACATGGTGAAAGGTAAAAGTAAGTTGCTTTGCAAATTGAAGAAATATTTGTATGGCTTAAAACAAAATCCTAGGATGTGGTACCAAAAATTTGATACATATGTGTTGAGTTTGGGATTTGAGTGTTCTAAATCATATCATTGTGTTTATTATAAAACTGATGGTGATCGTTTCCTATTTATTGCATTATATGTTGATGATATGTTATTTATTGGAAAAGGGAAAGGTATGATTTTAGAACTAAAATCTCAACTTGCTGTAAATTTGAAATGAAAGATCTTGGTGCAACTCAAAAAATTCTTGGGATGTAAATTAAAAGAGATAGAGTGAACAAAAATCTATGGCTTGGCCAAAGTAAGTATGTTGACTCAATTTTATAGAGGTTTGATATGCAGGATTGTAGACCATTGTGTGTTCTTGTTTTAGTTGGAACAAAGTTATCTATGTCAGATTGTCCAACATCTCTATCAAAGATGGAAGACATGAGTAGAGTTCCTTACCAAAGTGTAGTTGGAAGTTTGATGTATGCTATGGTCTGTACTAGACCATACATTACCCAAATGGGAGTTCATATTTCTAGATATATGTCTAATCCTGGTAGAGTTCATTGGGATGCAGTTAAAAGAGTATTTAGATATTTGCATGGTACCTCAGATTATTCCTTATGTTATCATAATAATACATGACTAAAGATGAGATTTCCCTTGATATTCATGGTTATGTGGATTTAGACTAGGCAGGTGATGTTGATAATCTAGCAGATTATCCACCAATGCTTATATGTTTACTTTATGTGGTGGTGCAATTAGTTGGATGAGTAAGTGATAGGCTGTGGTTGCTTTGTCCACTACTGAAGTAGAGTATATGGTAGCTAATCATGCTTGTAAATAAGCAATTTGACTTAAGATATTGTGTTCATATATTGGAATAGAACAAGGTACAATGACAATTTATTATGATAGTGAAAGTGTGTTATATCTAGCTAAGAACCAGAAATTTCATGCCAGGACCAAGCACATTGATGTACAATATAATTTTATTATCTAGATATGGTCGAATATGGTAGGGTGAAGTTGGTTAAGGTAGAGAATTTGATGAATTTTGTTGATTCTTTAACTAAGCCTGTGAGCATAGAGAAGTTTAGATGGTGTTCAGAGACTATGGGCCTTTTGGCCCCTAACAATTAAGAGGAAATGTTTACTCCATCTCGTTGCATTTTCAAGGTGTTCAAAAAGTGGGACATTTGTTGGGAAAACATGTCTCAACCTTGCAATTATATAAAGGTTATATTGTTGGGTATGTGCAGGATCATCATGGAAAAAATAGGCCCTTAAGTGGCAAAAAAATTAGAAAAATCAGAGTTAGGAAACTTGACGTAAAAATTTGAATAAGTTATCTATATTATTTCAAAAATATGTAAGAATAGAATCTGTAGCAAATTGAATGTAGTTTCTAAAATACTAGGTTTGTTTTTTAAAAAAAAAATCTATTTGGTGAATTTATTTGAAATTTCAATGTAGTAGCACTTAAATTTCAAGGAGAAAATAAGAAGTAGGTGTCTGTTTGACCACCCTAACCATAATAAAATGATAATATTTTTTATAAGATTTTAGATATAAGTAGAGGACTCATGTCCGATGTGATGAATATTTTTTATAATTTTTTTCCAAGTAAATAATTGATTATAATTTTTTATTAAAACTTTTAAAAAATATAAAAACTCATATGACCACCTTAACTTGGTCAAAACTTCATGAAATTCATTTTTTTTAATCTTATAGTATGTGAAGCATAGAGTGTGATGCATGTTTTGGATTCAAAAAATGTGATACCATTTGAAAGCTATAGATGTTTTTCAATCAGCCTATCAATCAGGACTTTAGTCGTAATTCAAATAGAAAATGAATAATAATAATTTATTAAATTCAAAGTAAAGCATAATTTATATTGGTAGAAAGCTGAGAATATCCTTTAAAAAAAATGCGTTTCATCAATTTTGGGTAAAAAAAAAGTCGTCAGCCACATACCCATCATATTGCCACTTTTTGGCTCATCATGATCTTGCACATACCCTTTTGATAGGATATATATATGAATACATATATATGTCCTAGTCACACCAATAGGTGTATACAATGGTAGCATTAGGTGGCATTCAGGAGAAAAATGTGAGCATGTTAACTTTTTTAGGAAACTCGTAAAATGACTGACATACATTAAATAATGATATATTGTAAATCTGGACCATTCATTATTAGGTTTTAGATCTAATGGCAGATATTTTGTTGGCCTGTCTTTCCCTAGAATGTAACCCTATTTTATGATGGCAATGTATTATGGCTACGTGAGAGAGATAATGATGTTTTCTGAGAGTCTAATAGTGGTCGTGTTGTCTCTTGATCTCTGAGTGGTGATACTCCTGTGAGAAGCTTTCTCTGCAAGTATATTGTAATCTTTATGATTTATTGAATAATATATTGGGCGGATTTTGGAGTGTGGGGTTTTTCTCTTGAAAGGATTTTCCCCACATAAATCACTATGTCATGGTATGCATGATATTTATGTTTATTCTTTTTAAGTTTCTATAACTATTAAAGATCTATAAAGTTTTGCATTATTCTCCTCTCAAGATTAGTGTAGGAAGTTGTTTCACTACCTTAGCTTCCTTACAATTGTCGAGTCTCCTGCCAACCACCAAAATTCTATCCATAGTTTCTCCTTCTGTCATCACCAAAGTTTATAACTATCACGTCGTGTGTTATCGTTGGAGGAGGTGCCACCAATGGTGTGTTTACTATTTCCAATCGCCCCACCACCTTGCCACCACCCATGGCAGGATTTTTTATTTTGTTGCCAAAGCACCCTAGGTCATATTGGTCACCAAGGGCTAAAGCCCCAAGGTGCTTAATTTTTGTTCCTAATTAGCCTACTAAGTCCCAAATTGGGCATATTTTTTCAATAGAGCATAACTTTATGCTAAGGTATCAAAATTTTACAAATGAGATATCGACGGAAAGCTTATTGGGTCAGTGCAAGATCATGGGGATCCAAACATGGCCCTTAAGTGGCAATGAAAATTCAAAAAACTAGACATAGGAAACTTGATATAAAAATTGAATAGGTTATTAACATATAATTTCAAAAATATGTATGAAAAAAAAATTGTAGAAAATTGAATGTAGTTTATAAGGCACTAGTCCTTTTTTAGAAAAATGTATCTTTAAATTTCATTGTAGTAGTACTAAATTTTCTAGAAAAAAATAAAGAGTGCAGGTGTATGTCTGACCAACCTAAGTACAAGAAAAGATAATAATTTTCTTAAAAACTTTATATATAATTAGAGGACACATGTTTGGATGTGCCACATTTTTTTTGTAATTTGTTTTTATTGGCTTTCCTTAGAGAGTTGTGTCTACTTACTTGGGATTTTGGCCTAGGTTGGATTGGGTGGTGGTGTTGGCCAACAGGCTCTATTTTTTTCGATGGATGGGTGTGTTTATGGGTGAGGTTTTTGCCTCTCTTTATTTTGGCATTGCTTCTAGTGAGCTTTGGTGTTATGGTGGTGCTTGCTCCTTAGTTTGGTGCGGCCTCAATGGCTTTGTTGTTGGAGCTTTTGTGGGCCTCTGCCAGTTTTGGTTGATGTGGTTCTTTGTGCTCATGGTGGCTAGGTTATCTTCTCTTACAACCCTGGTTGTGGTCTATTGTTGGGGGTTTTGCTCTACTCTTCCTCTAGTTTTTTGGTTATATGTTGGGTTTTATTTCATGCCTATCCTCATGACCCAAATGTTTTCATTGTTTTTGCTCCTTTTCAATTTCTTGTTGTTGGGTTTGCTAAAAGATGGTGTGTTTACTTTTTCTACGATAATGGTGGCTTTCTCCTTGATTTTATAGCTTATTCATATCGAGGTGGATTCCTCTTCTATCAAGGTGAAGATGGGTGCTATGGTTTTGGTTGGAAGCTTCCTTTTCTAGTTTTCTCTACTGATGTCCATTTTGAGGTGGGATATACTCCTATTGCAGTGGAGTATGGGGCTGCTGGATTTTTTTGGGTTCGACGAAAAAGGTTTTCATGCGATCCTCTCTAATAGAGGGGAGATCTCTCTATTAGATACATAGAATGAATTGTCTTTCTGGTTTGACAGGTGTTTCAAGGATGACTCTGAGTTTTTGTTTCTAAGTAATTGGCTTGTTGTAGCCTGTAGGGTCTGTGGTTGGTGACGAGATCTTGGTCTGCTTCCTATGTTTGTTTTGTTTGTCCTTTTTGGCTCTTAGCCTTAATGAATCTTTGGCTTTAACGTAGGACTACTGTTGGTTCTGAGTGTTCTATCACTCCTGGTTATCTGGTGACCAAGTGCTATTTTTTTTTGTTGTGTTTTAGTGGTGTTTCCGTTAGTGTTGTTTCTCTATTTCATTGACGTTCGAAGTTTGATACTTTGGTGTTTGGAAGTGTCCTTTTCTTAACTTTGTAAAAGATGAACTTGGTCCTTTTAGAACCTTTCTTACCTTATCAAAAAATTGGTCAAAAAATTATTAAATTCAGTTTTGATTTTTTTATCCTATAGTATAGGAAGCATAAAATGTGTCACATCTTTTAGATTCAAAAAATTATGAAATTGTTTCAGAATTAGAGATGTTTTCAATTATTCTATCAATTAGGACTTTAGTCATAATACATGTAGAAAATCAATAATAATTATCTATTAAATTAAAAATAAAGCATATTTTTATATTGGTGGAAAGTTGATAATTTTATGAATAAACCATTTTCATTTCATCAATTTCAGATATAAAAAAAGTTGTCAACCACTTTTTTGTCATATCACCACTTTTTGGACCCCATGATCTTGCACTCACCTAATTTCATGTACTTTGTAGTGGTGCATATCATCTTGCACTCTTTTCACTAGATTGTTGGATTTTGGAGATTATAGTGGCATTGTGAAGGTGATAAAGAGCTCTATCATTATGTCCATACACTTTTTTTAGATTTAGCCCCAAGTATAATCCATTGAGTTTTTTCAATTTGTGGCATTTACTTGATTACCTAAACATATTTTTATTTGAAGAAGGTCTATTTGATTGGGGAGGATTCATTTTCAGTTGGGAATCATATTTTGGGAGTTTCACACCAGTTTCTATTAGATGTTTTCCCTTTTGCTTGATTTATGTTTGTGACTCTAAAGGTAGAATCAGGATTTGAGGTTCTTACTCCTCATAATTATCATGCAGGGAAGGTGAGGATGTAGAGATTGCTTTGGTCTATGGGATTATGGTCTGTCTTGAGTGAGGAACAACTTGATTTTCCTAGGGAATATGAGATATTTACACATCAAAATAGATGTGATGAGGTGATAAGCTTGATTGCACTACATGTTTCCAGTTCCTTATTCTTCCACATTGAGGAGTGTACTAAACCTAGATAGGTATGGGATAAATAAAGGATCTCTTTGGTTCTATTAGTGATGTAAGAGCTTTACAACTAGAAGAAAAATTGGCATCTCTTGATATCGATTCATTTCATACTATTGAGGATTATTTGGTGAAGTTCAAGTCTTTGTGATCTCAATTAGTGGGTTATGGGAAAGAGAAAACTAATAAGGAATGTATAGTTCTAATTTTTCCTAAATTGAAAGGTGTGTTTGTATATTTTTTCACTTCCTTTTATTCCACTATAGATGGGTTAGGTGATAGATTTCTCATGCCTTCATTTGAGACCTTTTGTGAG
This sequence comes from Sequoia sempervirens, assembly GCA_007258455.2. Lineage (NCBI taxonomy): Eukaryota > Viridiplantae > Streptophyta > Pinopsida > Cupressales > Cupressaceae > Sequoia > Sequoia sempervirens. The sequence goes on from VDFB02271358.1 coordinate 285,878,347, forward strand.
ATATTGACTAGGGAACAATTAAAACTTAGCTAGCATGATATTACTTCTAAGTCTCGTGAATTGATTGCCACACCACCTAAGGGGAAAGGGAAGAAAAAGAACAAGCCTAAGATAGAATCTAGTGAGACTTCCACTACCTCTTCTAAAGAGGGTAAATTCAAGGAGAAACCTGTGTGTACCTTTTGTAAAGGGATTGGGCATAGTGAACAAGTTTGTTATAAGAAGGAAAACCATGATTTGAAACAACTTCTTAAGAATCACAATATTTTCATTCCTTATTTATCTTCTAGTTCACCTTCTTCTTCCACAAATTAAGATACTTCACACAAATGGGATACATGAACTACTTCTAGATATTCTAGAGGAAAGGGTTGTGAATTTATTATCACTTATGTTGATAGAATTAATGGATGGATTATTGATTCAGGTGCTTCAAAACATATTGTTTGCTCTTTTGATCACATTATTCCAAGGTCACTTAGAGCATCATATTTTGATAGGATCTTGACTGCAAACAATGAGGTTTTTCATGTTGCTGGTATGGTGATGTTGAATTGGGTACAAGGTTAGTGTATAATGTTCTTTATATTCTTGAGATGGCCCATAATCTTCTTTCAATTTATTAGATTACATAGAAAAGCAACATAGTTGGTTTCACATCTGATTCATTTTTTATTCGTAAGGAGACATGAGAACTCATTACTATGGGTCATGTTGATTAAATCTAAGGTGTATACCTTCTCCCACTTTTTTCATGATCATGATCCTTATGTTCCTAAATCTCCTTCCAGTGTGGGAAATAATTCAACCAATGCTATGGTGGTTGGTTGAACCTAGAAAATATATATCTTCTTCCTCATCCAAGTGATGTGATTCCATCATCTCCTACTTCATTAGAGTTGGTAGTTGATTCTAGGACTTCAACATGGCAATATATATTTAGTTTTTTAGATTTGTGATTGCAGGATAGCTTTATTACCAATATTGTAGATTTGGTTTGTTATTCTTCTTCCATAGGTTTGGAGACATGCTTGAGGGGGTAACTCTCCTCTTTGAAAATTATTCTTTGGAGGACATTCTTGAGTCTCCTTATTCCAATATTTCCACCTTGATTGGGGATCCCAATTTTGGTGAGACATCTTTGGAGGCACTTGATTCTTCTTTAGAGATTTCATTGGTGATACTTCTTCCTTCTCATTTCATCATGGAGTTGGAATATCTTCCACATCTACCATTGGATCTCTTTCTTCCTAAGGGGAGACATGTGATTTGTCATCATTGGGTTCTCTTCTGGCTTCAAACTTTCTTTAGTGGTTTTGATGATACTTAATTATGGGAAGGAAATCTAGTCTCCATCGTTCCCTTCATTGGAGGGGTTATTATATTATATTCTGGTGATGGATGTAGATCTTGGGGGTATTGATGTTGAAAACTCCATACATCACTTCTATCACTTGTACATGATTTGCATTACATCTCTTTTTTGGAGATAAATTTTGTCCCATTGGGTTTTCTCCTTTTCTTCATTTGTGAGAAATTAGTTGCATGATTGGTTGTACATGGGTACCTAATACGACCTAGTTGCTAAGACCCATATTGCATATTTCATTTCAATATTGCATCATTTTCATAATAACTACACTCCTTAAGTTGCACTTATGGGGTGGTGTTGGTGTGAATGGAGTTATTTCCTAACTATTCATTAGTGAGGACCTATTCACATGATAATTTTACTTAGGAGTAAAGTTATCCTAGTTGTCATTTCGAGAAGTTAGTTATAATGGGACCATGTATCATTATTTGCTTTTAGTCATCTAGGCATTTAATAGTTTTCCCATGCATTATCTCATGCATTTATTTGTACATTGAGCATTTAATGTTTGTACCAAGGGTAGTTATTATACCTCATCAAACCTTTCCTATATATGCAAGGTGCTTGTATATTATAATTTATTCTAGATCATCATATCAATCATCAATCTTCATGCAAGCTCATGTTGCAACACTTTCTTGTGGATGGCGTCTTTCATGGTTGATCCATTGAAGAGTGCACAACTTCATTTGGGTTCATTGTTCATCAATATTTCCAACACACATAGAGTATATAGAAGTGGATATCAATTTTGACTAAATATAATGATAAATTGATGTATACAAGCTATGTGATGAAATTCTTGATTAGTTGTGGGAAAAATGAATATTTCAAGAAGATAAAATGTATGATATTGACTAATTTTAAAATTTCTAGTGAAGGAATAATTTTTGGAGTGTCGTTTCATTCAAAAATAAAGTGAAAATAAAGTATGAAAATTATATTTAAATTATATAGCGGTGAAAAAAATTAGCAAATAACTTCATTTGACCATAAGGAGGTTAAATACAATTTTAAGGGTGTTAAGGAATATTCCATTATTTTATTTCATATGCAAATGAAGGGCTCAAATTTTGCAATGTAGTGCTCCCATAATTAATATGAGTTCATCCTCTTCTCATATATTACAATTTTTGGGGTTTATTTTTTAGTTATTAGGAAATCTAGAACTAATTGGGGTATTGAACTAGAAAGTTGTACATGATATTTAAGTCATTTTATGAAGGAATGAAGATTTGATTTTTATCTCATTTATTATGTTAATGAGTTTACTCTATTATTTTATATGAATGAGGGTTTTAAAACCTAATTATCTCCTTTTTTGCATTGTTTCTTCTTGGAGAGTACACTTTCAAGGAAGGTCAAAAATCTCTACTCACACATTTGTTATGAATTGTTGTTTTCGTTAGTATAAATTGAAGGAAATTTAAAAATAAATAAATGGGATTTGTAGTATTGGTAATGGATTACTAATTATGGATTTGTGATCATATTATATTTGTAGGTTGAATTTTTTGCAAGGTAATAATATTCATTGTAAGGTAGTACCATTTAATGGTCGAAACTTATAATTAATCTCATTAGTAAAGGGCTGTGTGATGTTTTTAGACTCTACATTCCTAAAGGAACTAGCACTAATCTACCCTTAGTTCCCCAACCAAAATCTTTCTTCAAAATGTGAAACACTCAAAATCCTAATTATCATGTAATTTATATTATTCATGCATGAGAATTAAGGGTACAAGGAATTGTTTTATTATTGTGCAATATCATAGGAATCCTTCTTATATTTTCATAATAACTTTCTCTAATTTTTACTATCAAAAAATATTGTATTTGTTTATATATAATATAGTGAATATTGATATGGATAACCCCTACATTCTCTATAGTATTATTCAAGCATGTAACACACTTCATAGTATCTAGCTAGATACACTCTATGTCATATAGTATTTGCAAAGGAGGTTGATATTCCTATTGAGGTTTTGATGTTGAGTATATGAAGTGAAAAAATTACCTTTTAAGATGAGAATAATTATATATATAGGAACACTTGAGTGAGCTAGGTTCATTTTAGGAAAGATAACACCTTACACTCTAGAGTCAACATATTAGGAAGTAGTGTTATAATTTATGACATGGTTACCATATCAGAAAATGTGACTTCCAACTAGGAAAAATGGTCTTACTCTTTGATACCTACTACTAGGAGCATCTAGGAAATCTAGAGGTCTAGTGGATTTCCCTCATCCCATTTAAAAGATTATGGAGAATGGTTCTATTAGTTTGAAAATATTTTATTATAACAATCTGGATGGAAAAGTTAATGGGGCATATTTAAATAATTATTTTGAATGTATTTAGCCCACAATTCTATAATCACCCTATCTTCTTTTGAAATTAGTGTCTTATTAAAATAATCTTTTTTTTTTTTACTATTGGGTCCTTATGACCCTTGTAATAAATTTTCTTTCTTTATTTATTAGGAGGTTATATGATAGATTTTAGTTTTTGGACAAGATATTGGCACTTTGAGTTAAGATTAAATATTCATTTTCTTGCACATGTTGGAATATTTCAATGTTACAAAGTTTACACATTGAATTTTCCTTTTATTTTAATATAATGTTCATAGCCCTATATAGTAAGGGAATATTATGAAAATATGTGATATATATGTATTCTTATATCTCTACTAAATATTTACTAGTATTGCACATTTCACAACAATCCATTTCTCTAACAATTAGAAAATAGTCAAGTGAATTATATTTTAATTTGCATTTTTCTATGTCATGATGTATGTCTTCCACTTTTTATTAATCCATCCTTATATATTTCAAGGGATCCTACAAAATAATGTTACATTAAGAATAAAACCAATTAAATTTGAAGAATAAAGAGTACACACATATAAATTGATAAATTTTAATAGATAAGGAAGTGATGTCCAATGAACTTCTAGCTAGAAACTTGATATTAGAAAATTTAGTGCATCGAGTTGTAATAATTTTCTTTTTCATGTGGATAAAATGCACTTTAATGAGTGCAAGGAATAAGGTGTTGCAATATTTAAGAAACAATATTAAAAATCTAACACTATGAAAGAATCAATTCTTACAGTTAATGTTGTATGCCATAAATCTTGATTGTAATAGCCAATTTGAATATCAAATATTACAAGAATGTTCCCATGTGTGATAATAATTAAGTCATATATAAGCTATCAAAGAGATGATATAGAATATGCTTTTACTTACTTCGGGATAAATTTTCATGACATAAAGGATTTAGTAAATAAAATAGAACAATGATTAAGAATGATGATTCCTTAGGTCATTCATATCCTTTATATATAGATGCATCTATTTAATATTTCTATTTTGTAGGAATTTTAACCAAACCATTTTTTAGAGAAGTTATAATTGTACCAATATTTAATGAGAGTTTAATATTTTAACTCACGATTGCTTAATCCTTATTTAAATTATTATATCAATATTATACAAGTGATATGAAATTTTAGTCATCATTAAGATTTATATTAACAATATGTAAGTCAAAAAATTAACTCTAGAATAAAAATGCACATCATTATATCAAATTTTATGGTAAGATGCATAGTCATTTCTAGTATAGATACATGGGAGATCAATAAATTGATGTTTGAGGTTCAAGTGTTTTTAGTTACCCCTTAGAAAGAACATCACAACTAGTAGAATATTTTCTTAGATAAAGTCTACTTGGTTGTGCCCAAGTTTCCATCAATAGTCAATATTTATCCTCTTTTGGATAGTTGATGTGTTATAATGAGTAATCCTTATATATTATTTTTACAACCATTTTGGATATGTTGAAAGGATTAAACATAGTTTTACCCCAAAAGAGTGTTGGCATCGAGGAAAGAAACTCCTATAGTCTACAAAAAAAGAAAAAAGAAAAACAATAGTTAAATAATGTCATTATAAATATTCTCAACAAAATAGAGGCCTTTCATTAATAACAATTCTTATAGAGGCGGTTTAAGTGATTGGGGAAGAAACAAAGACCAATTGAAGATTAGAGGAATATGTGATAAGATTGGAAAAGGATGATTAAAATGTAACAAATACAACAATATACAACACCTAAAAATGGTGTGGTAAAAAAAGTAGTCATGAAGCATGTGAGTGTAAATTAACAAGGGATAATATGGAAAATCCTTTCATACAAACATATACAACTAAATATGATGAAAAATCATTAAGGCTAGTCCATATTTCTTACGGTAGTGATCATGATGAACTCATTCTTTATATATCATATTATGCCTTTTATAGGTTAATGAATGAATCATGGCATGATGCTTGGGCTCTAGATACTAGAGCCATAGACTATGGCATTCAACACAACTATTTTGAATATTTTTATGATTTTTTTGGTTCTATTTATTTGAAATTTTTTATTGAAAGATGAACCAATTGACTCTAGTTGTTAGTGTTGATTTTAGAGCAAGGCCCATTAAATTGGAGGATGGAAAGTGACTCTAAGAAAGAAATTAGATAATAAAATCACATTGATTGTGAAGATAGAAAGTTATTAAAATTCAAAGAAATTTTTAGCTATTTCATAATTTTTTCTTATGTTAGAATGTCAAAAAATAAACCACTCAATACTATAGTTTTTCTTGGTGAAAAAAAGTGCATACAACTTATTATTGCGGCTCTAGTCTATGCAACAACAATACAAAACATTTCTTTTGCTACTGTAATCATCTGTACATACTATGGGCTCAAATACTACAAGGTAGAAAATTTCATATTGGTTAGATATTTCAATTAGCACTATGTAGGTGAGTTGGAAGACGAAAAATCATTTTCAATTTCGGTAATGCATGTAGGTTGGTGTTCATCCTTTGAAATCTAAAAGGTAGCTTGTACCAACTCTCTGTTCAATATAAGTCTACTACATGTTAACTTCTGAGTCATTATGTGATATATTGTAGCTTAAGAGAATTCTTGAAGACCTGTAAAAACAAGTCTCATTACTATTTCTCATAGTTTACATTAAATATGCAATCGAAATGATAAATATATAGTCTTTCCCGATCAAACCAAGCACAACAATACAAAGATTCATTCGATTCCACATTATGTGAAAATTCGTAGTGTACAATTGAAATTATTGCATGATTGCAGACCAGCAAATATATATTTTCATCAAAATACTTGAATAAGATAAGATTGAAAAGTTCAGAAGAACAATTGATTTAACTGTAACCCCTTAAGTTTAAAGAAATGCAGGTTAGTCCTACAATAAATTCAATTTCATAATTTTTTCATTTTCAATTTATTTGTGACGATTAAACCTAACATCACTACACCCTGAATAAGATTTAGAATCTTCCTGTGCATGCAAGAAAACATTCGGATTTGCTTTTCTACTTTTCATCCTGCTACGTACACAAATATTGTTTATACGAGCAGATGTGATAAATTTTATCTTGAAAATAAGAAAAAAGATGTTACGGTTTGGTTCCAGAGGCGGCGGAGATTGGATAAAATCAACATATTGCATAGTTGCAATGTTCTTGAGCATACACGAAATTGGTACATATATAATGAAGTCTAAATTTTGGTTTGTTTAGACGGTTCATTTAAAATCACATTATTTTTCAAAATAAATCATCTAAATCAAACCTTTTGAGGAAGAAATATACTACAAAACGTACATATCTTACTTGGAGTTAAAGGAGGCGAATCTCCCTTACAAAGCACTGTTTCGACTTTTAATGGACAAGGCAGTAAAGCATAATAGCCATACAAAAATTTGCTTACAAGGGCTGCCATCTTTTTTTCCAGAAACATTTAGAATTGTATTTCACTTACCAAATCAGTGATACATTTTATAATATGAAGTTTAGTACAGTAATCTAGAAACTGAACGTCGGTGTAGGTTTACAGCCGGCTTGTATGATATAATGAGAATGATAAAAACAAATTGCTGTATATAAATGGTACGAGAATGATTGAAATTCTGTGTAACGAACTTCAACATGATTGAACGTCCGTAAGCGTGAACCCTAATCATTTGTGATCTTCCTTTCATTGTCAGAAGTTTAAAAGTCGGTAGCAACGTACCATCTGCAACAAAAGCTCAAAGAGAGAACTCAGTTAAAAAAAAAACCTAAAAGATCGGATTACCTTATCCAAATCTTTGCCAGTCACATCGCTGGATGATTACAGTCATCTTACAGAGATATTCAGCTTATATATCGTATAAACTACTACTTTATTACATTACTAAAATCCCATATGGACTTAGAGGACGTACAAATTTATGACCATTGACAAACCGTAGCGTAGAATATATTTCTTAGACAAATAAGAGCAACATTTATTCTAATGTCGAGAAAACTAACATAAGTCAAATAGACAGAAAACGATAAAAAAGATAATAGAAATCTGAAAAATCTGCAGCAACGTGTTTGGGATTATTCAGCAGAGTTGGTGTTGAAAAATCCAGAAAAAGCCAAGAGAAGAAGAGAGAGGCACAGCTTCTCTCTAAGTAGAGATTGTTGTGTTTTGCTGAGAGCAGAAGCTGTGCTCTCTCTCTTCTGCTTCTGACATCCTTGGAAATGGAGGCAATGCTGAATAAATGGTCAAGGAAGCTCTTGAATGGATGAGTACTAAGGAGATAAGCATGAGCTTATATAGAAATTAATTACATGCTGGGTAGAAGAAAAGCAGCATGATAGTCCACATGCTACCACTGTTGAAATAATGTTAAAATGGAGAAAAAAAGAGCTTACAATGATTTAATAATAGACATCAATCGCCATTTGTTGTAGCTTTTCTGTGCATTGAATACTAATCCACCGATTGGTAGGTGACACAAATATCTTATTCAAAATGGTAGGACCTCACATTTAATTCAAGTTCACTTTTGACGTAATAATGCTGCAATAAACATATGCTAACATTTAAAAGGATTTGAAGGAGAAGATAAGTAATGGTTTCCTAATTTGGTAGATTCACTTAAAATATTTCACAGCAAACGGATAATGGTCTTCTATATATAAGGATTGATTTTAACGAGTTATAGAAACCAATAGAGAACAATTATGAGTAGTGTAGGGTAGGGGAGGGCAGTGCCGAGGTTTAGAGTAGAGTAGAGTAGAGTAGAGTAGAGTAGAGTAGAGTAGAGGTTTACAAGGTAGTCTATGGGAGGATGGATTAACTGACACATTTTATCTTGTAGAGCAGAGTAGAGGTTTACAAGGCAGTCTATGGAAGAATTAACTGGCACATTTTATCTTGTAATGTTAATCTTTTATTATTTATCTTGACAATAAATGTTATTGTTTTTTTAATTTTCTTCTTTTTGAAGAAATGTTATAAATCAATTGTGACTAATATGTATGTATATCTAGCTTGAATACTATTATAAGCTTCTACTCTCATATAAGTCCTTCTTTGACCCTATTGCCTTCACATTGTGAAAGAGACATACCTGTTCTCCCCATTATTTATTTGGCCTCTTCCATCTTCTTCTCTCACATCAAAGATGATATGATTTTGTATTTAATTAGGTTTTTATCATTTATTGATTCTTGTAATGAAATGAATGCTAAAAGGTGCAGGACAACTGAGAGAGAGAGGGGGTGGCGGGTGGCGTGAATCAGTTGTCACAAAAATTCAAACTTAAAACTTCAACACTTAACAATTCCACAACCACACTATTCTGTTATTAAGTATGAACATGAAATACAAATAACAAAAAGTAAAATCAACACAATGAACATCAGATTTTTACATGGAAAATTCAATAAGGGAAAAACCATAGTGAGGATTAACTCACAATATAAAGAGATTACAAAATTGAATACAAAGGATCACTGCCCAGAAGATGACTCACTATCCAAATAAAAAGGCTCATTGCCTACAGAAAGGACTCACTGTCCAACAGGGAGGCTCACTGCTTATTGATACAAAAGAGAAAAAAAGATCCACCACAACAATTTACACACATCCACAACCTTGATTAAAAAATTGCAGAAACCTTCAACTCACTGCCTTCAAGAATCTAACACAATGAAGTACTGTTGCCTCAACTCACTTTCACACACTTCTGCTCTTTTGATTTGTGGCTTACTTTGTTACTTTGCATCACCATCCAATTCTTTGCAATTCAACTTGCATTTATACTATCTTCAACCTTAGAAACTTTCTCCAAGGTCGGATACAAACGCCTCATTTCATAAATTCAAATTGGGTCAACAACTCAACATTCGTGCAGTGGAAAGGAATGAGAGTGGACCAATAAAAATACTTAACCAAGACCAAATATAATGTCTCAGAGCAACCACATGCTTCCTTAATTAAATTTAATTCTTCAAATGAAGTGTAAACACCAGGTCGGCCAAACCTAATGAAAACACAAATGAACATTGATGTACACACTCCCCAACAAGAAGATAGCACACGAATGATACAACACACTTCATTATACATGAGAACACATCTTAGATTCCTTTAGATACATCCGCAACAAGTGCAACAATCTTCGAACACTGAACTCCTTCCATCGATCCATCTGGACTGTGCAAATGCATACAACTTTGAAACTTGACTTCTAGATCGCCAAACCACACACATCTTTTCCAAAACCAAGAGAACACCACTATAAGACACATTCCAAATCCACAAGATCTGAAATAGAACAACGAAGGACTGTGGAGTAGAAACATTTCTCCCAGTCACAGAAAGCTAACTCTGCTAGAACAGTTCACACACTAGTGAATGCAACTTTCACATCCCATCAAACCAAAAGCTACAAATTAGTAGATATCACCATCATATAATAAAAAACAACCCTTTAGATCCGCACAAGCATATGATCAAGACAGGAGAAACGCATAGCACATTCTAAACACATCATAACTCTAACTTCTTTCTTTATTAATTTTATCAAAAGCACTTGGAAACTCATCAATTCAATACATCTAAAACACCATAAGGATAGTTCCATGTACTCACAACATCTCAACAGTATCACAACTATACATGCACAATCTGTAATATACGGATCTGCGTTGACATCAATGACAACACCACCAAATATGCTCATACTTGCAACAATCCCCCCCTTTGTCATTGATGGCAACACATGATGTGAAAAACCATCAAATACAACATCCTGCACAATATTCTAGAAGAACACCTTTTCTTCTTTTTCTTACTATTTTTCACATGACTTTCTCTCCCCTTTTGACATCAATGGAAAAGATAAAAAAATTATGATTACTCCCCCTTAGGAGTGCACCCATTCAACTCATACTGCAACAATGAAAACATTTTCTACTCCCCTGTGAAGTAGACCCATTCATCAGTCTAGATAAATGAAGAATCTGTGAATTCACTGGACTGATGCACCTTCATGTGCACCTAGTTTGGAGGGCCAAGGACCCCTAACCTCTCCCTAAGATACTCAAAAGTATCATTTGAAAGAGCCTTAGTAAATATATCTGCAATTTGTTCCTTTATTGTCACATACTCCAACTTGACTTCATTCTCCAACACTTTTTCTCTCAAGAAATGATATTTAATATCTATATGTGTTTTGTTCTTGAATGCATAACCAGATTATTTGAAATTTGTATAGCACTTGTGTTGTCACAGAAAATAGAAATAGGCTCATCACATATTACTCCAATGTCTTTCAGAGTTTGCTTCATCCACAAAACCCATGTGCAGTAGGATGTTGCAACAATATATTCTGCCTCTACAGTGGATAAAGAAATCAAGTCTTGTTTTTTACTCAACCAAGAAACCAATATTCTTCCAAAAAAGAAAGCACCCCCACTGGTACTCTTCTGGTCATCCACACAACCAACCCAATTTGCATCAGTATAAGCACTCAAGGTGAAATCAACACCCTTAGGATACCATAAGCCATAATATGGTGTACCTTTAAGATATCTAAATATCCTCTTTACTGTTGTAACATGTGCCTCTTTAGGATCTTCTTTAAATCTGGCAACTAGACATACTGCATGCATAATATCCAGGTATGTGCAGGATCATCATGGAAAAATAAGCCCTTAACTGGCAAAAAATTTAGAAATATAAGAGTTAGACAACTTGATGTAAAAATTTCAATAAGTTATCTATATTATTTCAAAAATATGTAAGACTAGAATCTATAGCAAATTGAATGTAGTTTCTAAACTACTAGGTTTTTTTTAAATCTATTTGGTGAAAATTTGAAATTTCAATGCAGAGTATTTAAATTTTAGGGAAAAAATAAGAAGTGTCTGTCTGACCACCCTAACCACAATAAAATGATAATATTTTTTATAAGATTTTATATATAAGTAAAGAACTCATGTTCCGATGTGATGCATATTTTTTTGTAATTTTTTCCAAGTAAATAATTAATTATGTTTTTTATTACAACTTTTAAAAAATATAAAAATCTGTATGTCTGACCACCTTAGCTTGGTCAAAACTTCATGAATTTTTATTTATTTTTAATCCTATAGTGTGTGAAGCATAGAATGTGACACATGTTTTTAATTTAGAAAATGTGATACCATTTGAAAGCTGTAGATGTTTTTCAATCAGCCTATCAATCAGGACTTTAGTCATAATTCAAATAGAAAATGAATAATAATTATTTATTAAATTCAAAGTAAAGCATAATTTATATTGGTGGAAAGCTGAGAAAATCCTTTAGAAACCTTTTTTCATTTCATCAATTTTGGGTAAAAGAAAAGTCATTAACCACATACCCATCACATCGCCACTTTTTGGCTCATCATGATCCTACACATACCCATCTGATCTGGTAGCAGTAAGATACAACAACCCACAAATCATAGATTTGTATTTTCTCTGATCAATTTTAATAGATTCATCATCTTTATTCAACTTACATCTGGTTACCATAGGAGTACTAAGCAATTTGGGGTCATCCATTCCAACCTTCTTCAACAACTCTTTCACGTACTTAGATTGTGAAATGAATATCCCCTTATCAATTTGATTTACTTGAAGAACAAGAAAGAAATTCAACTCACCAATCATGGACATTTCAAATTTTTTTTGCATTTCTTCTACAAATCTTTTACACATGACTTCATTTCCACCAAAGATGATATCATCAATATATACTACCACTATTAACATTGTGTTACCTTGCACTTTGAAGTAAAGATTAATGTTAGTAGAGCCTTTTTCGAATCTTTTCTTTGTCAGGTATCTATCCAATCTTGCATACCAAGCTCTGGGAGCTTGCTTCATTCCATACAATGCCTTCTTCAACTTACAAACCATATCCAGTTTATCAGATAGCTGAAATCCTTTAAGTTGTTCCATGTATACTTCTTCCTCCAATTCACCTTTCAGAAATGTTGACTTGACATCCATCTGATATACTTTGAAATCCTTGTGGGCAGAAAGTGCCAAAAACATCCTAATAGATTCCATTCTAGCCATAGGGGAAAATGTTTCTTCAAAGTCTATGCCTTCAACTTGTGAGTATCCCTTGCTTACAAGTTTTTCCTTATTTCTTATAACTTCACCATTTTTATTCAGCTTATTCTTAAACACCCATTGGGTAGGTGCATGAAGATGGGTAGCCAATTTGTGGCCAAATTTTTAAAAAGGTTTTGAAAACTCATAATGCAAACACGTTATAAAGCGCTTGTGTTATGTCCTATTAAAAGCAAAAAAAAAACAAATCGAATTCATTCTTGCATTTCACTATGTTTAATCTCTTGCCTGTGGCCAAAAACCCAATTTTCTATGCTCACGTTCTGGGAGGAGGTATTTTGCAAAATTATTCATCAAAGGTTGTTGTTTTATCACAAGGATGTCACCACATCGACAAGAAGGTGTGAGAGGTAAGGATTATTTTTGTTTTGTTTTGAATTTGTTAGTTTTAGGTTATTTTTTATATTTATTTTTGAATTTGTAGGATATGTTAATCAACCTACAAACCCTCCTCAAAATCCTCAAGAAGCACAACAAAAACAAGAGGAATAAAATCATGAACAAGCACAACAACAACAACAACAACAAAATCCTCAAGTTAATGAACCACAACCTCAATCTCCACCAATCCCTCAACATCCTCTTGGCACTTAGCAAAACTTAATGAGGGAAATTGAGAACAATAAAAAACAAATTGAGGATTTAATCAGGAGGTTGAACAATCCAAATGGTTCAACCATGGAAATAATGAACCTAGGAACTTCACTGAAAGAAATGTTAAAATGTGTAGATTCAATCAGTAAACAATTAACTAGTTGGCAGGATAGGAGGTAGGCGGCTAAGGCTTATTACCAAGATAAATTATCATATAAAGATGTAAAAAATTTAAAAATTACAAAAGGTGATTTGTGTGCATTATTCACTGACCCACGGCCAAATGTAAATCTCTCCCTCAATGTGAAGAGGTTTACTATTCATTGGTGCCATCACCAAGAGATTATGAATTTTTTTTGGGATAGGTGGCACATGGTTTTTGATGACCCACCATGCAAAAATTGTGAAGTCCCGCAATATTTCCTTAGGAAACTATATTGAGTTCATCTTGAACAAAATTACAAATTTTTTTGATATGAGGGACTTCCAGGAGAGAGGTGGGGGGTCGACTCAAGATAGACTCGGTCCATAGTAGGATCCTACGTGGCAAGGGAGATGACCTATTGCTAGGCTGCCTCATGAGTACATTGTCATCCCTTCCGTCGTGAAGGAGAGTGTTGATGTAGAGACTTTGCAGGCCATCAAATCTTTGACCCAAAGTGTCATCCAACATGTCAGACCTATTCTACAATGCCATCTAGGGGATTCTTTGAGTGGTGGTATTTGATCCCATTTGTGTCAATCTTGCAGGGTGACTTGTTCATATGACCCCACCAACACTCAAGAGGTTGTTATGTAGGATCCATCTGCAACTATGGAGATGGCAAGGGAAGCTGACATTTTGCATGTGGCCTATGGCATTGATACTCAGGTAAAAGCTAGCTTGTTGATTGAATTTAATTTATTAAATTTCAATTTTAAAATGCAAGATTAACTAATTTAGTTGTATGATTTTAATAAAATTGCAAGGTCATAGTGTTGATATTGGATACACTGGCCCCACACCTACTTATTTATCCACTACACCTACCATTGAGGTATGTAACTAGTAAATAATTATAAATTTATTACATGTTAATAGCATTATTTTACGAATGGTATTTTAATATGTGATTTTGGATGTTGAATAGGCTAATATTTGAGGTTTTGAGGGAACACCTCCCAGTGCCAGTGGATTTAGTCAAACCTACATGCATGTAATAGAATAAAGAGTTTAACTAATGAATTGTACTTAATAGATTTGTGTAGTTTATATTCATATCTGTGATTACGTTGCATTGCACATCTTTCAAACTCAAAGCATTACTTCACATTCCATAACTAATAACTAGATGTTGATAGATGAAAAAAATTTAACTACAATATAGTTGTTTAGAAATTCAACATAAGAAGTGATGCAATTACTTCACATAGCATAAGTGATAAGTCTAGGAGCAGCTTCCAATTGCATTTGCTTGTCATGGCATTCCATGAGACCCCTTTTTATTGAGGCATCTTTTCAAATAGTTCACTGCCTTGTCTATGTTATGGATGCTTGGAAGGAATATATGAAAGAATAATAGTAAGCAATAAAATAGACAAGGAAATGAATTGTTTGAAAAAATTGCCTCAAAGAAATGTGGTCTCATGTTGATGTCCATCACCATGAGACCCAATTTATTTGAGGCACTTTTTCAAACAACTCACTGCCTTTTATATGCTACCACATTTTCCATACATGTCTACCAAAGCATTTTATCAAACAGTTCATTTCCTCACTGCTATGGCTAAAAGCTTAAAAAAAGTGCTTTCCAACAAACTATGGATGCTTGGAAAAAAACTATCAAAGCATAATAGTAAGTGTGTGTATAAAATATGTGAGTGTAAAAATAATTCAACACAATCAATGAAACATTATATTAGAGAATTCAAATAACAATATTTAATTGAATTGAAACAAAAGTTCTCTAATGTCGTCCCATTGTCCTCTATCTCCAAGGATTTTTTAAGTCATTATGTGGCTCTCAAATTGTGTGTATGCACATGACTTGTTAAATGACAACATGAAGAATGAGATGCTGGAAATGCAATAAACCTTCTTACATGATTGATTGTTAAATGATATGTTGTAGATGATTGAGAAAAGATTATGATAATGATATGATATTGATAATGGAAATGATGTAATGCAATTACAAAAATTAAGATGCAACTAATGGTAAAGCCATGATTAATCTAAATGACGCTAAAGGAAAATGCTAAAATGACAATGCAATAATGCTAAGATAACAATGCTAGTGAATTTTTTGCATAATGTACTTATGCTCAATTCTCTATATGAAATGTTGTAAATGAGGCTATATTTATAGATTTCTCCAAGACATCAGCCTATGTGGAAGGAATCAATGGTCTGGATTTGATCTAAAGAGATGGACGGTTGATAGTGAAGAGGTTGGAGAGAATCATGGAGTGTGTTCCCTTTAGTAGAACAAATTGCCAAGTGTGGAGGAGAATCAAATGGAGGAAGCCAAGTGTCTCAGAATTGGTTAGAATTTGTTGAGATAAATGTCAATTTAAATATTAAGAATATTTAATTTCATGAGACACATGATGAGGTGGAAGATGAGAAGCTAGTAGAAATGTGACTAAATTCAAATTTAGAATTTGAATTTAATAAAGGGGAGTTAATTAAATAAAACAAACTAATTAAATTTGTTTATTTAATTAAAACATGAAAAAAATGATTTAGAATAAGAAGAATTTAAGAAAGTGAACTATATAAATAAATTTGTCGATTAATTTATAAGTAGAAGAATTAAAGATTTATTAATTAAATAACTTGTATTTAATTAATTTCCTCTAGACCAATTTTAGGTGTATACATTTTTCCCCTCTTTGAAGTGATGTGTTTGCGACACATTGCTTCAAATAATTCTTTTCTAATGGTGTTGAAAAAAAAATCAATATGCCCCAGATGCTCATTTTCGAGTGATGATGTATATATGCCCCCTCGGGAGATAAATCGAGAAATTTTTGAAAATTTCTTGATTTTTTGATGAGGTTCAAATTTTATAATGTTGCGACGATTTATCTCCCAAAAAATAATACTAAACCTGCCACATTTGATTAATTGATGCCCTGGTTTAAAAAAATAAAACAATCCCACCTAAATCCCACTTAATTACCCTTTAAAAAGGTAAAAAGATGTGAAAAGGAGCTCATTTGATTCATTTGCATTTTGGAGATTGAGTTGATTGAGCACTTGGAGAAAAATGGTGATCCCATTCCAAACCCACCGATTCAAATGAGTTTGACGTCACAACCACCCGGTCGCATGTGGACCTCCGGTATGTACCCCGAGAAACCTCTCGTTGATATTTGAAATGTGTTTTTCCTACATTTTTTAAAGTTTTGAATCCTGATTTTTTGTGTTTTAGCAAATTAGGCATTCGATATAGCGCATAGGGTATCTATTTGAACACATACAGTATTCTAATGCATAGATGAATGTTTTTAGCGCATTGAGCATCTTTTTTTAGCGCATATGAGAGTGTAGCACATTTGGTTCATGAATTAGCACATAGAGTCACTTTTCTAGTGCATTTAGTCATTTAGTGCATTTATTGAATTTGTCAGCACACAGAGTTAATGATTTAGCGCATTGATTGAATTTGTTAGCACATAGAGTTAATGATTTAGTGCATCAAAAGTTTTATTGCATAGATGAAGTTTCTCAGTGCATCCATAGAATATTTTAGCACATGTAGTGTTTTAGCACATAAAGATCATAGAATAGCGCATTCATGATATGTTTTGGCGCATATAATGTTTTAGCTCATTTAGGTTATGAAATAGTGCATATACTGAATGTTGTAGCACATATGGACTTTTGGCGCATAGGGACCCTATTTTGGCGGATTGATGAAATTTTTTAGTGCATCCATGATTTTAGTGCATAAAAGCACTGTTTTAGCACATTGACACCAGATTGATGAAATTTTGATTATTCTCATTGATTTTGATGTTTGATGATTGCGTCAGCTAATGTTTTCATGATGTTTGATGATTAATCTCATGATAGGTGAGAATCAATGATAGGATAGATAATGATTGACCTCATGATAGGTGAGGGTCAATGATAGAGACTAACCAATATTTGATTGAAATCTCATTAGAGCTTATTAGATTGATTGATAAGTTTCTTGATAAGATGTTGATTTGTAATATGTTATGATTATAGGAGGATTTTAGGGCTCTTCAGTCCCTAGAGTGCTTCCTGAAGACCTAGGACATGGTTCCATAGCTAGTGCAGGCTGATTTATATTTGATTGGGAGATGTTGGTTGACTTATTTGATGGATATGCCCCAGTATAGGATCAATAGGGGAATTTTGACTACTCTAGCTGAGAGGTGGCATAGTGACACAATACATTTCATTTAGCCACTGGTGAGATGATAGTTATGCCAGAGGATGTATATCGTATCTTGGGAATTCCTATTGTTGGTGAGCTAATGGTTTACAATCACAGAGAGCATGAAGGGACTGATGCATTGCGGAGGATTTTCCATGATGATGAGATTAGTGGATATGAGATCCCATGGCAGGGGATAGTTGCATTATATTAGCCATTTCCATGTGTGCTAGTTGGATTCATTGGAGGTTTTCTATGTCTGGACCATAGGTCGAAGGGACTATCAGTTAGTTGAGGTCGGATATTAGAGAGCATGATTACATAGGAGATTCGATATGCTTGGGGATCTTGTATCTTTGCACACCTATATCACGATCTTCATTAGGTGGTATACCTTGGAGCAACTAGTCTATCAGCTGAGGTGACATTGTTGTAGATTTGGGCTTGGGTTCACATAGCTATCACTCGACTGGTTGTAGATAGATATTTTCCTATTGGGAGACCATATGTCTTCAGATACACAATTCCATTTTTCCAACATAAGATGGGAAAATTAGAGTACTGGCGGTGAGTGTTGGATGATCTAGAGACAGTTACATGGTGGCAATACTTGGATTGCGAGGATTGGCCAGATGATGACATTGAGATGTCGTATGTGTTCTCTTCTAGATACTTGATTGGTCAGACACCATATGTGATTGAGAGATTCTTGGTTATGAGGGTGCTTTGGTAATATGGTTGAGCTCAGGTTATGCCCTAGGGATCTTCTTTGTATGTGCGAAGGCGACAAGATATTCCAGAGTGGGGACCCTCCTTATCCTATGATGTCACTTGTCAGGAGTATTTCGAATTATAGGAATAGATATGGGATTACCATCCAAATATTGCATATGCATTGATGACAGATGATTATGTGCAGTATTTCTTCACACATCCTTTCTCGAGGATATCTAGTCCAGAGGAGCCAGCACCAGCCATGGATGATGATGAGAGGGCAGCACCACATGAACCTAGACAAAGGAGAGATGGGGAAGATGGAGATGAAGGGGATGGAGATGGAAATGATGGAAGGGATGGTAATGATGGAGGGGATGGAGATGCAAGTGGAGGTGGATCGATATTGGATGTCAGAGTGGCTCGAAGGAGGAGATCTACAGTGTCTGTAGGACCACAGCAGATTCAAATTTGTTTGTCCTCCCATCAACAATAGACACAGACAGTTGCTTTTGTTGGAATATTTACCTCAATTCTTACTGACATGTAACTCCTATAGGGAAAAGTCGTTGTGACATTATTCATGTCTGGCCAACTAACTATTTTGAATCTTGTTGAAATGTCCATGTCGCCAAGACATAGGTGATGTCTTGCCGAATGAATTCCATCGCTATAACATAGAGCATTCGTTGTGACCTTTTGTCGATTGGAGACCTCTGGTCAACAGTATGTTCCTATTAGGTGTTAATGCAAATTTCAGAGTAGGTCAAGCACTCGGGGAGAAGTCCCAACGATTGGAGTATGTCTCACCGATAGCATATGGCTATCGGGGTAACTCAAGGGCATCAGGAATATCTCCTAGCGACAATGAAAGGTCTCGCCGATGAGAGTTTTTCACTTGGTGCCTTCATGGTGACAAAAGACTTCGATATGAAGTCTTGGCGAAGGGTGCCTAGTCTCACTGACGGGGATGCAACTCAAGTCATTGGTGTAGCTCTCATTGCATGGTGAAATGTCTTGGTGAAGTCAAATGTCTTTCCAACTTGGCAAGACATGGGCGCTCGGTATGTGGTCTCGGCGAAAGACATAAGTCTTGCTGACTAGTGAATGCAGCGCTCAGGGTGACTTAAGACCTCGGTGTAGGGTCTTAGTGAAAAACTTAAGTCTTGCCGACTCGATAAGACTTGGATGAACTCAATAAGACTTGGTGGTGCTTGATGTAAGGTCTCAGTGAAGAATAAAGGTCTTTCCAACTCAATGAGACTTGTTTGTGCACAGAGTAACCTCTTGGCAAAAACAATAAGTCTTGTCAATGGCAAAGCAGGAAACGATATGACTTGTAAACATTGGTAAAACATCTTGTCGATGGAGGAATCTTTTGCCGATAGAAATGTATTGGATGTCGATGGACTCAGTATGACTCATGGCATTCATTGAAACCTCTTGCCGACTGTTGGGGACTTAAGCCAATATCGATAGCGAATACTTTGTGGCATCGGGGAGACACTGTTAGTGTCTCACCGATATGCCAAAAAAGTTGAATGCCCTTGACCAGTTTGACCATCCTATGTGGAGCCTCGTGGACCAATCAGAGGAAGCGATTTCAAATGGGTGGCAGTTAGATTTTTGCAATTGTTGTGACATTGGAGCTGAACAACATGCAGGGAAAAATCAATTTCTCAAAAGGAAACTATCTATGATTGGCAATGGTGGATAAGGATGCATAGAAGGTAAAAATCTGAATGGGATAAGATTTAAAAGGATCAATTCTGATTTGGAGACAGAGTGAGTGAATCAAACTATTGAGAGAATTTTCTATGATTAGATGAATAGTGAATGAAGCTACTGTGAACTAATACCAGAGAGTTGTATCTCTGATTGTATGTAATTGTTGTTACTGTAATACAAAGAGATTTAGCTTGGTGTGGTGGGTTTTTTCCCGAAAGGGTTTCCCACGTAAATCTGTTGTTCATTGTCTTTGAGTATCTTCTCTATTTCTGTAAATCTTTCATGTGTGTCTTAATTGAATTGTAATTAGAAAAATTAAAAGTACTGTATGCTTACTCCCCTATTGTTTTGACGTTAGGAAAGTTGCTTCCGCATCGTTGCTTTCCTTACAAGTGGTATCAAAGCCTAGCTAGTTGTGTTATCCTTGTAAGAGGGTTGGGTTTTTTGTGTCAATTCTTTTTCAATGGGAGTTTGGTAGAGGTCTAATAGTTTAATTACAAATTAAGATGGCAAGCACATCCGGGAGGATGGATATAGAGAAATTCAATGGTAGCAATTTTGAGTTGTAAAAACTCAAAATGGAAGATCTGTTAGTAGACCGAGATCTTTGGACTGATGTGTCTGGAACAATGCCTCAAGTCATGAAGCAAGAGGATTGAGACCTTGCAGATAGAAAGTCTAAGGGGTTGATAAGGCTCTGTTTGGAAGACTCTGTTCTTTTGAATGTGCATGAAGAAAATACTGCATCTTCCTTGTGGAAAATACTAGCATCTATTTATCAAGGAAAGTCCATGGTGAACAAGTTTTTCTTGAGGAAGAAGTTGTACTCTTTGAGAATGCAAGAGGGAGGATCCATTGCTGATCACTTGAATACTTTCAACATGTTGATTGCTCAGTTAACATCTGTTGGTGTGAAGATTGAAGATGAAGATCACTGCATGCTACTGCTATGTTCTTTGCCAGATTCTTGGGATCATCTAGTAATGGCTATTGGGAGTACAACATCCACTTTCAAGATGGAAGATGTTGTTGCTTCTTTGTTATCGGAAGAGATGAGAAGAAAATCTTCTGAGATGGCAAAGGAGGCTCTGGCTATCAGAGGTAGATCGAAGGAGAAAGGCAAGAAGAAGGACAAGAAGTCCAGATCAAAATCAAAAGGGAGATCAAAGTCTCCTGGCAAAAATTCCAAGGTGAAGAGCTAGAATTGTGGGCAACCTAGTCATGTCTGAAAGGATTACAAGGAGGAGAAAAAGAAGAACTCTTTTGGAAATGATTCTTCTCAGAGTGATGCAGATGCCTTCATTGCAGCTTTGGCTACATGAGCATCAGATGATGTCTGGCTGATTGATTCTGGAGCATCTTTCCACATGACATCTCATAGAGACTGGTTCATGAAGTATGAAGAATACAATGGTGGAAAGGTGTACTTGGCAAGTGATTCAACTTTGCAAATTGTTGGTCGTGGAAGAGTCAGAATTCAATTCCCTGATGGAAGAGTGAAGGGAATCAATGATGTAATGCACATACTAGGTCTGGCTCATAATTTACTTTTAGTAAGTAAGTTGAATGATATTGGAGTGTAGGTCACATTCTCTAGAAATGGCTGTAAGATGACTAGAGGCTATATGGTCCAATGCAACAGTGTTTCTGCAAAGTCACTTAAGGCTACTCATGGAGATAAGAAGGAAAATGTTCCTGATGGAGTAAACACCATGGAGGTTAAACTTCCAGCAGAAAAGACTATGCTCTGGCATCATAGGCTTGGCCACATTGGTGAAAAAGGTTTAAAAACTTTGAAAAATAAAAACCTGGTAGAAGGGCTTGAAGATTGTAACCTTGAGTTTGAATTTTGTGAACATTGCATATATGGTAAACAACACCGTGTTTCATTTTATTTCAGTCCTCACAAATCTTCTGGTTTGCTTGATTATATTCATTATGATGTGTTTGGTCCAGTAAATGTTTCTTCTCTGTCTAAATCAAGATACTATGTGTCATTTATTGATGATTATTCAAGAAAATTTGTATATTTTCTGAAAAGTAAATAAGAAGTGTTCAGTCGATGTAAGGAATTTAAAAACCTTGTTGAAAATTAGACTGGTAGAAAAATAAAATGCTTAAGGACTGACAATGGTGGTGATTTTTGTTCAGGTGAATTCAAAAGGTACTGTACAGATCATGGGATTAAAAGATATAAGACTACACCTTACACTCCATAGCAAAATGGAGTTGGTGAAAGGTTCAACAGGATAGTAATGGAAAGAGCACGAAGTATGCTAAGTAGTGCTAGCTTGGAGGAGAAGTTCGGGCTGAAGCAGTCTCTACAACATGTTACTTGGTAAATCATTCTCCTAACTCTACTCTTGTTGAGAAGATGCCTTTGGAAGCATGGTCTGGAAAGAAGCCCTCTCTGAGACATATTTGTGTCTTTGGCTGTGAGGCATATGCATATGTGCCATTTGAAAAAAGATCCAAGTTGGAAAACAAAGCTGTAAAGTGTATTTTTATTGGCTATAGTGTTGGCATAAAAGGATACAGCTTTGGAACCCTGAGACTGAGAAGGTTTTGTACAATAGAAGCATTATCTTTTGTGACCTGAAGCCTTCTACATTGAATCTGTAGTCAGAGAAGAAATCGAAAAATGAAAAATATGTAGCAGAAATTCCTCCGACACCAGATAAAGAGGAATTGAAAAATCAAAATGTACCTGATACTGAGGAAAGCTCAAGTAGCTCTGAAGGTTCTGAAGATGATGAAGAACTACCTCAACCTCAGCCTATGAGGAGGTCAACTCGTGAAAGAAAGCAACCTGATAGGTATGGGTTTTCTTTAATAGAGTCTACTTGTGCCTATGCTTTAATTTCTAGCACTGATGAACCTAGGACTGTGAAAGAGGCATTTAAAATGTCTGATTCAAACTCTTGGTTGGAAGCCATGAATGAAGAAATGGCATCATTAGAAAAGAATGATACCTAGAGTTTGGTGCCATTGCCTAAAGGCAGAAAAGCTATGGGCTGCAAATGGGTGTTTAAAAAGAAAATAGGTCTAGATGGCAGTGTGGAAAAATATAAAGCAATACTGGTTGCGAAAGGTTATTCCCAGGTAGAGGGAATTGATTATGGATAAATCTTTTCTCCTATAGCTAAGCTGACATCTATTAGATTTCTTTTGTCACTTGCAGCTGTGTATGACTTAGAAATTGAACAGATGGATGTGAAGACAACGTTTCTTCATGGTGATCTTGAAGAAGAAATTTATATGTCCTAGTCGGAGCACTTTGTGGAAAAGGTAAGGAAAGATTGGTTTGCAAGTTGAAGAAATCTCTGTATGGTTTAAAACAGTCTCCTAGAATGTGGTACCAAAAATTTGACACTTTTTTTTGTCATTGGGATTTGTAAGATCAAAGTGTGATCATTGTGTATCTTACAAAGTTGAAAGTGATCAAGTCCTTATTATTGCACTCTATGCTGATGATATGTTGTTCATAGGAAATAGTAAGCTAATGATTTCTGATCTTAAGTCTCAGTTGTCTGCAAAGTTCGAAATGAAAGATCTTGGTGCAGCAGGGTACATTCTAGGAATGGAAATAACTAGGGACAGGAAGAATAGAAAGCTTTGGCTCAGTCAGAGTAAGTATGTCAAGACTATTCTGGAGAGATTTTGTATGACTGATTGCAAACAGCTAGTTGTTCTAGTTATGCAGGGAACAAAGTTATCTATTGAAGACTATCCAAAATCTCCTACTGAGATGGAGGACATGACCAATGTATTGTATGCTAGTGCAGTTGGCAGCCTTATGATGTGCAATGGTCTATACAAGGCTAGACATTGCCCAAGCAGTGGGAGTACTTAGTTAGTTTATGGCTAATCCTGGAAGGACACATTGGGATACTGTGAAAAGAGTGTTTAGATATCTGAAGGGAACTTCAGACTATGCTCTGTGTTACCATGGGAACTTGGTTGAATCACATAGAACTCTTAGCATTCAAGGTTATGTGGATTCAGATTGGGCAGGGGACATTGACAGCAGAAGATCCACCAATGGATATTTTTTCATGATGAATGGTGGTGCAGTGAGATGGATGAGCAAGCCACAAGCTATAGTCACTTTGTCCACTATAGAGGCAGAATACATGGAAGCTACACATGCTTGTAAAGAAGCAATCTAGTTAAAACGTTTGTGTTCTAACATTGGTTTTGATGCAAAAACAATTACTATTTACTGTGACAGCTAGAGTGCTATATGTTTGGCAAAGAATCCTACTTTCCATGCCAGAACAAAACATATAGATGTACAGTATCACTTTGTACGAGATATGGTGGAGGATGGGAAGGTCTCTTTGGAGAAAGTGGATACTTTGGAGAATGTTGCAGATGCATTGACGAAGCCTGTGAGCACAGACAAATACAGGTGGTGTGCCAGTTCGATGGGCCTCTTAGCCCATGATTTTCAGTAGTTTGATTATGCTCTGGAGGTGTCAGTAAGATCTTCGTCAAGTGGGAGCTTGTTGGAATATGTGCCTCAATTCTTACTGACATGTAACTCTTGCAGGGCAAAGTCGCTATGACATTATTCATGTCTGGTTGACTAACTGTTCTGAATCTTGTTGAAATGTCCATGTCACCAAGACAAAGGTGATGTCTTGCCGAATGAAGTCCACTATAACATAGAGCATTCGCTGTGACCTTTTTTTGATTGGAGACCTCTAGCCGATAGTATGTTCCTATCGGGTGTTAATGCGGATGTCGGAGTAGCTCAAGCGCTCGGGGAGAAGTCCCAGCGATTGGAGAATGTCTCACCGATAGCATATGGCTATCGGGGTAACTCAAGGGCATCGAGAAGATCTCCCAGTGACAATGAAAGGTCTCGCCAATGAGAGTTTTTCACTTGGTGCCTTCATGGTGACAAAAGACTTCGGTATGAAGTCTTAGCAAAGGGTGCCTGGTCTCCCCGACGGGGATGCAACTCAAGTCATCGGTGTAGCTCTTGGTGCACAGTGAAACGTCTTGGTGAAGTCAAATGTCTTGCTAACTCAGCAAGACATGGGCGCTCAGTATGTGGTCTCAGTGAAAGACATAAGTCTTTCTGACTAGTGAATGCAGCGCTCAGGGTGACTTAAGACCTCGGTGTAAGGTCTTAGCGAAAGACTTAAGTCTGGCCGACTCGGTAAGACTTGGATGAACTCGGTAAGACTTGGTGGTGCTCGATGTAAGGTCTCAGCGAAGAATAAAGGTCTTGCCAACTCGGTGAGACTTTTTTGTGCACGGAGTAACCTCTTGGCAAAAACACTAAGTCTTGCCAATGGCAAAGCAGGAAATGATATGACTTGTGAACATCGGTAAAACGTCTTGCCAATGGAGGAATCTTTTGCTGATAGAAATGTATTGTATGTCAATGGACTCGGTATGACTCATGGCCTTCGTTGAAACCTCTTGCCGATTGTTGGGGACTTAAGCCAATATCCATAGCGAATACTTTGTGGCATCAGGGAGACACTTTTAGTGTCTCACCGATATGCCAACAAAGTTGAATGCCCTTGACCAGTTTGACCATCCTATGTGGAGCCTCGACCAATCAGAGGAAGCGATTTCAAATGGGTGGCAGTTAGATTTTTGCAACTGTTGCGATACTGGAGCTGAACAGCATGTAGGGAAAAATCAATTTCTCAAAAGGAAACTATCTATGATTGGCAATGGCGGATAAGGATGCACAGAAGGTAAAAATTAGAATGGGATAAGATTTAAAAGGATTGATTCTGATTTGGAGACAGAGTGAGTGAATCAAACTGTTGAGATAATTTTCTGTGATTGGATGAATAGTGAATGAAGCTACTGTGAACTAATACCAGAGAGTTGTATCTCTGATTGTATGTAATTGTTGTTACTGTAATACAAAGAGATTTAGCTTGGTGTGGTGGGTTTTTTCCCAAAAGGGTTTCCCACGTAAATCTGTTGTTCATTGTCTTTGAGTATCTTCTCTATTTCTGTAAATCTTTCATGTGTGTCTTAATTGAATTGTAATTAGAAAAATTAAAAGTATTGTATGCTTACTCCCCTATGGTTTTGACATTAGGAAAGTTTCTTCTGCACTGTTTCTTTCCTTACAGCTTTATAGGCATAGGTGCAAACTTTATAGGGATAACTAACACAGGCTCAAGCACAGATACAGTGTAGGAATAGTCATAGGCACATACACAAGCACAAATTTCCTCTTTAACAGTAGAGAGAGATGCCCTGAGATAGAGATGTGAGTAAGTAGAGGCCTTATCAGAGATATTACAGAGAGTTGTTGAGGGTACCACTACAGTGGACATGCTCTAAGAGGTGTGACATTCCGCTAGGGAGGCCGAGTATTATAGGTTGCAGTATCATGAGGTAGTTTCTGCAAAGTAGTGTGTTAGTTATGCACAGTCTGCCAGTGCCAAGTCAGGTAGGATCCACTCACGAACCACGAGCAGGGGTGTGACTAGGCCACCTCCCAGAGATCCAAGTGCAGGTTCATCTAGTGGTGCAACATGAGGCTTAGCTAGGCCAACATTGTTTGGGGGGAGCAACACGTAGCCATTCGTTCATATTTGATGTATTAGCACTTTATGTATTCACTTGTTTAGTTAGAGATGATATGATATTCTGCCACATTTTGGATCTATCTCCTGACATTTTATGATATCATTGTACACTTGACATTTATTTTGAGATTATATGATTTGATGATGGATGCATTTAATTTCCATTCTATATGTTGTGATGCCTATGTGATTATGCCATGGTTGTGTATGGATGAAATGGTGAAATGGTGATGCATGGTTTATGATTCTATATGTTTTATGGATGATGCCCTTTTTTTATGCTATATGAGATGGATGTGATTGTGCAAATGAGATGTAATGCACTTTATGCTTTTATATTTTTCTAATGCACATATATGATCTAATGCATGGATGGATGTATGATAATACCTTCAAATTTATGATATGATATGATAATGATTATGCTGATGGAGCTACATGTGAATGATTTTTTTTTTTTTGTTAATGCCAAATGTACTCAAATCATTGATGAGAGAAATAGAATCGTTTTGAAATTTGGTCTGCCTTGGAAAAATCTATAATGCACATGCATAACTAAAATGGATGCAATCTATCTTAACCATGCAAAACTAATATGCAATGTTGTCATTTTGTTAGCCAATTTGTTATGCTTGGTATCATCATTGTGCTTTTTAATATGTTGAAAGTTAGTACAAACATTGAAGGTATAATTAGACCATGATGGCCTGAGTACAACTTCCATGGATTTTTGATATTGCAAGGTAATACAAGCATCTAGGTATAATTGAATCGAGATGACTTGAGTATTGCTTGCATAAAACAAACAAGATTTAATCCTTTTCCTATGCAAATTCAAAATGTCATCAATCATACTTTGTAGAGCCTGTTCCGTGACAATTTGCACGATAGTAATGATTAACTCATAGACAACAGACAAAGAAAAATCATACTTCTTCCTAGCTCCTCTAGTCCATGACATCATTGAGTTGCTCCAAAGAAATGATAACAAAAATTAAGATACAATAGTTGAACATACATGCTAAAGTGATTAAACCATGCTTCAAAGGAGTATCATCCATTTAGGAATTTTTTGACTGATCTTGTTGTTGATTTGGATGGTTGATTCTTTTAAAATTTGTGATCAATGTTTAATGTTGAGTTGTTATCGTGATTGTTGTGTTTTCTACATTGTCTTACTATTTGCTTGTTTGTTTTTGTTAAGCTCAAAGTAGATTGCCCGAGTTTAGGATTTTTTCCCTAGTGAGAAACCAACCATTTATTGTGGATATACAATGATAACCATGCCAAGGTGAGACAAGACCGCAATGCCCATATATGTACATGAGGTTCATCAATGATCAGGCATAATGATAGCGAAAGCAGATGACCAACACACATGACAATAGATGGAAGAAGCTAATCTATCACAAATAGCACTTGTTGCTAGTTTTCACTACTTGTTTTTATTGGACTTTTTCTGATTATATGATTTTTTTGTTGTTGCCAAGATGCCTGTTTGCCAAGTTTTCATCAAGGAAATGATGAAATATTGTCATCATTGCATGTTGATAGGTGGCTCCTACGTTCTTTAACCCAAAAGGCATGATGTTCCAACAGAATGTACCCCATGGGATTGTGAAAGCTATTTTGTCTTAGTCTTCTGGTGCAATTTTTATCTGATTATAGCTTGAAAATTCATCCATGAGTGATAGCATTACATGTCCAGCTGTTAAATCCACAATGATGTCTATGTTAGGAAAAGGAAAGCCATCATTCAGACAAGCCTTGTTAAGGTCTCTAAAATCCATGCATATTCTAATACTGTTGTCTGGTTTAGAGACTAGTACAATGTTTGAGATCCATTCTACATAATCAATTGGTTGGATGAATCCTGCATCCAATAATTTCTTCAATTCTACTTTCACTAGCAGGGTGATGTGTGGATGCATTTTTCTCAATTTTTGCTTTACTAGCTTCACTCCAAGTGGTAGAGATAAGTGATGCATTATAAGATCTGGATCTATTCCTGGCATGTTAGCATAGGACCAAGCAAAATTGATTTATCTTTCTTCAAAGAATTTTGTAAAACTTGGCTTCTCTTCCTCTGTCATGGATGCAAATAGATGTAGAGTCTTCACTATTTCTATAGTGCCAATGTTTATGGATTGTGTAGGCTCAACCAATACTAAAGATATTTCATGATAGTGCTTGGGAAGAGTGTCAAATCTCCCATCCTTTAGTGCCTCAGAGAGGTTTTCACCATTGGATACACTCTCTATTTTTACTTTTTCATGATCTAATACTACCATTAAATGGTTTTCACCATTAGATTTATTTTTGATATTCATTTTGCAGCTAAGAGATTTGGCACTCCCCTTGTTTGGAGCTTCGTTATGAGATTCAATGGTGGAACTTGTTTTGGGATTTTCAGAACAAAGGAAGTTGACAATGGCGTTATCATCTAAAAAGATAGAGATGTCAAGCAGCTCAGCTTGTTCCTAGTCAATAAGTTTGGGATGTACCAGTGGTAAGGAATCATCAGATTGGTTTAAGTTAAAGGTGGTAAGTGTCATTATGGCAACATTGTCAAAGCGTTCAATAGAAATTTCAAGGTATATGATGTTACTCTCCTCCAAATGATCTATCTCACTTGATGTCTAATCATCCTCACTAGAGTCATTGATATGTAGTGATCCAAATTCAAGTGTTCTAGACCCTTAACTTTGTCCCTCCATACGTATGGGTGCATACCTTTGTATCACATCAATTTATTTGTCATGACAAGATTCTTCAGATAATGAATCCCATTCATATTCATTTGAATTTGTTTTAGAACTATCTTGCAATTAGAGGATTCACTCACAAATCTATTGCTTGGCTTCTTCTTTTGTCTCTTCTCTGTATCCTAGTCCTATCTTGTCTTTGGCATTGATTGTGATAGGCTGAATTGGTTCCACGATACCTTCTTTTGTTTTGCCAATAGGACCTTTTCCTTCATATCCCATCTTTTCTAAGATTGTGAAGCCTTTACCATATGGCTCTATTAGTATATTGGAAGTTGATGCTTGAGATTATTCTTCATCTTTGTACAACCAATTTAGAATGTCCTTGTCTTCAGATTCATCAACTAGAGTGCCTTCTTTTACAAATTTACCATCAAAAGAGCATGATTGGTTGTGAATATTGTTGTCTAGATGTTGATGGCTACCCACATGATTTTGGAGAAGGTAATAGCTATGAGAGACATAAGGACTGCTCAAAATAATATTCACCCATGCCTTTATCTTTCAACTGGTTCTTTTTCTCAAATAGTTTTGACAAAGAATTTAGTTGACTTTCATGACTTGAGGAAGTGGAATCACCAATGCCTTTATCTTTTGATTGAACCTTTTTCTCAGGATGATTTGACAAGGAGCTAATTTGACCTTTGTTGCTTGATAAATTAGGAGTGACAGCTTCCCTGTTGTGTGGTACAAAAGTATCTTGGACCATCTTAAGAGTGTTGCAATATTGAGGATTATTGGAATCAACTGAAATGGTGATCTATTGTCCATTATAAGGGAATTTCAAGTATTGATGGTATGTTGACAGTGCTGCTTGCATTTCATGGATCCAAGGTCGGCCCAAGAGTATGTTGTATGTCAAGTCTTTTTCTAAAACTTGGAAAACTATATCTTTTTGAATTCGTCCCACTTGAATTGGCAACACTATCAGTCCTTGGGAGGATCTTTCTTCATCATCATAGACTTTTATAGTGATTTTTATTTTGGCATCTATGGCATTTTTTGAAAATCCTAGTGCACGAAAAAGTTTTAAAGTATAAATATTTAGACCAGCTTCTCCATCTATTAAGACACATTTGACCTAATTTTTATGGATTATAACCTCAATGTGAAGTGGTGTGTTGTGTGGGTGAGTAAGGGATGCATCATCATTTTCTAAGAATGATAAACAATGAGGTGTGGTCAAATGTCCCACCATGGATTGGAATTGACAAACTTCTAGATTGGTAGGTACTGTAGTGTCCACTAGGGCCTTTTCCAGAATATCCTTATGGGCTGGTGAAATTTTGAGAAGTTCTAGTATGGATATTTGAGCTGGGATCTTTTGCAATTGGTCTACAATGTTGTATTGATTTGACGGGGTGGTAAATGTTTTTGATGTACTTCCCTTCAATACATGCCTAGACTGAGCCCTTGTGGTCACATTTACTGGCATGTTGTCTGTTTGTCTTTGATTTTGATGACATTTATTTGATTATCAGTTGCATCCATGTCTTGTTTGATGTCATTGAGTTGATTTTTAGCTACAATAATGTCTTTTTTGTCATTGATTTCAATGTCACTAGTTTGATCATCAACTACCTCAATATGAAGGATGGTAGAATCATAGACATAGTTCACACTTTTCCCTTTGGTGTTTGTTGAAGAGGATTCCCCTTTTTCATAGTTAGGTAGAGGGTTTCTGAATGCTCTATGATCAACATTTTTTTGAGGTCCCTCTATCGATATTTCCTTTCTATCTATCAAGTGTTGTACCAAATGTTTTAGTTGCATGCAATCATTTGTTTTATGGCCCTTGTTTCTATGAAAATCACAATAATGTGCATCATTCCACCATCATGGTTTAACTCTTGGTTCCCAATCTCATGCCTTTGGTAATGTTATAAGTTTGGCTACAAGAAGCTCTTTTAATCTTGATTCGAGTGACTATCCCAAAGGTGTAAATTTTCTTCGATCTGATGGTGTTCGATATGTTGGTGGTTTAGATTCAATATTTTTTTATTGTTGTTTTGATTGGTGTTTTGATTAGTTTTTTGATTGGTCTTGGGTGTAATTCCTGATAGATTAAATACTAGTTTTGCATTATGTGTTTCAGCTACACCATCATTACCGACATTTTTGTTTCTTTTCCATAATTTGGGTTTCTCATTCCTATTATAATGATTGGAGGAGTTTGCTGAGTTGTTTCCTTCATTATAGATTTTTAATACTCCTCTTTTAACCAAGGCTTCTTCAAATTTAATTCTGTTTTCAATCATCTTTTCAAAGTTGGGTGGATATTGCAATTCGAGTCTATAGCTCATCTCATTGTTTAGATTATCAATGAAGATTTCCATCTTTTCCTTTTTAGGTATAGGATGAGCATATCTAGAAAACAATCTTCTCCATCTTTGTAAAAATATAAGGAATGATTCACCCTTTTTCTATTTTGTGTTGCAAAGATCTCTCATGCTTATCTCGTGTTGGATATTTTACGAGTATTGGGTGATGAATTTATTTACCAGCTCTTCAAAGGATCTAATACCGGGTGGGAATTTTGAAAACCATTCCATGCAATGGCCACCCACACTTCATGGAAACAATCTCATCAAATAGGTCTCTTCATGTGCAAACTCCAAGCTCATGGTGCGAAATTATCTTACATGATCTATAGGGTCATATTTGCCATTATATTTGTCATATTTTGGAAGATCACAGTTTGGTGGAAATGGTATCATATTCAGACTTCTATCAAAGGGATAAGGACAAATATCTTGTAGAAAATATCTTTTTGTGGTTCCTCTTTGCATGTCCTAAATCTGCTATTGAAGGTTTTGCATTTGTTGGGTCAAAGCATTCATTGGATTAGTGTTTCATGAATCAACCTCTATCCTCTTGGGAGCTCCTTTCAGTTGGTTGATATCAAACTCATTGGGTAGTTTAACACCTTGGTTTGCCAACATCAGAAAATATTTTTCTCCATCTTTTTCTAAAATATTTTCCATGAATTTGTGTAATTTGGGGTCTTGTTGAGCTTGTTGAATGTCTTCATCAATGATTTCATCATTTTTAGGTTGGTGGAATCTGTGAAAGGGATTTTATTTAGCTTCAACCATGGTGGTTTGGGCTTCAATTTCTTTCTCTTTGAGTTTTTGTTCTTGAAATCTTGTTGAAACAGGCATACAAGTGATAAAAGTTTACTATAACTTTGATCTTTGTTTAGGAGTGCTAAGGAGATACCTAAGTCAAATAGAATCATGGATTCTATTGATGAGACTAAGGTGATAAATCTGATGACATCGTGTTGTTTCATGATGAAGGATGATAGATCTTGATGATGAAACTCATCTAACAGTCAAAGATAGGTTTGATGATTTAGGCACTTTAAGATGGTTTGATTCAAGTTTAGTTAAAAGAATTCAATTGAAAAATCTATTTTCTTCAAGTTTAAACTAATGTTTGAATAACGAATGATCTGTGCTAAAAAAAAATCCCTAAATTTGGTTTTAATTGTCTCACAAATGTTCAAATTAACTCTTTGTGTGTGACTATGATGGATTCGCTAAAACATGGTCTAGATGCGCTAGAAGATGGTACAAATGCACTAAAAGATGGCCTGGATGCACTAGATTGTTCCCTAGATGTGCTAGAATAGAAGGTGTATGCGTTGAAAGATATGATGGATGTGCTACAAAAAAACCTAGATGCACTGAAAAATGAGGCAAATGCACTACAATAGAAAGCTGATGTGCTAAACTAGAAATGGTCACCATTTTTGAAAGTTTGTCTAGTTTTTATGTTATCAACTTAGTGAATTGGGTGTTTTCTAGATGGAAGATCTCTTGAACAGTGAGTTTTCCTGATCTTGTTGTTTGTGAACCATGTGAATTAAGTGTTTTTAATGGATGATCTCTTGAAAAATGATTTCAAACACAACAAGTTGTAAAATAATTGTTTCACCGTATGAGCTAAACATTAAGTGTATGTTCAAGGATCTGGTCTGATCCCTTTGATTTCCATAGGTATTAAACAATAGCAAATAGATAAGTCACTTTTCTAATGTCAAGGGTCATTTATAATATCATAGCCCACATCTTAGAACTACGTCAACTCATACAGCCATGTCACCCCCTAGAGGGCGCCTGTGTTTTTTCTTTTCTTGGGTCTTAATCAAAGTTGAATCCTCCACTTTTGGCTAGTAATCCCTAGTAGTTATATGGTGAGTATCTTGGGGGCAGATTCTTCCCTCCCCTTGCACTATGAATATTAAAAATGTTTGAAAACTGACTTGGTTGGCTACTACACATAAAGTTCTTAGTAAGGGTTTCTGTTTAGTGCGGAAAAATGATAAACTCCCTTAGGAGACCTCCCAACCTTTAGAACAAAGGATTTGGGGATGGTTATCAATGCACACTACTGGTGATTGGGAGTTTCCTCACAATCACATTTTATTATAGTGTGTTGGAATACTTGGCTTTAGCCATTCCCACTTAGGGTGAGTACTTTTTCCCACTATGGCAAGCCTTTTAAAAGTGCTAATGCATTAAATGAAAGAGTATGGCATTCTAGTCACCCAGTGAAGGGGAGAGCATGGGCCTATCACTTTACAAGTGCAACATACATGGTGTTCATTAACCTCTTAATTAAACTAGATGCCTAATTTAATCAAAGGAAGAAAAAATTAACTCCAGCCCTTGCAATTTTCTTTGACAATGTTTAAATCACCTACAAAATAGAGAGGCGCCAATCAGTTCCTAGAATTATGAGTTTCTACAAATAAATTTGAATGCATTGAAATAGAAACCATATGCACTAATAAACACCCTAAATGTGCTAATCTGGAAATTAGAAAATGAAAACCAAAGTCCTGTATGAGCTAGAAGAGGAGGAAGATGTTCAAAAAGATCACATGGATGTGCTAGAACAGGTCCTAGATGCACCAAAAGAGCAGATAGATGTGCTAGAATAGGAATTGGATGCATTGAAAGAATAGACAGATGTGTTGAAAGAAGCTTCAAGTGCGCTACCTTGAAATTCACGATCAAACCTGCAGACAAAAACTTGCTAGAAAATGTTAAAAATGGGGCTAGGCCGCTAGGCCCCACGGTGGGACCAAATTTATGTGTGTATAAAATATGTGAGTGTAAAAATAATACAACACAATCAATGAAACATTACATCAGAGAATTTAAATAACAATATAATCGAATTGAAACAAACAAACTCTCTAATGTCATCCCATTGTCCTCTATCTCCAAGGATTTTTCAAGTCATTATGTGGCTCTCAGATTATGTGTATGCACATGACTTGTCAAATGACAACCTGGAGAATGAGATGCTAGAAATGCAATAAACCTTCTTACATGATTGATTTTTAAACGATATGTGTTAGATTATTGTGCAAGGATTATGATAATGTTATGATATTGATAATGGAATTGATGTAATGTAATTATAGAAATTAAGATGCAACTAATGGTAAATCCATGATTAATATAAAGGATGCTAAAGGAAAATTCTAAAATGACAATGCTAGTGAAATTTCCATAGAATGTACTTATGCTCAATTCTCTATATGAAATATTGTAAATGAGGCTATATTTATATATTTCTCCAAGGTATCATCCTATGTGGAAGGAATCAACAGTCTAGATTTGATCTGGAGAGATGGATGATTGGGAGTGAAGAGGTTGGAGAAAATCAAGGAGTCTGTTCCCTTTAGTAGAACAAATTGCCAAGTGTGGAGGAGAATCAAATGGAGGAGGAAGCCAAGTGTCTCAGAATTGGTTAGAATTTGTTGAGATAAATTCCAATTTAAATATTAAGAATATTTAATTTCATGAGACACATGATGAGGTGGAAGATGAGAAGTTAGTAGAAATATGACTAAATTCAAATTTAGAATTTGAATTTAATAAATGGGAGTTAATTAAATAAAACAAACTAGTTAAAGTTGTTTATTTAAGTAAAACATGAAGAAAATGATTTAGAATAAGAAGAATTTAAGAAAGTGAACTATATAAATAAAT
The DNA here is from genome assembly GCA_007258455.2 of Sequoia sempervirens. NCBI lineage: Eukaryota > Viridiplantae > Streptophyta > Pinopsida > Cupressales > Cupressaceae > Sequoia > Sequoia sempervirens. Next base: position 285,914,025 of record VDFB02271358.1, read on the forward strand.
TTGGCAATTTATTTATAAGTAGAAGAATTAAAGATTTATTAATTAAATAGCTTGTATTTAATTAATTTCCTCCAAACCAATTTTAGGTGTATACAGTAAGCAATAGCATAGACAAGGTTGTTAGTAGTTTGAAAAAATACCTCAAAGAAATGTGGTCTCATGGTGATGGAATGCCATTCCATCACCATGAGAGCACACTTCTTTGACACATTTCTTTAAACATCTCACCACCTTTTCTATGATACCACATTTTCCATACATGTGTACCAAAGCATTTTATCAAACTACTCACTTCCTTGTTGTTATGGCTAAAATCCTAGAATAGGTGCTTTCCAAAAAACTATGGATGTTTGGAAAAATTTCTATCGAAGAGTAATAGTAAGCAATAATACCATAGAGAAGGCAATGAACTATTTGAAAAAATTCTTGAAAGAAATGCATTCTTATGGTGATGGAATACCATGATGTGAATTTGTTTGAAATGGCATTCCATCACCATGAGACCCCATTTCTTTGATGCATTTTTTCAAATAGTTCACTGCCTTCTCTATGCCACCACAATTATTGTACATGTCTACGAAAGCATTTTATCAAACGGTTCACCAGCTTGCTGCTATTGGTAAAAGCCTAAAAACATGTGCTTTCGAACAAGATATGGATAGGGGAAATAGTAAGTGTGAACCAACATCCCTCTAAAACCTGTAAAACACGAGATAAACACATTATAAAATTGAAATGCAAGTTAGAATCTAATTTCCCCATGAAATCCATTTGCAATGCTTAAAATAGGAAAGAAGAATGAAGAACACAATGAAATAGATTAAATCCTATTAAAACAAGAAAACTATTGATCCCATGGGGGAATTGGTGCCAATTTGATGTGAAAATTGGCCCTTTCCCAACTCCTATGATGCAGTGTTGAAGATTGATGAAGAGTGACGAATGCTCCAAGATAAAAACCTGCATAACCTAGCTATAACTCAAAAGTATGTATAAAGATTGTTGAAGATTTGAGTATAGTAAGTTTACAAAAGTTGTGGATGATCAACTGAGGAATGAAGTCTCTTATTTATAGATGAGATTGAAGGATGAATGTCCAAAATAGAGCAATCTGGGACTAACATTCAACCAATGGCAAGATGCCACTTGTCAACCTATGAGTGGATGGAGGATGTGCAGGTTTTGAAGAATGTGCAAAGAGGGGGGAGATTCAAATTCAAAATATGGCTTGAAGGATGAGGTCAAAGGTGAAGTTAATGTCACATGGCTCAAGAAAAGGACTTGTAAGAGATGTTAAATGCTTTGTTGGAAGGGACAAGTCCTTTTTGGGGAGATTTCAAATTTGAGGAATATTCCATCTTTGATGCCTTTTTAAATGAAAATAGATAAAACAATTAAATTGATTTTCATGTGAAAGTTGTAAAATCTAGAGGATTTGATGGATTAAGACTAAGATTAATCAGGATTTGATTAATTTAAAGGAGATTTAGCTGATTTGACCATTTTGACTTAGATTTTAGGATTTAAATAACTCAAAATGAGAAGAGAATGATTTAGACTTAGTTAAATAAATATTTTTGATTTATTTAAAAGGGGGTGAAGTTAGATTAAATTAGATAAATGTGTGATTTATTTAATTTAATTAGATGAACTTTAGAAATTTAATCAAATAATATGGATTATTTAATTAAATAAAGATAGGAAGATGAAATGACCTAGCTAATTACATAGAGACAATGATTTAATTAAATTGAGAGATTTATTTAATTAAAAAGGAATTATGATGAATTTAATCAAATAAGGCTATTTGATTAAATGGTTAGATAGAGGGATAATTCAGGATGAAGCGATGTTAGTAGATCAAGATCGAGTGCATGTGCATTTTACGTGTCTACATTTTGCCATCTTTGAAGCAATGTACTTGCTGCGTTGGTTCAAAGAATAAACTGTCTTGATTAAAATTCAAAAATTCTCTAATTTTTTTGGATGCCCCACTGTTGCCCCAGCGAATGAAGAATTACAGCGGTATATTGCCCCCTCGAGAGATCGGGCGAAGAGGTTTGATTTGAGGGTCGATCTCTCGACAAAGATGTTCAAGATCAATTCAACTCAAAAGTTTGATGTAGATAGATTTGATGATGTAGATAGTCATCGACTATGGGTAGCCTCATGTATATTTTGATATATTACACATAGTTGATCCTAATTTCTACCATGACAGTTACATTATTGATGATATAAATGAGATGATTATGATGTTTATATGTAATGGATGATATGATGATGCATGGATGATTATGAAAATAGATGATAAATGTATGGTTTATGAGATGTTTAGAATAACCAATCTATATTATGCAATTATGGGGATGAATGCATGTGGTATGATTAATGCTTTCTATATGATATGATATTCATTATGCAGTAAGCTGACAATTTTTGGATGCAAGATAGATGCAATGGTGATGATTTATGATTAACTGTCATGGTACCATGTTAGCATGAAAAGCAAGAGATAGAAGAAAATAAGAGATTCCAACATGACATGAGATGATGATGATGATGATGATGATGATTACTTGCCAAGGATTTGGTATTTTCAAAGGGCCAATTACCTTATGTTTGATAACACATGTAGGCACGATGCATCAGGGTATAAAGAACTAGGATGGTGTTGTACCTAGTGCGATGGACTTTGACTTTACAAACAGATAGGAGTATTCTTGTTCACACTTGAAATATGGAAACCTTGCTAGGACATACCTAACAAAGCAAGTATTTGCCAAGTTATATTACAAGAAAATCCAACAAGCACAACAGATAAAAGATAATGATCATTGCCCCATTCCGTTCTCTCTAAATCATTTTGATTAGACATCATCGAGAGGTCATTGGAATGGGTGCAATAAGATAAATCAAAAGAAAAGATCAAGTACACAAACAAGTCAATGTTCTTCATACCTCTAGCCAAAGGGATTTGTTTTGATAGGATAAGGATCCAAAGTGATATCCAAAATGATGCCCATTGTCAGAACGATATATCCTAGGAAATGCATTGTATAGGATGATGATGGGTTGATAAGTTGTTTGATAAACTGTTGATATAAGGTTGTTTGACATGTTTGAAAATGATCAAGATTTTGATTTTGCATTTAAAAGTTTGAAGTTTGCTTTTGATTTTACGTTTGAAGCTTGCTTTTGCTAATTGTTGTACTTGTTTCTATTTATTTTTCCAAAGGGTGAGTGTGATGATTGATTTATTATGGATGATTGATTATTGCGGGTGATTGTGAAATGAGATGGATGGATTTTTTTCAAATATTTGGATTTTTTTGACATTTTTGAAATGTTTTGATTTTTTAATTTTTTGAATGTTTTGGAGTTTTCTGAGATTTTATGAATGTTTTTGGATTTTGTGTTTTTTGAATATTTTTGGATTTTGATGCCTTGGGGGCTGATCAAAGATTATCCTTGCCTACGTTTAAGCTCAGAGAGGACATAGTTTAGATTCCATTTTTTTGACTTTTTCTGGCTTTTATGAATGTTTTTGGATTTTTCGCATGTTTTGAATGTTTTTTGATTTTCTTGGTTTTTCGAATGTTTTTGGATTTCTCGCATGATTTTGATGATTTGGATATGGATGTGTGTGATGATATCAGTGCTCTGTTTAGGATTTTGTTGAATACCAAGCTAAGGTTGACTGATCGAATCGATGGATTGATGATGATAACATTGTTGAGGATGCACAACAATGCAAGGATAGTGTTAAGAAACACAAAGATTAGGATGGATATCCCAAGATGATGATTGATTGATTGGATTTGATTAATCAAGATTTTGAAGCTTGATTTGGAACAAAATTGTTTTGAATGATTCAATGTGACGTTGAAGCACACGTTAGATGCAATTGATATTGATCGTTTGGATTGATGTTTAATGAAAGATGAAGATTGATAAGGAATGTTTTCTCATCAAAATGTGCCATGGGTTAGTGATTTGGATTTTTTCTCACAAGTGGTGGACCAATTTTTTTTCACATTTGCCAATGTTCGGATCACCACATAAGTTGGAGGATATAGATCAAGATTTATTCTTGAAGCAAGATGTAAATATCTGCCCCCAGTGTCTAGCAATGTATGGAATGTGATGTGTGGATGGTCGGATAGGTGTATGGATGGAGGGATATGGATTATCTTGTGATAAGATAAGGTGTTTAGATAAAGAATGGTCATTTGGATAGGATAGGATCAATGAAAATGACTCATGTCGAGATGTTTACCATAAGCAAGTGTAAAGTGTGCACCAAAGTTTCATCAAGATTAAGATAATTTGGAAGATGGATGTCGATGGATGAAAATGAATTGGATAAATGGTTCATGGATGAATGGATTTATTATGGATGAGATGGATGGAATGTTAGATTTATTATGGATGGGATGAGATGCTTCTACTTGAAATGGCGCACGTGGATGCTCGATTCTACACATGATGCTTGTTTTCCAGGTTTTCATCATGGTACTTGCCCAAAGCGCCATTGTAGTGGTTTTCACTAGAGGACGATTTTTTTTTCTTTATTGTTTTCAATCATTTTTCTAATTTTTTTTGGATTTTCATATTTTATTTTATTTTTGGTTTTTTTGAAAGATTTTAATCTCATTCCAAATCACAAGGTGTCGCTGATGTAGATGCCCCTGTCATAATGTGCCATCGATATCTTGCTTGAAGAAGCTGCTTTGCTAAGATACATGCACTTGAATGCAACTTTTGGGATTCTTGATCTGCTTCATTGATATCGGGGTTAACTTTGTCTCTGTGTGCACATCACAATAGAGTGCCTTCAGAATCCTTATGATGAAGGGTCATTGCCAATACATGGTCAATTTGAGAATTGGATATCATGCGTGGAGGTGTGGATGGAGTGTTTTTAGGGATAAGAGATGGATTGGTTGACAGTTTGGAACCTTTGACTCTCCAAACTTGGGAAGATGAGCAATGATGGGTGGATACGAAAGTGTGCATGGAATTAGGACCAATTGCTTGATACACTTTGTACGCCGCTTGAAAGCCTGCTTTTGCTTTTGTGGACATCCTTGATGGATACTTTTCCCTTTTTTATTTTGCCCCATAGTTTCTTTGACTAATGGAGTTTGATAGGGATAATCTTTCTTTGTATTCTTTGGTATCCACTTGTATTTGATTTGTCCATTATTATTCTTTGCTTCTTTTTCTTTAATAACGTTGCTTGTGCTTTGATTCAAATATTTCTTTTGACGTTGGTCCCAATTCGTGGATGGGGTGATGGGTGGATGAAGATTCATGATGTGGCTAGTTGTAGTATTGGCATCGATTTCATCATAAGGACTCTTTGTGCTCCCTATGTTGATGTTTGCCTGAGACATAGTTTCCCCCAGTATGGTGGTAGTGGCACCTTCATTCCTTGATTCTACTTGTTTTGAGATGTCTTGTTCGGTATGCATTCTCTGATAGATAACCACTATAGATGATGTTATTTTGATTTGTTGCTCTGCTGACTCTGGTATATCCTATTCTATTTGACCTATTTCTTTGAGTGGATAATGTTGGATATCTTCAAACATGATGCCCTTGGTCTTAATTTGGGATTTATCTGATCCTGATGTTGAAAACTCAGTTTGACTATAGGAATCACTAACCTTCTCTTTTTGTGTAATAATGTCAGGAGTAAAGGAATCATGTTATGAATGAAGATCATCTATGTTTCCATCCAAAGAAAGCATCTCATGGGTATATGGAGGAGTATGTGCTATGTGGATATGATCATCTTGTATAGATAGGAGAGTATCCATTAGACCATTGTAGTAGCTTGGAGATACAAACTCTTAATCTTGAATGATTTCATAATTGCTTTCGACATGCTTTGGATCAAATTCTTGACATGGGTCAGTTTCAAAGGATGGATTGCTTACAAAGGGTTCTAGGATATCTTCATTAGGAAAGGAAAGTGGTTCATTATCCTCTTGATCTTTGAGTGGGCTTGGATCAAGTTTCAAGTTGAGGATTCCTTGAGTATCTATAATCATGAGGTCAAAGGGGGTCAACATGTCTTGGAAAGGACCATTGCTAGACCTTGGTGAAATATTTTGATCATGCTTTGCAATAAATTCTTGAGATATGTCCTCTAACTCATAAGGAAATGTAGATACATTTTCAAAATGATCATTGGTCGATGGATCATAGATTATTTCCATGGGATCAAATAATTCTAACACTCCTTGAAATAGATCACTAAAAAGTGACTCTTCACGTATGGTGAGTTGATCATCAGATGGGGTGGAAACATCTTCAAGGTGCTCATTGATGGAGAGATCTTGATCATTGTTTTCAACAATTGAGGTGGAGGGATTTTCAATGTATTCAACCATAGGGTCAAATGATGTTGAAATTTCTCGAATTGGATCATTGTTGGGTATTGTTGGTGGATTTTGATCATGATTGAAAAGTGATTTTTGATGTATGTTAATTTCATCATTGGATGAGGTGGAAACATCTTCAAGGTGTTCATTGATGGATAGATCTTGATCATTGTCCCCAATAGTGATTATCTTTTGATCAATAAGGTCTTGGATGTTATTTTTGAGTCAAATACAACTTGATGTTGTGTGTCCCTTTGTTTTGTGGAAATCACAATGGTGCTCCGCGTTATACCCTGGTAGTTTAACAAGGGATTCTTGATAGTTCCCATAGATGGGGAGCTTTATGAGATTTTTGTGTACCAATTGTTGCAGGACCAATTTGATTGGTCTCCCAAGTGGTGTTTATTTTTGTTTGTTACTTTGTGATATTTGTACTTGACCTTGTGGTGATTGATTTTGGAGATGTGGTGATTGATCTTTGAAATGTGGCGATTGATCTTCGAGATGAGGTAATTGGGTTTGTTGTTGATCTTGATCTTGATATCTGACCTCTTGACATTGGATATTTTGTTCTTGATGAGGTTGTGGACACAACTCAATTCTTTGATGGCATGGTTCAACCAAAGGAAGAGTGTACTGATTTTGGAGTGAAGATATCTCTTGGCTCAATAATTCAATTAGTTTGGCATGTGAAGCAAGTTTTTCTAGTGAAATTTGATCTTGATTTTGAATTTGACTCCCTTGATTTGGCTTTTTTTCAATTAGATTTGGGATGTACACTTGTGGTGTTTGCATGGGATCATGGAAAAATTGATTTTGGACAATGTTCTAACTTGGGATGATATTCAAATTTGGCATTATGGGTTGAAATTGAACATTGTTGATGTTGGGAATCACATTGCCTTGATTTAGGTAACTTTTATTTTTCATGGTGTTACCTTGACTTGGAGTCATTAACATATTGTTTGGACTTTGAACAATATTCCTATGATTTGCAAACATATCCATTCCAAATTTTACCAAGTTTGGATTCAAAATGTTCATGTTTTGTAAAGTTGTACTTGGTACATTCACATTTGGCATGTAGGAATTTGATGGGATGATGTTGTTCATTTAAAGGCTCATGCATTGAGTGTTTGGTTGATAGATTTGTAGGTTTGGACTTGGATTTAAATCTACCATCGGGAAAGGTGTTCCAAAATTTTGACTAGGCATACTCACATTTGTTGTACCATTGAGGTTTGTACGAGATAATGATCCCATGCATGGATTGTATAAATGTGAGTTTTGAAAATCAATTGGCATTGTAAGGATTTGATAGTTTGGTTGAATTGGATTACTCATGATGTACGGATCAAGTTTATATTCCATGTTCCTCTTGTGTTCTGACCTTGTTGTAAAAGTGACCTCTAAGGTGTTTATGACCAATGATGAGATGAAGGATGAAAAGGGGTGAATGATATGAGTGTTGTTTTTCTTAGGAACTTTAGATCTATGCTAAACTTTAGGATTTGATTTTGATTGGTTTTGATTGGATAATGATCTTGTAAACCCTAAGATGTTGCATGTGATCTTTAGGATAAAATTGTTCAAAGGTTGGTTGATTTTAACTAAAGGTATGAGAAAGGATGCATTCCCATACTCCTAATTAAACAAGGTAATTTTGATTTGGTTTAAGGATGTTCCCAAGTCTAGATAATGATGTTTCCAAAGCTCTAAAGTGTAAGGAAAGCTTAGGTGCGGAACAAACTCTCCTAATGTTAAAACCTCAAGGAAGAATGCAGAGGTGACTTTAAATTTTGCAATTACAATTCAATTAAGATACTCATGAAAGAAATAACAGAAATAGAGAAATGAACATACACAATTTGGACACCAGATTTATGTGGGAAAACCCTTACGGGAGAAAAATCCACCACACCAAGAAAATCCTCTTTGTATTATAGTAATAAAAATTACATATAGAGTTCAGACTTAACTTTCTGATGTCAATTTACAACAGCATAATTTCCTGATCAACCTTGTACAAAAATTCTCTTAGAATTGAATTCATACACATTGATCAAATCATGTTCAATCGAGCAACACTTCATTATCTCACACTCTTATGTACATCGTCATCCCCCATTGCCTAAGAATAATCATTTTTCCTCACAGTCTATTCATCTCCCTCACAAGAATGGTCACAACAGTCCAATTGCTAGCAGTTCACATTCCGCTTCTCTAATTGGTCAAAAACAAACCACGTAGGATAGACATTCAGTCAAGGAATTCAAATAGTATCGCATGTCGGTGAGACACTAAACCGTGTCTCCTCGATGCCACAATGCCTGACTGTCTTTATCGGCCAGAGTCACCACCATCGGTAAGAGTCATATCGAGTTCAAACATGTTTCCTAGACTCACTCTATCACTAAGACATCATATCGATATCCACTATAGAACCATCAGCCAGACCATCGCTATCGGCGAGAGGTCATACTGAACACAAATCCATCTTGTACAGATCTATCATCAAGAGTTCTGCTATCGCCAAGATTCTTACAAAACCTTATGTTATACCGATGTTCATACTCATCGGAAAGACAAAAAGCATCAGCAAGAGTTCACACCGATCACACCTGTCTGTCGGCAAGACCAACAGTCATCAGCAGGAGATCATACCGAAGACATACCTGATAGTTCATATTACTTTGACCAGTCTATCAACAAGAGCAACACCATCGGCAAGAGGTTACACTGAAGTTCATCACATGGAGATCCATCGATAGTTCACAAACAATTCTATCAGTGAGAGAAACGCTATTGCTAAGAGGTCATATCAAATGTACTATCCTGTCGGTGAGACCACATCCATCGGCAAGAGTTCTTACCGAATACAAACCTATCAGCCAAGAGTCTCCCTGATGACATCCTTGTGAATAATCATCGGCAAGACATACACTATCAGGATGAGTTATTTTGAATGTTCATGCCTCTCCCTGATGACTTCAGTCACCATGAGTGTCCCACTAGGAACCAAACTGTCGGCAAGATAGAATCAAAGTCTCGCTGACCCGAGCACTTCAAATGATTAGAATACAACTGCTAGTCTGTAAGACTTCTAGAGGGTCTCACTGACTTTTCTCTTTCAGGATTTTACATGCCAGTAAGATTGAGGCACGTTTTCCAACAATCTCCCACTTGGCGAAGATCTTATTGACACCTCCAAAGCACAAAAAAACTACTAAAATTCATGGGCACTAAGGCCCATCGAACTGGCACACCACCTGAACTTTTTTGTGCTCACTGGCTTCGTCAATACATCTACAACATTTTTCAAAGTATCAACTTTTTCTAAAGAGACCTTTCCATCCTCCACCATATCTCATACAAAATGATACTGAACATCAATATGTTTCATCCTGGCATGGAAAGTAGGATTTTTTTCCAAACAAATAGCACTTTGACTGTCATAGTATATTGTAATTATCCCTGCTTCAAACCCAATGTGAGAACACAAACATTTTAACCAGATTGCTTATTTATAGGCGTGTGTTGTTGCCATGTATTCTTCCTCTGCAGTGGACAAAGTGACTACAGCCAGCCGCTTACTCATCCAACTAATTGCACCACCATTCATCATGAAAATATATCCACTGGTGGATCTTCTGTTGTCAATGTCCCCTACCCAATCAGAATCCACATAGCCTCAAATGTTGAGAGTCCTCTATGATTCCACCAAATTTTCATTGTAACACAAAGCATATTTTGAAGTGCCCTTCATATATCTAAACACCCTTTTCATAGTATCCCAATGTGTCCTTCCAGGATTTTCCATATAATGACTAAGTACTCCCACTACTTGGGCAATGTCTGGCCTTGTACAAACCATTGCATACATTAAACTACCAACTGCACTAGCATAAGGCACTCTTGTCATGTCCTCTATCTTAGTAGGAGATTTTGGACAGTCTTCAACAGATAGCTTCGTTCCCTACAAAACTTGAACAACTAGTTGCTTGCAATGATTCATACAAAATCTCTCCAGAATAGTATTAATATACTTACTCTGACTGAGCCAAAGTTTTCTAATTTTCCTATCCTTAGTTATTTCCATTCCAAGAATATACTTGGCTGCACCAAGATCTTTCATTTCAAACTTTGTAGACAACTAAGATTTTAGATCAGAAATCATTAACTTACTATTGCCTATGAACAACATATCATCAACATAGAGAGCAATAATAAGAACATGATCATTTTCAACTTTGTAGTACACACAATGATCAGATTTCGATCTTACAAATCCCAATGACAAAACAAAAGTGTCAAATTTTTGGTACCACATTCTAGGAGATTGTTTTAAACCATACAAATATTTTTTCAACTTGCAAACCAGTTTCTCTTTACCTTTTTCCACAAAGTGCTCAGGCTGGGACATATAGATTTATTCTTCAAGGTCACCATGAAGAAATGTTTTCTTCATATCCATCTATTCAAGCTCTAAGTCATACGTTGCTGCAAGTGACAAAATAAATCTGATAGATGTCAACTTAGCTACATGAGAAAAAATTTCTCCATAATCAATTCCCTCTACCTAGGAATACCCCTTAGCAACCAACCTTGCCTTATACTTTTCCACACTGTCATCCAGACCTATTTTCTTTTTAAATACCCATTTGCAGCCAGCAGCTTTTCTGCCTTCAGGAAAGGGCAGCAAACTCCAAGTATCATTCTTTTCTAATGATTCCATTTCTTCATTCATGGCTTCCAACCAAGAGTCTGAATCAGACATTCTAAATGCCTCTTTCATAGTCCTAGGCTCATCAGTGCTAGAAATTAAAGAATAGGCATAAGTAGAATCTATCAAAGAAAACCCATTCCTATCAGGTTGCTTTCTTTCACATGTTGACCTCCTCACAGGCTAAGGTTGAGGTTGATCTTCTTCTTCAGAACTCTCAGAACTACTTGAGCTCTCCTCAGTTTTAGGTACATTTTGAAATTTCAATTCCTCTTTATCTAGTGTCAGAGGAATTTCAACTACATCCTTTTTATTTTCTGATTTTGTCTCTAATTGTAGATCCAAAGTAGAAGGCTTTAGCTCACGAAAAATAACACTTTTGCTGTATAAAACCTTCTCTGTGTCAGAATTCCAAAGCTTGTATCCTTTTATGCCAGCACTATAACCAATAAAAATACATTTAATAGCCTTGATTTCCAATTTAGATCTTTTTTCATTCAGCACATATGCATATGCCTCACAGCCAAAGACATGAATGTGTCTCAGAGAGGGCTTCTTTCCAGACCATGCTTCCAAAGGTATTTTCTCAATAAGAGCGGAATTTAGAGAATGGTTTATTAGGTAAAATTTTGTTGCACCTGCCTCAGCCCATAACTTCTCCTCCAAGCTAGCACTGCTTAGCATACTTCGTTCTCTTTCCATCACTATCCTATTGAACCTTTTTGCAACTCCATTTTGTTGCGGAGTGTAGGGTGTAGTTTTATGTCTTTTAATCCCATGATCTTTACAATACCTCTCAAACTCATTAGAACAAAACTCACCATCATTGTCAGTCCTTAAACATTTTATTTTTCTTCTAATATGATTTTCCACAAGGTTTTTAAATTCCTTAAAATGACTAAACACTTCAGCTTTACTTTTCAAAAAATAAACAAATTCCCTTCTTGATTAATCATCAATGAACGATACATAATATCTTGATTTAGACAAAGAAGGAACATTTACTAGACCAAACACATCAGAATGAATGTAATCAAGTAAATCAAAAAAATTGTGAGGACTGGAGTAAAATGAAACATAGTGTTGTTTACCATATATACAATGTTCACAAAACTCGAATTCGAGGTTACAATCATCAAGCCCCTCAACCAGGTTTTTATTTTTCAAGGTTTTTAAACCTTTTTCACCAATGTGGCCTAGCCTATGATGCCAAAGCATAGTCTTTTTTGTTGGAAGTTTAACTTCCATAGATTTTGCACTATTAGGAACTTTTTCCTCTTTTTCTCCATGAGTAGCTTTCTGTGACTTTACATAGACACTATTGCATTGCACAACATGTGCATCCAACTTATACAAAGTACCAATATGAGCACCCCTAGCTAGCACCATTGAGCCTCTAGTCATCTTGCAACCATTTCCAGAGAAGTGACTTGCACTCCAATATCATTCAGCTTACTAATAGAAAGTAAAATTTGATTCAGACTTGGTATATGTATTACATCATTGATTCCCTTCACTCTTCCATCAGGGAATTAAATTCTGACTCTTCCACGACCAACTATCTCCAAAGATGAATCGCTTGCCAACTACAACCTTCCACCATCATATTCATACTTAGTGAACCAATCTGTATGAGATGTCATGTGGAAAGATGCTTTAGAATCAATCAGCCAGACATCATCTGATGCCTATGTATCCAAGGCTGCAATGAAAGCGTATGCATCACTATGAGAAGAATCATTGTTAGAAGAATACTTCTTCTTCTTCTTTTTCTCCTCTTTACAATCCTTTCTGACATGACCAGGTTTCCCACAATTCTAGCACTTTACCTTGGAATTCTTACTAGGAGACTTTGATCTCCCTTCTGATTTTGATTTGGACTTCTTGTCCTTCTTCTTGCCTTTTTCTTTCGATCTGCCTCTAAAAATAAGATTCTCCTTCTCCATCTCAGAATATTTCCTTCTCATATCTTCTGATAACAAAGAAGCAACAACATCTTCTATCTTAAAAGTGGATGTCGTACTCCCAATAGCCATCACCAAGTGATCCCAAGAATCTGGCAAAGAACATAGCAGCAACATACAATGATCTTCTTCATCAATCTTCACACCCACAAATGCCAATTGAGCAATCAACATGTTGAAAGAATTCAAATGATCAGCAAAAGATGCTCCTTCCTACAATTTCAAAGAGTACAGCTTCTTCCTCAAGAACAAATTATTCACCAAGGACTTGCCCTGATAAATAGCTCCCAGTCTTTTCCACAAAGAAGATGTAGTCTTTTCTTCATAAACATTCAGAAGAACAGAATCTACTAAATAGAGCCCTATCAACCCCTTTGATCTTTGATCTACAAGGTCCCAATCCTCTTGCTTCATGCCTGTAGGATTCGTTCAAGACACAACAAGCCAAAGATCACGATCAACCAATAGATCTTCCATTTTAAGTTTCCACGACTCAAAATTGCTGCCATTGAATTTCTCAATTTCAATCTTTCTTGACATGCTTCCCATCTTAATCTATAATTTGAATTACCAAACTTCTACAAGACTCCCACTGAACATAATTGACACAAAAAACCCAACGTACCCACAAGGATAACTCAACTGGCCAGGCTCTGATACCACTTGTAAGGAAAGCTTAGGTGCGGAACAAATTCTCCTAATGTCAAAACCTCAGGGAAGAATGCAGAGGTGACTTTAAATTTTGCAATTACAATTCAATTAAGATACTCATGAAAGAAATAATAGAAATATAGAAATGAACATACACAATTTGGACACCAGATTTATATGGGAAAACCCTTACGGGACAAAAAACCCACCACACCAAGAAAAGCCTCTTTGCATTACAGTAAAGAAAATTACATACAGAGTTCAGACTTAGCTTTCTGATGTCAATTTACATTAGCATAATTTCCTGATCAACCTTGTACAAAAATGCTCTCAGAATTGAATTCATACACACTGATCAAATCATGTTCAATCAAGCAACACTTCATTATCTCACACTGTTTTGTACATCATCATCCCCCATTGCTCGAGCATAATAGTTTTTCCTCATAATCTATTCATATCCCTCACATGAATGGTCACAATAGTCCAACTGCTAGCGGTTCACATTCTACTTCTCTGATTGGTCAAAAACAAACCACGTAGGATAAACATTTAGTCAAGGCATTCAAACAGTATCACATTTCAATGAGACACTAGGTCATGTCTTCCCAATGGCACAATTCCTGACTATCTTTATCAGCTAGAGTCACCACCATCGGTGAGAGTCATATCGAGTTCAAACCTATTGCTCAAACTCACTCTATCACTAAGACATCATATCAATATCCACTGCAGAACCATCGGCCAGACCATCGCTATTGGCGAGAGGTCATACCAAACACAAATCCATCTTGTGCAGATCTATCAGCAAGAGTTCCGCTATAGCCAAGAGTCTTACAGAATCTTATGTTATACCAATGTTCATACTCGTTGGCAAGATGATAACCATCGACAAGAGTTCACACCGATCACACCTGTCTGTCGGTGAGACCAACAGTCATCGATAAGAGATCATACTAAAGACATACCCGACAGTTCATATTACTCAGACCAATCATCAGCAAGAGCAACACCATTGGTAGGAGGTTACGCTGAAGTTCATTGCGTGGAGATCCATCAGCAATTCACAAAAAATTCTGTCAGTGAGAGAAACGCTATTGCTAAGAGGTCATATCGAATGCACCAGCTTGTCGGTGAGACCACATCCATCAGCAAGAGTTCTTACCAAATGCAAACTTGTTAGCCAAGAGTCTCCCCAATGACATCCTTGTGAATAACCGTCAGTGAGACATACACTGTTGGGATGAGTTATTCTGAATGTTCATGCCTCTCCCCGATGAATTTAGTCGCCATGAGTCTCCCCAATAACCACTAGGAACCAAACCATCGGCAAGACAGAATCAAAGTCTCAGGGACCCGAGCACTTCAAATGATTAGAATACAGCTGCTAGTCGATAAGACTTCTAGAGGGTCTCATCGACTTTTCTCTTTCAAGAGTTTACATGCCAGTAAGATTGAGGCATGTTTTCCAACATAAATTTGTTTGGGTAATGGGATGATAAATGTTTGAAATGGATGAAGTGTTTGATTTTGATCCTAAATGAACCTAAGAAGGATTTGTTTACAAGGCCAAGGTTTTAAAGAACATGTTTTTCCATTCAAACCAAAAGATCAATGTTTGCTCAAAAGACCATAAGACAATAGATAAACAAGCACATGTGTGGGGTTCAATTGATTTCATCTTGATTAGTGAATTTCTTTTACCACAAAGACTTCTTTGATTAGGTTTTCCAAACTAGATGTCTAATGTCCTAATTTCTTTTCATCCCACAAAGTGCTTGTGGAATTAAAGGAAATCAAGGCAATGGTTACCTAATGTTGACCTTGGTAGGAAAATTGAGATGTAAGTTCAAGTGTTTAGAAACCTCTAAGGATGCGAATCCCAAGGGGAATCAATAACACATGAATTTGGTCAATTGCATTTTCCTCCTAAAGGGTTTGAAATTTTGATGATGATGTTAAGTGTTTGTTTCCAAATGTTTTCGAACAAGAAAAGCATTTTGTCACCAAGAATAAGCACAACCCTATGGATATGAAAGGCAATATTTGTTGAGTCCCCACTTGGACAAGTCCAGCTATGCTTATCTTTAGCAAATGGTTAGATGCTTGACCCCACTGGCTCCCCTCCACAACACTCACTTATACGGGGAAGCCAAACATCAACACCCATGAAACTCCCATGGCATGCTTTCCATTTCTACTAAAAGACCTTAAAAGTGTGGGGTGGCTTTAGAATGACCATTTTTGTACCAACAAATAGATCAAGGATTTTGGAAATTCTAAAACATGGGTTTTAATTAGGACTTTCCGTTCGTGGAGATTGACCCATATGGTGAAAGTCCCTTTTCAGATCCATCTCATCGAAGCCAACTACGTGATATTGGTGTTTACTCCAATACCCACATTTATATCTCGGTTGGAAATACTCTTGGCTTTAGAGTGTTACCAGTTGAGTCATTCCCTTGGGTGAGTACTTTTTCCCCAAGGTAGGGCCTCTAAGATAAACAAAAGTGAATAAACATATTATAGTTCGATCGACCCTTGTTTAGAAACAAAGGGAGAACACATGCAATAAGTTCATTCATAATCGCACAAGATTTTGTTCAATTTTAAACCCAAAAGTGAATTGTGGAGGTGATTGATTTATCTCAACCTAAAATCACAAAAAATGCCTTTTGATTCTCAAGATCAGTATAAAGCGCGAGAGAAGCGCATACATCATTTTCCAATGAAGTTAGTTTAAGTAAGCCATCATGAGGACAAAGTTGCACTTGTTCATTTTAAGGCCACAAAGTAATTGTGAGTTCTTTTTAAAGCACCAAATGAAGTGTGAAGATTTTCCTTGTTCAATTGTTAATCCTCAAACCAAATATAGTAAGTTTGTCCTAAAGTTCATTTTAGCCCTTTGTAGCAAGAAATTGAAATATTCTTTTTAGAGTTCAAATGAAATTTAGTTAGTCCTAAAAGCTTTGAAGATAGAAAAGCCTTAAGAATGGGATTATAATTGCCCCCAAAGTGTTTAAAAACACTTGTTACAATCATTAAATGAGGAGGTTATGAAACTTGAAAATTTCACGACAAGGTTATGAAACTTGAGAAACCCGCAACGAGGTTATGAAACTTGGAAAAGCCGTGACATAAGTTATAAAACTTGAGAAACCAGTGACAAGGTTATAAAACTTGGGAAAGTTGCGACATAGGTTATAAAACTTGGGAAACCTGCGACAAGGTTATGAAACTTGAAAATTCTACGACATAGGTTATAAAACTTGGGAAACTCGCAACATAGGTTATAAAACTTGGGAAAGCTGTGACAAGGTTATGAAACTTGAAAATTTCGCAACAAGGTTATGAAACTTGGGAAACCCACGACATAAGTTATAAAACTTGAGAAACCCATGACAAGGTTATGAAACTTGAAAATTCTGTGACATAGGTTATAAAACTTGGGAAACCCGTGACATAGGTTATAAAACTTGGGAAACCCGTGACATAGGTTATAAAACTTGGGAAAGCCGCGACATCTAAGTTTCTAGCTTTTTAGAAAATAAAAAATTTGCATACAGAGTTTAAATGCATCTATTCCAACATTATGCTCTAGCTATAAAATAAAAAACTTCATATCTTTGACAAATCAGCTCCATTTTGCTTGAAATTTGGACAAGAGGATTGAGTCCTTCTAAGCAAACCCAGAATTATTTTAAATTCCAGCACTTTGAAACTTTGAAAACTTTCAAGTTCAAAATCCCTCCTTCTAGTGCCACTATGTGAACCAAGATCCCTCTAAAACCTGCAAAACACAAGAGATAAACACATTATAAAATTGAAATGCAAGTTAGAATCTAATTTCCCCATGAAATCCATTTGCAATGCTTAAAATAGGAAAGAAGAATGAAGAACACAATGAAATAGATTAAATCCTATTAAAACAAGCAAACTCTTGATCCCATGGGGGAAATGGTGCCAATTTGATGTGAAAATTGGCCCTTTCGCAACTCCTCTGATGCAGTGTTGAAGATTGATGAAGAGTGATCCACTTTGTTAAAGAGTGACAAATGCTCCAAGATAAAAACGTACATAACCTAGTTATAACTCAAAAGTATGTATAAAGATTGCTGAAGATTTGAGTATAGTAATGTATAAAGATTGCTGAAGATTTGAGTATAGTAAGTTTACTCAAGTTGTGGATGATCAAGTGAGGAATGAAGCCTCTTATTTATAGATGAGATTGAAGGATGAATTTCCAAAATAGAGCAATGTGGGACCAACATTCAACCAATGGCAAGATGCCACTTGTCAACCTATGAGTGGATGGAGGATGTGCAAGTTTTGAAGAATGTGCAAAGAGGGGGGAGATTCAAATTCAAAATATGGCTTGAAGGATGAGGTCAAAGGTGAAGTTAATTTCACATGGCTCAAGAAAAGGACTTGTAAGAGATGTTAAATGCTTTGTTGGAAGGGACAAGTCCTTTTGGGGGGAAATTTCAAATTTGAGGAATATTCCATCTTTGATGCCTTTTTTGAATGAAAATAGATGATTTATAAAACAATTAAATTGATTTTCATGTGCAAGTTGTAAAATCTAGAGGATTTGATGGATTAAGACTAAGATTAATCAGGATTTGATTAATTTAAAGGAGATTTAGTTGATTTGACCATTTTGACTTAGATTTTAGGATTTAAATAACTCAAAATGAGAAGAGAATGATTTAGACTTAGTTAAATAAATATTTTTGATTTATTTAGCCAAAGGGGGTGATGTTAGATTAAATTAGATAAATGTTTTATTTATTTAATTTAATTAGATGAACTTTAGAATTTAATCAAATATTATGGATTATTTAATTAAATAAAGATAGGAAGATGAAATGACCTAGCTAATTACATAGAGATAATGATTTAATTAAATCGAGGGATTTATTTAATTAAAAGGGGAATTATGATGAATTTAATCAAATAAGGATATTTGATTAAATGGTTAGATAGAGGGATAATTCAGGATAAGCGATGTTAGTAGATTAGGATCAAGTGCATGTACATTTTACGTGTCTACAGTAAGCATGATAGTGAGAAATATATAGTTTAATAAGTACTCAAAAAAAATTTCATTTTCTCATACATTATAAGTCATGACGTGGATTGCTATTGTAGTTTTATGATTGAATAATTTTTTGTTTTATTTTTAGATGTTGCAAGTAGAGATACCCGCAAATGTTGAAATGGCAATGGACATCAGTGTTTCATTTGCTATAGAATCCTTGATGGCTCTGACAGGGGAGGTATGAGGAAAATTACTAAATTTCAATTTACATTCGTTGTTATAGATGTTAGTTAGTGAAAAATCAAACCATTATTGATTTTTAGTTTAATTTCTATTTGGATGGTTTATATAGGGCTTCAACATGCCTCAACATGGGCGTTTGAATATTTCCCTCATGGAGAGTGATCATCAGATGGATGTAAGTGATTATTTTGTTAAATATATCATTTTTTTTAATGTAATTTATATATATTAATGTTTTTATTTCTTATTGTAACAGATAATACTTGACCAAGAACTAAACCCTAGGAGGAGCACCAGGAGCACTCCTTGACCACAATATCTTTCAACTTTGCAATGTCAAGGTTCAAGTAATGAATAATCTTACGATGTGTGTCAAAGTCCTGAAACAACCAATGTTTAACACTCTTATGTGGGTACCTTGTAAGCCATGTTCCAGTAGCAATGACTAAGCCTGTAGGGTATTCGATGTTTTCTACATCTATAACTGGGGCCTCCAATTTATTTTTGGCCTCAACACAATGACACAAGTAATATTTTGTTCCCTCTTTGTTGTCTTCATCTACAATAACTGCATAAACATGCCCAACATTGATATGTGCAACAAATCTCTTAAAATTAGTCAACATTATGAATACACTACAAAGTAAGATCATCAAAATGGAATTTCAAAAACTAAGCAAGTAGATATATTACCTAGTTGAACTAGATCTGATACATGGTCAAAGTCGACCAATGATTCCATCTGTGTTAGTTCCAATTTTGTTGGAGGGTGATACGTGTGAAGTGGGCTAAGATAACTTTTCGACCATTTTTTAACCCACTCCCCTGACACACAATCATTCTAGGCTTGCATTGTACATGAAGAACAAAAGCATGCCATTTTTCATGTACCAATACTCCATGAACCTGTATTTGAGCTAAGGAGATAGTGTAGCTCACTCGATCCTATTAGTGTACAACAATCCTCATATGGTGCAATGTTAGTATCATCCATCAACCAAAAAATCTATGAATTGAAGATGTACCTTCATTACTTGAACCCATCAAAGCATTACACCACTCGATGATTGATCTTACATCTATCAAGTTTGCACTATCTTTATACTTGAACTCTTCTTGTGCTAATGCTCTTTTCACACATGCTCCTGCACCATCATGCTCCCCCTTTCTATGTCTGACCTCACAAAAGTTCCACATATGATGAACATCTGTAATGACATGCATCCTACTCAAGTAGTAGAACATGCACGAGTTCTTGAATGGTGCTGCACAATTATCTAACTATATGCTATGCCCCTCTGAGCCAAATCACTATAGAACATCTGGAAGAAACCTTGCACAAACTTTGGAGAATTTTTGTGATCACCACTAATATAAAAGTGATACTCCCTCAATACCTTCCTTTAGTCCTTTGTATTATCAGTTGCATGAGTGAATGCTATGTGCACAAATATCAAAACTTGTGTGGAGATGTAATACTGTGACTGCACCTCACGTTGTGGTTGTAGAGTGTAGTTCTCTACAAATTCAACCACCGATACTATGCTACCAACTGGAAAGGTTTCCTTGCATATCTTGAATTGCATGTCCAGCCATCAGGCTCTATGGGTATGCCTTGCATACTCATACACTATATTGTCATGAAACATGGACATAAACTGATACACTGAAATCTTTTGAATAACCAAATCAAACCTTTTTTCTTGAGACCCATCTTTTGTAGTGTGTGCCACTATTTTATACTTCTCAAACTCTACTAGTTTCTATCCCACCTCATTTGTGCTTTCCATATGTTGACATACTGACATATGATGCAAGCCACTGCAACACTCACATGAACCATCCAAGCATGCTATCTTGTAGAATATTTTTCCATCCTTTATTTCACATAATTTTTTTGATAATAACTCTCTTGAATATTTTGGTGGGGCTTCTATGCCACAATCCTGCAAAACATCGTTAGTATGCAAATCTAAACATATAGAACGATAAACATCATCATGGTTAGAGAATTCAATATGTAGTCTACAAAATCAAGTAGTGCATGTGTGATTTATCTTGACATAAAAAGGTTTAAGGATTTCAAAAATTTCTTGACAAATACTAATTTGAGGATAATCCTTTTGAAATTGATGAAAAAATTGGGTTTGAGTTGTATCCAAAAAATGCTTTGGATGTGCCTCACAGTTCTGACTATCGATTCTCCTTCTTACCACATCCCTTTGATTTGGAGATGGCCTTGTGTTATTCTTCCAATACTCTTCAATTATTGTTCTCAATGCTTCAACAACTTTTTTATCTTTTTGTGGAAGTCTCCTCGAGAATTTCCATAATTCATTTGAATCGGTTCCCTCAACTCTTTGCCACCTTTGAATGACTTTTGATAATTTTTTTCTACTAATTCTCATTTTTTCACTCATATTTCTAACAAGACGAGCTCTCTTTGTTTGACTGCATACCAAAGTTGATGTAATGACACGTCGAGTGAAATTACTCTCCTTTGAGTGTGAGGTCTTACCCACACTCTCATAAGCATCCATTAGATTCTTCACAATAGTGTTTTCACTTGATGCATTTGATGTTCTCAACCCAAGAGTCTTCATGATGTTTCTATACTTTATTTTAACAAATAGTCGACATCTTGTGGTCTCATTTATCCTTTCAAAGAATAATTTTCAAATCTTATCAGCATATCTTCTACAAGTGCTGCTAAAATCTTACCTTCCATGTGCTGAAAAATATCCTCATCAATATTAATCAAATACTTTTTCTTTCTATGCAAAATTCTAGGTGGTGTTCTCCTAGGTACATACATCTCAACATTAGGAATTCCATTAATATTTAATTGATGTGGGCTAGATTGTGTACCTTCAATCGAGGGTGGAGTAGAAGACATACCTTGATGTTCACATGGGGATGATGGCATACCTTCTTTACCAAATTTGAGTGATGATGTACTCTCAACTTGAGATGCGGTGGATGGTGTCCAACCATATTCACTTGTGGTAGATGGTCTCCCTCCATATTCACTTATGGTAGATGGTGTCCCTCCATATTAGCTAGTGCTTAATGGTGTCCCTTCATATTCACCTGCGGTAGATGGAGTGTATCCAACTATGATATTTGAATCTATCCTACCACGACTCTTTCACATTCATGCCCTTTGTGCTACCAATGCTTGTTATCTTTTTGATGGTTGAGGTTCCTCTTCAATTGGCTTGTTTTCATCAATCGTATCCAATTTCTTCTTTTCACGATATGCCACCACCTATTCTCTCTCTTTTTCTTTGAAGGTTTCATACTCTTTGTCTGTTAGTTTATTCCTTCTTCATTTATTCGGCATGGCAGATAATTTACCTGTAGCATGGTAATGAGACAAATATTAGTTCCTAAAAAATTTATCCATTCAAATAAATGAAATATGTCATTCAAGGCTTCATAAAAAATACTTGCAATCATCCTATAGAAGAGTATTTCTAGTATAGACAAAGGTGGTGCAGGGGCACCATAGCAGTCTAATTTTCAAGTTATGTCAATCTTGGTTATGTAATTGGTTTTAGGTGTTTTCATCTAAATAAGGTCTTGTTAGACCATTTTCATATTGTCGTAGGCATAGTGGGGTTCAAAGTTGGAAAATTCCCTGGTCTCATTTTTGGGTGTTTGTATCAAGAGATTTGTGAAGAGAATGATGATTCAAAGGTGGATGAATATGAGAGAATGAAAGAATTGTTTTTCGATGGAATTCCTTAAAGAAATGTAGTAATGTGGCACACCATGATTACAAGATAGACTCAAAATGGAAGCATGGACAAGGCATGTGAATTCAAATTCATTGGCAAGCTAGTGGAGCATTGGCAAGCTAGCTCACTCACTAGCCTGCCAATGTGGTAGGGTTGAGAAGGTAGGGGCAGCGTATGCCTCATAGAAATGGGGTCTCATGGTACATCACCATGAGACCCAATTTCTATGAGGCATACACTGCCCCTACCTTCTCAAGCCTACCACATTGGCAAGCTAGTGGGGCGTTGGAAAGCTAGATCACTCACTAGTTTTCCAATGTGGTAGGGTTGAGAAGGTAGGGACAGTGTATGCCTTATATAAATGGGGTATCACAGTGATGTGTTGGGGTCTCATGGTGATGTACATCACCATGAGACCCCATTTCTATGAGGCATACGCTGCCCCTACCTTCTCAACCCTACTGCATTGGCAAGCTAGCTCACTCACTAGCTTTCCAATGCAGTAGGGTTGAGAAGGTAGGGGCAGCATATGCCTCATAGAAATGGGATCTCACAGTGACATCATCGTGAAACCCCATTTCTATGAGGCTCACCGTGAGACCCCATTTCTA
>VDFB02271358.1:285937489-285956242 GCA_007258455.2 Sequoia sempervirens
AGATATTGGGGTCATGATCCTTCTCACAGAGACTATCATACTAAGTTCAGGAGGAGTGGATTTAGGTCTTCTTGTTGGGTCAAAAGTTATCTTTAGAGTTCTACCTCTTCTTCTCAATTGGGAGAGCTGCAAGTACTCAAATGGGATTGGGCTTGATCTAGTCTGAATATTGTTCATAAGCTTTTAGCAACAAATCTATAGTCAAACTGGAGTTAGGAGTCACCAAGTATATATTTTAAAACCTCTCTTAGGCTGGAAAATATTAATTTTAAAAAATTTGACAAATAAATCATGAAAACATGAACACTCTAAATAAGACACTCTTGGAGTCCACTGGTGCCAAAAATCATGGAGATCAAGATTGCACCCTCAAACAAGTTGGGCTTGTTTATCCTACCTCAACATGGAAATGCTCTAGACGTGTGGGTAAGTCTATGTAATAGAGTGAATCTCCAAATCAGGGTTGGTTCCCTCTAGATGATCACCTAAACTATGGATTTTATAGGGAAAGGGAAGAGAGGAAAAACTGAAAACACAACCTATAGCTAAATGATGATCAACTAATACTCAGTGAATTTGACATGACCTAATTCACAACAACCCCCTTTTAAGCCTTAATTCTCGCAATGCACCTTAGATTAGCTAGCTCAACAATGTTTTACACAAAGATTTGGGAACTATTGAATACAATGTGCAACTTGAACTGTCTACAATTCCTACCTACAACCCACAATAATAAGACAAAAGAAAGATCCTCAAACTTGAATCGCAAAAAATCATCCAAATTATTATTGTAAGAACATGACAAGAGAAAATGAAAGGTGAATGTTGCTGCTTATATTGAAATTGAAGGAACAATATATCAAAACTCTGATTCAGAAGTTTACAAGACTCTCTTAGCAATGCATATGAGAGGAAAAAAATAAAATATGTGAACCTTGAGAAAATAAAGTTTTCTCCAATATATAGCCAAAAGTGACCATCAAGTGCAAAAATAGAAAAATCTAGCTCACTACTTCTCCAAAAAGAAATCCAAACTAAATTTTTGAGCTCAAGCAAAAGCCTAGAAAACTGTGCCCAAAAACTACACCAAGCTGCCCCACGAAGATCGGAAATTTCCATTTCCAAGGTGTCCATCCAAAAAACCTCTCTAAAATAGGTGCAAATAGCTGGAACTAAAAATAAAAACTTCAGTTTGCTACCTCCTATCTCAATCTTCCCAAGACCCCAAAATAGAAATTTTTGGTGTTAAATGAAGTGCATCTTAATTGCATTTTAAAATAACAACTTAATCAAGCAATTTATAGAAACATTGCTTAATTAGTTTTTTTACAACTTGCAGTTTTTAAAAATTATAGAAAATAGAAGACTTGGTTGCTACATCTAATTTTCTAATTTTTCCTCCAAATCTCTTGATTCACCTCTTTTGATCTTCAGTTATATTGATTTTTTACAAAAAATCAATACTTTACATATGCATTTCTCTCTTACATGCTTGATTTTTATATAAAAAATCATAAAAATGTACTCCCTCATTTGATTAGGAAGATTTTTTAATGACCTAAAGTCATCATTTGATTTGTGGAGGTGACTATGCATGAGGTTTTTCCTAAGGAAAAAGAAGAAGCTACCCTAGAAGGGGCCATATGCATTTTATGTGGTTTGATTTTCTACAAAAATCAAAGAAAAACTATAAGCCAAAGGATTATGTCAGCCGAGGCACATGAAATATCTACAAGGAAAAGTATGGAAAAAAAATCAATGTGATTAAAATAACATAGGCCGACTTTATGGGGAAAACCCTAATACACAAAAGGGTTTCAAAATGCTCATTCTACTCATCATTTGCATCATGGCCTTTGGAGAAAATGTGGCTCTATTTGTGCCGCCATGGGGAAACTTAGGGTTTGGTCTTTTCGGCCACCACCGAGCTCCACCTCCTTTGAATATGGGTGTGTTCCACTCCCTTCATGATGGTAAGCTTTTGACTATATTTTGTTTCATCTGTTGGCTCTATTTCGATGAAGAAATGGCCTTAGAGGCTGCGACTATCACTATATTTTAATGTGTTTGTTTGTTCTTTATGTGCCATTCCATTTTCCATCCTTATGGTTGACCACTGAGACATCGTTTGGAGCATTTCCTGGAGCATTGGTTGTGGAAATTTTGTGTTTCTCCATCTCCATACTAAAATTAAACTTTACTACTCCTCCATTTATGATCATTTCCCTTCTAAATAAATATTTTCCAAGCTTTCCTTTCACAAAAAAATGAGGATTATGGGTTTTCAATCTCAGTCATTCTGTGTAGGCCGCAACCACTGTATGTTTTTCTCTTTCTATTTGTTGAATGGAATTCAGAAAGCTCGACCTATAGTGTGCAAATGATTTCTTGTTCAAATGAAAAAAAAATTGAATGGGAGTTTTCCATTTTCTGGGTTTCCAAAAACCCTCATGGCCACGGGCCTGTAGCTTCATTTTGACTACTTTGAGAGCACTTTTGAGGAATTAGGGTTCAAACCCTGGTTGTTTCTTTCTTGTATCTGCACTTTGATCTCAAAACCCTAAATGGGTTTTGTGACATGCAAAAATAAAAAATTGGCCTCTCCAGGCCATGGGTACAAGAACATTAATTTGGGCTTTCCCCATTTGAACTTGAATATTCTTCCATTTATGCATTATAAAAACATTATATGAGGCTTGTGTGGAGTTTTCTTTGAAAACCATGCTATACACCATTGCATTCCTATTCTTTGTAACCATGGTTGAATATTGGCACTAGCTTACCATAACATAAATACATTATTTTGAAGGAGCATAATGGCTTCATGTTACTCCTGGAGCACACTTTCCTATTAATAAATTACTTGTTCTGTTTGCTTGAAATGCATGGTACAATTGAACCCGTTCTCCTTTGATTTCTTTCATGACTTGTCAAGAAAAAATATTTTACACATTTTCATCTATCTCTTTATTGTATTGTTCACATGCCACTATCATGTTCCTTCTATTTACTTGATTACACTCTTCAGATATACTTGAAACTTCATAATGCATTCCAAATCCACATTTAAAAATAATCCAACATTACTTGATTCTACTCCAAACATTGGAAATGCTAAAGCAACACACACTTCTCTGCTAACTTCATTCACTGATGATGTTGTTCTGGACTACATTTTGACATTCTGGAAACACCTTTTGTGAATGATCTGTTTTACTTCAATGATGTTTCTCAGTGATTTATGGTTGATTTTTATCATGGTTTCAAGGCTTTCTCATGCTTCAAACATGCACATTCCACTTTTTCCTCATAGCCTTGTACTTCATTTTGATATCCATGTAACACTAAACCATGTAATCAAATCTTTTCCTTACATACAAATGATTCGAGAATACCGAAACAATTGAAAATTACCTTCATATATGTTGATGTTCCACATTTCATTTGGCCTTCAAATGCTTGATTTTTTGCACTTCGGTTTAGCATGCCCTCTCTGCATTCATCCTTTTCCTTCAGTGGATCACTTTCAGCCATTTGTTACTTAGTCTGTGATGGAGTCAGCCTTTCCCTTGTACTCTTCATGCATTTTTATTTCTCGAACAACATGTTGATGTGAATGCAATGTTTGCATGGAATATTTTGAAATATGAAGCACTCAATGGTGATGTTCTAGGGATTTTATTTGCTTTAGATGTAGTTGATGATTCATAAATAAGGAATTATGTACGCCTATTCACTATCACCTCTTGTGATAATGTACTTGACTACAATTCACTTGAGCAATGGATCACCTATGATGTTCATTTCATTACATTTGACTTGACTGTCCTAGGTGGTCACTTGCTTGAGTCCTCCTAGCACTTATGATGCATTCATTTGATGGATGTCTTTCCTTGATCATTTTTTAATCTATTTTTCATTAGCCCCTCTTTGGATGCTTGGGGAATATCATGTCAGGTCTCAACCCTTGTG
Organism: Sequoia sempervirens; assembly: GCA_007258455.2. Taxonomy (NCBI): domain Eukaryota; kingdom Viridiplantae; phylum Streptophyta; class Pinopsida; order Cupressales; family Cupressaceae; genus Sequoia; species Sequoia sempervirens. The sequence continues at coordinate 285,941,465 of VDFB02271358.1, forward strand.
GGAGCCCATTTTACATCACATGATTTATGATATTCAATATGGTTTAACAGCATGATTTTTCCTATACCTGCACATGGAAACAAACAATGTTAGATTAAAAAAAAAAATGATATCATGATGTTTCCTCTTTGGGCTTCTGTCACTTCTCTTATTCTTGTATCCTCAGTTGTTTCAATGTATCATTAGCAACATTCTCCATTATTTTTTATAATTCACATAGGAATGTTCATAGTTGGAGCTCTAATAGCATCTTTATCATCTCTTGCAGATTTATTTGGAGCCTGAGGACAAGGATGGTGCACTATTCCAAAATCATCTCAAAGACTTACAAGCAATGATGATTATGTTCACTCTTATGTTCCTTCTTTCTTTTTCATCTTCAATAGTGTAGAATTCTTTTGTTGCTACATTGTCATAGCTACTCCCATGACTTGTGTGGGACATTTGTTTCTTCATTACCCAATGAATATAAATTCAGTATCTGTAAATCACTTGTTCAATTCTGTATCTTTTCCTTTCATGTAAAACAATGTTTGAACACTGCAATTGAATACAAAATGAAATCATCTCTTTTCTTTTATGCAACTCTTAATGTTGTAATTGAATTAGACAACTTAAACACATTGCATCTTGGAACTCCAAAATAATTTAAACACTTGCAATGGTTAAACATCTATAGAGGTTAATTTTGAATTTTCACCTTAAAATAAAACTTTGAACAAACTAGCTCCATCAAATTGAGTTTTAGTGAAAATTTGATAACATGTATTTGTCTCCTTGGAGATCAATAATGGTTCTATGTGTGTGTAATTGGTTGTTGGTTGGTCTTGTTCCTTTTTCTTTATTTTTCTTCTTGTTTTCTATTATGTTTTAGTCTTTATTTTTTAAGTTGTCTCACTACTTGTAAGATCCATTTTCTTGTCCTCTATGGAGGTTTTGTAATGGGTACATTCCCTTTCTATTTATCATAATCAAAACAATGTGAAATAAGATAAATAAGATAAATAAAAGGTAAAACATAATTTTATAGTTCAATGTTGACCCTGCCTAGGTTTTGATCCTATAAAATAATCATAATGGTGCCTTATCCATTACAAAGTATTGAATGAAGTAATTTTCTTGCTAAAAAATAGAAAACCTAATTCAATGGTATTTCACAATCTTATTTCCTTACAATAAGAAAACCAAATAATGTACATCATTAATATTCTTTAAAATCCTTGTCATACCCACAATATCTTCAATCATTCAACTAAAATAAAATTTAATCAATTTCTTGAATAGAAGCCATCAATCAAACATCCATTACAATAAATATGCAACAAGAAACTTGATGACATTTGATTAGTAAGATTTAAAATATATTTCTTTACAATTAGGAGACATCAACAATGTGACATATATTCATATGAACAACAAAATTGAATTTGTCTATTTCTATCATAGAGAAGAGTTACAACACTATCTTTCTGAACCTCAAAAAATACCTAACTGTACAAAACTAATTCTTTATAGAGACTTGATCAAAACCTATGGACTCAAATCCTAGAATAAGGCTCAAAATTCCCTTTTTTAGAAGTAAGGGAGCAACAAGCTAAAAGCCTTATTCCATCACTTATAGTGCAAAAAGATAAAATAAGAGGTGTCAACTTATAATAAGACAAAATACATTAAAACTTGAATAAGCTACTACAATAGAAGTTAAATCCTACTGAGAGAATTTATAATGTTGAATGAACTTGATTCAACTAAAACTACCTTTTGGAGCTGATAGAGTGAATCTAATATTCTCATTCTAACTTGTTGATCTTTCATTCATGTTGTATAATAATAACTTATTGAAAAGTAACTCAAATCTTTGCACTTCTTATCTCCTTATTTATTATCCTACTTTGATGACAAGATATCATCTAAGAGGGATAAACTAATTAGCTCTAACCATTTGATCCACATGATCATCACCTATTAATACTTGCACCATGTTATAGAAACCAACCATGTAGTAGTCAATTTTAGAGAGCATGTCCATACTAAGGTTTAATTTATTTGTATTTATTTCACCATTTTTATTTATTCCTACATATATAGGAGGGAGAATGTCAAAAAAACAAATTTCCACTCCTTGCAATATTTTATCTCTCCCTCTTTATCCAATATCAGAGGCATCTAAAATTCCTCAAAACCCTCAAAAACATCCAACTCCATCCTTATGAGTGCTTGGAATTTATTATGGTGGTGGATGATATCAACTAAAGAATCAAACTTAGAAATAATTTCAAATACGAAATCATGATCAAAATTGGGGTGCTTTGCAATAATCTTCAATAATGCAATTCTTAGGGCCCAACTGACTTAAAAGAATTTCAATCTAACCCCTATTTTGGCAGGGTTAGTGAATTCATATTTCATAATTTTTTAGTTATTCCAAACCTTATCAACATGACTCAAATGTTATGAAATTTTTGGCTCAACATGTTGTCAACTAGGTTTGAAATTCTCTTAGCTCTTCCTTCCTTTGTTATTCTTTTTTCCTCTTTGCTCTGTTTGAGATTTTCTCTTAAATTTTCAATATCAAGGGTTAAATCCTCCCTTTCTTGTGACTACTTATCCTCAATTTCATCTTTTGGAGGTGGTAATAACCCTATAAACATATTTGTGTATTCTTGTAGCTTTAAATTATTGACATTAACTTTTTCCAAGTATTCCTCCAACTTCTTAACTACTACTTCTATAAATAATGCAGCAATTATTGTGATGGTAGATTCTTGGAGGGCGCTTGTATCCCCTAATCTCTTGATTATCAAATTTATAGTGAGTTCAATCATATCATTTATTACTTGGTTTATTGGTCTCTAGGAAAATTGACCATATTGCTAAGGTTTCAAGCCTTGGATTAAAACCTAACCCAAAATATAGAACATTAGATTGCTCTTTTGATTGTATCACTAGGTCACTTCATTTTTATCTTTGGATATATCAAATGCAATTATAGATGATATATCCCACCCTATCAGGAGAAAAAATCCACCACTCCTTACTAATTCCCTACCCCTCTAAGGTTTCATGGCATCAATTTCTACATCTACCTCTTTCCAAATTAGGAAATAAGCTCCTTCTTATTTGCTTGAGTGAGTTGCTGCCCTTATATTTTTTCGACAACTCTTCACCTTTACTTCTAAGGATGAAATCCTTGAACTCCTTGAACTCCTTGGTGGTGATGAATTTTTTTTCTTTCATGGATGAAATGTAAGCTAATTCTCTCACATCATCTATCACCTAATTTTTTAAGTCTCAAAATTGATGAGAAAACTTTCATTTGAAGGTATTTCTACCAAAAATCTTGAAGATGGCCTCAAAATTTTCCTTTTTTTGACTACTCTAGAAAATCCTCATCACCTATAGGATAATCCACAAGATATTCTAGTTTAGGGTCTTCCTGTTGTAAGGGAGTAATTTGTTGTGGACTATGTGGGATCTCCTTTTGAGAAGATGGACTAGGAACATCCACTAGAGGGATAGGTATATTTTCAAGAAATATGTTGGTGTTATCCAACATTTTCATGATCCTAATGATAGGATCCTCAATTTAAAGGGAACACAATATACTAAGAGGGAGAGTGAATCAATAGATCCAAAAAATTACAACAATTCTAGAAACATTCACAATTACTTTATAAATTTTGAACATGAAGATCATTGAACCATACAAGCTAATAATTTAATAAATTAAAGAACAAAAGATAACACATAACACCAAATCTTTACATGGAAACTTGGAATGGAAAAAAACAATGTGGTGGGAAACTCTCACAAGAATAAATATAATAAGGAAATTTTACAATATGTAGGGACCAACCTACCAAAGACACCAATCCCCAAAAAGATTTAGTAGGTACCAACCTACAAGAGACACCAATACTCACTAAAATAGAGACACCAATTCCTATCAAAACAATACAATATAAAACCTATCCTAAAGGAACATAAATAATGGTAGTTTTGAGATATGACACGATGTAATGTCCCCTTCTCATCAGTGATCAGCATTGCAATTCATCAGTCTATTCCGGAACCCGTAGACTGGAATGAGGTGAAATTAGGGTTTCGTGGCTTGGAGTTTTGTGGCATTTCATGTTATTTACTATTTATAGTAAATGCTAGTTGTGGCAGTTGCAGTTGTCTATTCTTAGTCCTTTGCAGTTGGAGCAGTTATTGTTATTATGGTTTGGTCTTCAGATAGCTTTAATTGGTGAAAAATATTTAATTGAAGGCATTATGTTTTAATTCACTGTTGACCCCCCCCCTTGGCCTAAGGAGATAACTTAAGTTGTTTTTAAAGTGGGGCCATGAAGGGTACGCCTTCATAAAGAGCTTTATTAATTTTTATTAAGAACTTTATTCCTTGAGCAAAAGTGGACGCCACTTTATATTATTTGAATAAAGTGAAATTCTTGGAGGCTTTTGGGACGCCACTTGAGAAGTTGACTGGTCTTTGGGAATTGGAAAGGTCTCTTGTGTCTTTTGAGCTGCTTCTCAGGCAATTGAAGAGTTTTGGTGAGCTCTTATTTATTGAAGGCTTTTGCTCCAGCATTGCATCCATGAAAATTATGCTAAAGTTATGCTGTCGAAATGACAATTGACATATTGCTTCGAGGAAGTCTACCTCCTAGCCTTTCATCCAATTTCGTGTTTGCAATATAACACCTAGTTGGCTACATTGCTGCTTCTCAACATCAGACTAGCAGATTGAGCATCACAGATTGAAGATTTTGGAGTTTTTTCACAGTTCTGGTTTCCTGGTTTTTACACAGCTGAAGCTGATTTTTGTTCATATCTTCTGGAGTGAATTTTATTTTGTTCTGGGTACTTTGGTAATCCATTTGTTGACTTAAGGCGCCCCCTTCCTCAAAGAATTGGAATTTAATTCCAAGTATTCATTTTTATCTTGCAAAATCGATTTTTCAAGGAGGCCGTACTTTTCTGTTTGCATTGGGAATTGTGTCAGAAAATAAAGGATGTGATTTGCTGCTGTTTCTTCCTCCTGGTTTGGTCGCCTATCTTCTGAGAGTCCTTTGCAACTGATTTCAGTCAATTCGGAGGTGAAATGAGTGAGTTATGAGTATTTTACTGTTTTCCAGTTTGCTGTTATAAATTTCCAGAACTCAGGATTTTACATCAGATTTATCAGTTTCCAGTTTTAATCATTTTTCAGTCATTGGAAAGCAAAGAACATTGTTAGAATTCATTCTTATCTCCTTATCTCATTTCTCTATCATTGTAATTCATGTATTTGCAGTCATTTTGAATTGTAAGGTTCTGATTAGTAGTACTAATCTAACCCATTATTATTGCTGCAACTATTTGATTAAATTCTCATTAAAGTCCCCTGGATGGTTTACCGCCAGTGTGGTTAAATTGATTGTAACTCTTGTACCCACTCAAAGTGGTGAATCCCCACAGTTCCGTGGATGCCCGCCGCAGCGGATGAATTGTTTCTAGTGTAATCTTTTCCCCCCACTGTTTGGTGGTAGCGTGGAATTGCTTTTTCATGGCTGGTTATCCGCCTATCTGTTTATAATTTCAACTTTCTTCACTCCGTCATATGTTAGCACCTCGCCCTTAGTGGGATCTTGAGTGCACATTCTTGACGTTGAGTAGTTATTCAATTCAAGTTCAGTTTTCAGTTTGATGCTAACGCTAATCCAGTTATCTATCTCTAGTTGTGTTGTGTTAAAACATCGAAAAAATTGGTTAGCATATTTCAGTGGTATCAGAGCCGAAGACCCTGCCATCCTGTGGCAATTTGTAGTAGTTAACTGATGAGTGAAAGAGACACTAGGCCATACACCAGAAGTCAGGCCAGAAATCAGCATCAGTTTCCGCCCGTTCCAGAGGCAGATACCTTCTCAGAAGCCCTAAGAGATCTTGGTAAAACAGTGGAAGGTTCAGAGAATTCAGTAGAAGTGGTTGATCACATAGTTGTAACCATGTCAGATTCTGTAAGGAGAGATAATGAAGAGAGGGATAGAATGGAGAAGAAGTTTGATGGGATGATTGACATGATGTCCCGATTATTGTCCAAGTTGGACTAGCAAGCAGCTCACAATATCATTCAGCCCCAAAATAACTCAACTGGAGAAAGCAGTGGAGTTAATGGGAATAATAATAGTGGCAGTCCTGAGGTGAATACAAGAGACAGAATTGTAGGTCAGCATGCTGCAATTCCTAGTGGGTCATCCTCTAGACCCCTTTTTCCTGTCTTTACACCAAGGGAAGAGCAACAACCTGTTGAAGCTGCTCCAAACTTTGTTGATGATGCTCGTCAAGCTTACATGGAGTACGTTTCTTTACCTCTTGACTTGAGAGGTACTTGGACCTTTGACCAATTCATGAATCAAAGGAGCCGAAGAAATGGAGGAAGGACTGAACAACGTCCTATGGCACCTAGAAATGACTTCTACCAAGCATTGGGAAAAATCACTATGGAACATTTTGATGGTAGTAATAAGTGTACAGCCAGATCGTGGGTGCAGAAATTAGATAACTACCTTTCTCTCAGACCCATGCCGGAAGAAGATGCTATCAAATTTGCTACCTTGCATTTAGATGGCATAGCTCATGAATGGTGGACTCATGGTTTGGTCACTCTTGGCCATAATCTAGTTTGCACATATGGGGAGTTTACCAATAAGTTGATTGAAAGATTTGACACCAAAGATCCAGAATTGAGATTTAGAGAATTGGCACAATTGAAACAGCAAGGATCTTTAGAAAACTATGTGGCTGATTTTCAGAGGTTGTCAGTAATGGTGCCTAACATTACTGAAAGAAGACTTGTAGTACTTTTTTCTGAAGGTTTAATGGAGCCTTTGAAGGGTTGGGTCAAGGAATTCAATCCACCAACATTAGATGAAGCTATCAAGAAAGCTAGGAGCATGGAGTTGGCAGCCCCAAGGCCTAAATTTCACTCAAAACCATTCAGCCATAAGAAAGATAAAAAGCCTTCTTCAAATCTGCCCAAGAAGTTTCCACCAAGGCTGTCCGAAGAGCTCAAAGAACAGCTTAGAAAGGATGGAGTTTGTTACACTTGCCGTGATCCTTGGGTTAAGGGTCATCGCTGCTATGGAAGAGGCAAAGCTAATCGAATGGAGGGCTATTCTGATTATGGATCAGAATCTGATTCGTCTGATCAGCAATACGAATCAGCAAGTAGTGAAGGTGAAGAAGCTCCAGAAGACAAGTCCGAAGAGGTGGGAGATGGTAGTGCTTTTGCACAACTATCAAGTTTTCAAAAGAATGAGTCTTTTCGGGTTCATGGAGTGGTGAATTCACAAAGGATAGTTGCCCTAATTGATACGGGAGCAACTCACAATTTTATTGATGAAGGACTAGTTGCTAGAAAAGGTTTGAAGACTGAAGAATTTGATGGTTTCAAGGTAATGGTTGCTGATGGTTTTACTATGTCTTGCACAAGGAAGATTCCTAACCTCTCTTTGCAATTGGGAAATCATGAGATTAAAGATGATTTTTATGTGGTGGGAATTGGAGACACTGATATTGTGTTGGGCATACAATGGCTGCGATCTCTTGGTGAGATCACATTGAATTTGCAAACCATGGAGCTGAAATTTCAGTCTAATGGAAGGAAGGTTGTTTTAAGAGGGATGTCAAATGGAGGCCCTCGAATTGTGTCTTTGAAAAGGATGGAAAGGCTGATCCGCCATGATCAGGTTGAATGGGCTGCTGAATGTATGGTTTTACCAGCTGATCCGGTTGAGGAAAAAAGGCAATATCATCCTGATATTCAAGCCTTACTTTCAAAGAAGAGCAAAGTCTTTGGAAGCTTACCTCCTGGAAGACCTCCTGAAAGAGGTTCTGAGCATGTGATTGAGTTAGAAGAGGGAGCAAAACCTGTCATTACTACACCTTACCGCTATCCAAAGAGGCAGAAAGATGAAATTGAAAAAGCCATCAAGGAGCTGTTGGAAAGTGGTTTTATTAGACCAAGCAAGAGTCCATTTGCTTCAGCAGTAGTGCTGGTCAAAAAGAAAGATGGTACAATGCGTATGTGTGTTGACTACCGCGCATTAAATCAGAAAACCATCAAGAATAGATATCCTATCCCTAGGATTGATGAGCTTATTGATGAGCTCCATGGGGCAATGTTTTTCTCAAAGATTGATCTTCGTTCGGGCTATCACCAAATCAGAATGAGGGAGGAGGATATAGAGAAGACAACGTTTAGATGCCATTTTGGGCATTTTGAATTTCTTGTCATGCCTTTTGGTTTGACAAATGCTCCAGCCACATTTCAATCTTGTATGAACAAGATTTTTAGACAGCAGTTGAGGAAGTTTGTGCTCATCTTCTTCGACGACATTCTCATATTCAGTAAGTCATGGGAAGAGCACCTTAAGCATTTAGAAGAAGTGCTTAGCATTTTAGAGGCGGAATGTTTGTTCGCCAAAGAATCAAAGTGTGAGTTTGGGTTGACAGAACTTTTATACCTTGGCCACATTATCAGTTCAAAGGGTGTGAAAGTGGATCCAGAAAAGATAAGGGCCATTCTTGATTGGCCAACTCCAAAGAATATTTCTCATTTGAGAGGATTTTTGGGGTTATGTGGATTCTATAGAAGATTTGTGAAAGGGTATTCTCATCAAGCAACACCTCTCACAGATCTTACAAAGAAAGGAGCTTTCCTTTGGACTAAGCAAGCACAAGAGGTTTTTGATAAGTTTAAACAAATCATGAGTTCGTGTCCAGTATTGGCACTTCCAGATTTTTCAAAACCTTTTGAATTACAATGTGATGCTTCAGGAGAAGGTGTTGGAGCTGTCCTAATGCAAGACAAACACCCTATTGTCTTCGAGAGCCGAAAGTTGAGAGGGGCAGAAAAAACTTACTCTATTTATGACAAAGAGATGCTTGCCATCATGCATGCTTTGTCTAAATTCCGTCAATACTTGGTGGGAAGTAAATTTGTTGTTAAGACTGACCACAATAGTCTTAAACATTTCATGCGCCAAAAGGAATTGAATGAAAGGCAGCAAAAGTGGGTAAGTAAACTCCAAGCATATGACTTTGACATTGAATATGTCAAAGGAAAAAATAATATAGTGGCTGATGCTCTTTCAAGAAGGCCTCATTTGCAGTCAATTTGTGAGTTATCAGCAGATTGGAAGGAATTAATTGCTGCTGATTATGTTAAAAATCAGTTTGCAACCAGCTTGTTAGAAGGTCATTTGGTTGATGAAAGGTATAAGTTGGTTGATGGGTTGATTTATTATAAAGATAGAATCTTTTTAGTACAAGAATCTAAGCTTAAAAAGAAGATTCTACAATCTTTTCATGATGTTCCCCTTGCTGGTCATCAAGGGATTTTCAAGACTTATAAGCAGATTCGTGAAAGATTCACTTGGAAAGGGTTGAAAGAAGAAGTCTTGAACTACATTAGAGAGTGTCCTATTTGTCAAAGAAATAAAAATGAACACTCTTATCCTGCTGGTCTACTTCAGCCCTTGCCCATTCCAAATCAGAAGTGGGAAAGTATTGCCATGGACTTTATCACGGGGTTGCCCAAGGTGCAAGGACGTGATTGTATATTTGTTGTGGTTGATAGACTAACGAAATTTGCTCATTTCTTTGTTGTTACCACTTCATTTACAGCAGCTCAAGTGGCTGAGTTGTTTTTTAGAGAGGTGTTCCGTTTGCATGGGTTGCCTAAAACTATTGTCAGTGATAGGGACAGCAAGTTCCTAAGTGTTTTTTGGCAGGAGATCTTCAGATTGAGTGGGACAGTGCTTACTCCAAGCACTAGTTATCACCCACAAACAGATGGGCAGTCAGAAATTGTTAACAAGTGGTTAGAGGGCTACCTAAGGAACTATGTTTCAGGACAGCAGCGAGCTTGGATTAAATGGCTTCATTTAGGAGAGTATTGTTACAACTCTTCTTATCACATGTCAATTAAGATGTCTCCTTTTAAGGCTCTTTATGGTTATGAGGCTACTAATTTTGTTGATTTAGTGTTTGGTGATAGTAGAGCTCCACAAGCACTGGATATGTTACAACAAAGCCAAGACATCTTGAAATCTCTTAAGGAAAATCTGCAACAAGCTCAAAATCAGCAGAAGTTATACGCTGATCAGCAGCGTGTTGAAAGGTCTTTTGAAGTTGGGGACATGGTCTATTTGAGGCTTCAGCCATATAGACAATCTTCTCTCAAGAAGAGTGGTGCAGAAAAGTTGAAGCCACGCTTTTATGGTCCTTTCAAAATCACCAAAAGGATTGGTGAAGTTGCTTATGAGTTGGAACTTCCAGCTGAAAGCAAAATACATAATGTTTTTCATGTGTCTCGCCTCAAGAAGGCAATTGGACACAATGTGGTGGCTACATCAGAATTACCTCCATTGGATGAGGAAGGTCAGTTAGTGTTGATTCCTGATGAAATCCTTGATACTAGAGAACGTTCTTTGAGGAGAAGGACAATCAAAGAATATTTGGTTAAATGGAGGAATTTGCCTTTGGAAGATGCTACGTGGGAAGGTGAACAGATTTTGTTGCATCCATCTTTTCAGTTGCTTGAGGACAAGCAATTTCGAGGAGGGCGGACTGTAATGTCCCCTTCTCATCAGTGATCAGCATTGCAATTCATCAGTCTATTCCGGAACCCGTAGACTGGAATGAGGTGAAATTAGGGTTTCGTGGCTTGGAGTTTTGTGGCATTTCATGTTATTTACTATTTATAGTAAATGCTAGTTGTGGCAGTTGCAGTTGTCTATTCTTAGTCCTTTGCAGTTGGAGCAGTTATTGTTATTATGGTTTGGTCTTTAGATAGCTTTAATTGGTGAAAAATATTTAATTGAAGGCATTATGTTTTAATTCACTGTTGACCCCCCCCTTGGCCTAAGGAGATAACTTAAGTTGTTTTTAAAGTGGGGCCATGAAGGGTACGCCTTCATAAAGAGCTTTATTAATTTTATTAAGAACTTTATTCCTTGAGCAAAAGTGGACGCCACTTTTATATTATTTGAATAAAGTGAAATTCTTGGAGGCTTTTGGGATGCCACTTGAGAAGTTGACTGGTCTTTGGGAATTGGAAAGGTCTCTTGTGTCTTTTGAGCTGCTTCTCAGGCAATTGAAGAGTTTTGGTGAGCTCTTATTTATTGAAGGCTTTTGCTCCAGCATTTCATCCATGAAAATTATGCTAAAGTTATGCTGTCGAAATGACAATTGACATATTGCTTCGAGGAAGTCTACCTCCTAGCCTTTCATCCAATTTCGTGTTTGCAATATAACACCTAGTTGGCTACATTGCTGCTTCTCAACATCAGACTAGCAGATTGAGCATCACAGATTGAAGATTTTGGAGTTTTTTTCAAAGTTCTGGTTTCCTGGTTTTTACACAGTTGAAGCTGATTTTTGTTCATATCTTTCTGGAGTGAATTTTATTTTGTTCTGGGTACTTTGGTAATCCATTTGTTGACTTAAGGCGCCACCTTCCTCAAAGAATTGGAATTTAATTCCAAGTATTCATTTTTATCTTGCAAAATTCGATTTTTCAAGGAGGCCGTACTTTTCTATTTGCATTGGGAATTGTGCCAGAAAATAAAGGATGTGATTTGCTGCTGTTTCTTCCTCCTGGTTTGGTCGCCTATCTTCTGAGAGTCCTTTGCAACTGATTTCAGTCAATTCGGAGGTGAAATGAGTGAGTTATGAGTATTTTACTGTTTTCCAGTTTGCTGTTATAAATTTCCAGAACTCAGGATTTTACATCAGATTTATCAGTTTCCAGTTTTAATCATTTTTCAGTCATTGGAAAGCAAAGAACATTGTTAGAATTCATTCTTATCTCCTTATCTCATTTCTCTATCATTGTAATTCATGTATTTGCAGTCATTTTGAATTGTAAGGTTCTGATTAGTAGTACTAATCTAACCCATTATTATTGCTGCAACTATTTGATTAAATTCTCATTAAAGTCCCCTGGATGGTTTACCGCCAGTGTGGTTAAATTGATTGTAACTCTTGTACCCACTCAAAGTGGTGAATCCCCACAGTTCCGTGGATGCCCGCCGCAGCGGATGAATTGTTTCTAGTGTAATCTTTTCCCCCCACTGTTTGGTGGTAGCGTGGAATTGCTTTGTTCATGGCTGGTTATCCGCCTATCTGTTTATAATTTCAACTTTCTTCACTCCGTCATATGTTAGCACCTCGCCCTTAGTGGGATCTTGAGTGCACATTCTTGACGTTGAGTAGTTATTCAATTCAAGTTCAGTTTTCAGTTTGATGCTAACGCTAATCCAGTTATCTATCTCTAGTTGTGTTGTGTTAAAACATCGAAAAAATTGGTTAGCATATTTCACACCAAAAGAGGCACTTTGGTACTAGAACACACTCTTTTAATCATTCTATGACATAGCTATACATCCCACTCCTTTTACTTTCACTATAATCATTAATTACATTAAATGCACTCTATTTCTTCAAGATACATCACATTACACAATCACTCAATTCAATTCCTTACAATTCATCTAAACATTTGAAATATATACATGACACTACAATAACACTCTACTATGTCATCCATTCATCAACACCAACCTAGATAATATAAGATAGACCTAAATTAAAATTAAATGAAATGTGTAATACAAAGGTCTAATCTTGCCACCAAAAACACTTGACACCTTGTGCCACCAAGGGAACCTTGAACAAGTCTTATCATCACTCCACACACTTGTAGCCATTACCACACATGCCTCAAACTTGGAATATCTTGATGAATATTTTGATAATTATACTCCTCACACACTAAGTCACACCACTAAAATCTTATGAAACTGATATAACTAGTATAGGTATACTCTCCTTCCAAACCATAGAACTACAACGTATTTATAAAAGAAATGCCACGCATATTAAATAATATCTCTACCCAAAATATATCCTTCTAAACCACTACAAGCATTTTTTATTGCATACTCGAATGAATACATGAGCTATCTAAAGGAAATCACACCACAATTGACATGATACAAGATATGATAGATTAGACAACCTATAGACTATCAAACAACACACTACTCGAACCTTCAGAATATTGTCAATACTTGTACTCCTACAATATTTCTTCCTGATAGCCTTCTAATTTGTCAGTCCTGACACCCTTTGATAACCAATGGAAAACACAATGACAACCTATGCTCAACAATATCCCCCTTTGTCATTGATGGCAAACATCAAAATATTTGGACCACCAAGAGACACACTAGAATAAAAGGAAGAATAAGTCTGGATGATTCATGTGTTGTCCCAATCACTCCTCCTATGAAACATTCAATATTCACCTTTATCAATTCCTTAATTCAACTCTTTCTCTTCTTATGATGGACATATTTTTTCAAAAAAACATTTTGAGCTTTCTCCCCCTTTGATATAAATGGAAAAGGATCAAAAATTTCTCCCTCAAGACTAATATTAATATGCTCACTTTCTCCTCTTAACTACAACATTTAGAACCCTATTCCTAGATGGAATCCCTCTGAGTCCATGAACCACAAATTCTAAACACTTCATAAGAGCACAAACCCTTCTTGTGGTAGGGAGGCCAAGCTCCCCCTCACCCTATGCTTTACTTTTGAATCAAGAGGAGGGAGTAACAACTCCCAAATTCTGCTAGAGAAACTCAAATGTCTCCTTAGGAAGTGGTTTCATGAATATATCTACAACTTGCTCCTTTGTATCCACATATTCCAACTTCTTTCTCAACAACCTTTTCACTCAAGAAATGATATTTGATTGCAATGTGTTTTGTTATTGATTGCATCATTGGATTCTTTAAATTGCATTGTAGAAAAAATTATCCTTTGCTTGACATGGGAATAATTCATGATAAATTGTACTTAATGAGGCCTTGATTCAGGTGTTGTGAGGTATTTTATGCATCCACACTAGGTCTTGGACCCTTGCAAATTGAATAACATGCTTTTATCAAAGCCTTGTAATGGTGTTGTAAGATACTTTCATGCATTTCTAGACTTAATGAACCCACTTCTCCCTAATTCAACATTAAAAAAAAAAAATAATAACGTTATTATATCAATTTAGAAGGCTTGTGAATTAAACTTAATGTTAAACTAGTGTTGTAATGTGTCCCACACATTCACATTAGTTCTTGTGCCTTCCTAGGCTATGTGGACCTCATTTTAGTGTTGTAAAGTGCATTTAATCACACTTTGAAGGAATTCTAAGGTCCCAAGCCATAATTGAATTTTACATCATCATTAATAGGCCCCTATTAACCCATATTGTGCATCTCGCTTAACTTGATCAAATACCTGACAAAGTTGCATTTTAAACCTTGCTTCCTTATCTCCTAGCTTCCTAGCTATCAAATTGGCCCCTATGGGACCCATTCTCCATGCATGGTGAATCCATCCCATCTAGGTGGGACCCATTCACCATGTGTGGTGAATTAGTCCCATTTGGCCCAATTTTGACCTTTGATCGAGAAAAAAGTGAAATTTAAGTTTATTATTTCCTCATGTTGGCCTGTGATGAGGTATTAATAGGTAAAATAGGTGAATTTCCTATAAATACAACCTTCTAAGTCCTAATTTACATCTCTCAAATCATTTTTACAACTCATTCATCATTCATCTTCTCAAACAAGCTAGGGTTTCATGATTACAAGTCATTCAAGACCAATTTTCAGATAGTCAAGAATAGATCCTTCATTTTTTGCTATATAATTTAAAGATAAAACATCAT
>VDFB02271358.1:285956342-285968918 GCA_007258455.2 Sequoia sempervirens
GAGAAATATGATATCCTCTAGGGATTGAACTTGGTTGGAGGTGTCATTAGCAAGCAACACCTTCTGACTGATTGTTGCCTTTCCAAATTTCTCTATGTAATGGTTCATGGTCTTTTAAATGATTGCCACAGTGAATTTAAAGTTCGTCTTAGACTTCTTATGCAACAATATGGAAGTCCAGTGATTGATCCCATTTATATGTTGTACAAGGTGATTTGGCTTCTCATCCAGCATGCTCTCATTGAACCACATGAAGAACCTCATTTTCCTCCGCCCATAGATATTGCTTCCTTGGAGGGAAGCTCTTCTTGAGGGAAGCTCTTCACTCCTTACTTTTTGTTTTTGCTTCTCAGGACTAGTTAAAGATAGGTCATATTTTGATAAGTTATAATCAATATTGCTTCATCTTTGCTTTGGAAGAATTTTTCTCCTTTGGCATCATTGTGAAGGACCCCCTATTTGGATGTTCATCATCTCCTATTGCATCTCCTACTCCTCTTGTTGGAATTTTTTGGCTCCAATCTGCAAAATTTTCTATTGGGGACTTTTGTACAGATTTCTCTCTTTTGTTCTTCAACCAGGATTTTGTAGCTCATGCCTGGTTGCCAGTTCATTCTTGAACATTTTTTTTCTGTACTTATTAGTAAAATTCTCATAAATCTATATCTTCTAGTTCGATCCTTGATACTTTTGAGGTTTGCAAAATTTTGTTCTCCTTCTGCAACCCTTCAATTTTATGTAAAAACCTTTTTATATTTTCAATAAATTTATGGCTATGCCACCTTTGCTTAAAAAAAAAGCATCTATTCAAAAATACTCTATGATAGATATAAAACCATAGATTTAAATATAAAAGTAATTTTAATTAGTAATGTATATTTTAAGTGCACTAAGGAAGGTCATTAAAACAAAACATATAACTTATTATAAATCTAAAAAGGTATACTAAATATTATATTAAAAATATGAGAAAAGAAGCATGTATTAGAGGAAAGAATCATTTGTATATTTTTTGTATTTTTAGTTTTCATAAAGTTAAACATTTATTAAGAATATTTTATCAAAATTTTAAAAGAAATATTGCATGCATTAAAACTAATGGAAACAAATTAAGGAAAATAATAAAATTTATTATAAAAAAGTGGAGGACTCTTAACCTTATTATTTGAACTCTTATTTCTAGCAATTAAATTCAAATTTCAATATTATAAATCATTCTATCAAAATAATTTTAAAAACTATAAACATAAAATAGACTAAAAATTTAATATTTCATTAGTTTACATCATTTTAAGGTTTAAAACATATATGCCACTTTTGACTACTTAATATTAAAAGGTGAAAGAGGGTTTTCCATTTCTTTTATAAAAGTATGATACAATATTGAACTTACATCTATATAAGCGTGGACACATGGCTTAGTCTATATTGTGAACTTGACGAAAGAAATCAAAAAATAAAGATAAACAATGAGACTACACTCAAATTATATATTAAAAATAAATATGGTAACAAACATATATATTCCTTTAGATTTCATAATTAGTAGAGTATAAAAACCTAGATTAAAATTGAGAGGGTTTAAGGTTCAAGTTTGTCAAAATGTAGAGTAAATGAATGTAGCCAATAAAATGTCTAAGGTTAATAAATCAATTAAATAGAATAAAACAAAATATATTTAAAGGATTTATGCATGATTAATCCATTCAATTGAATTAATTATGACTATAAAAACATGTGATATGATAAAAATAAGATAAAATTAGGGCTTAACTCAAAATTTGACACATATGAGCTTTGATGATTGTGGAGTTGTAATAGAGATACAAAATATGAATCTATTAATATGATTTAAATTCAAGGGCTTGAGATGACTAAAATCTACAAGTTTGAGACTCTAGGATACAATCATGCCCAAAATATTTCAAGGTTGAGTGGTATTATCTAGATGGTGTGATTATGTCTTAAGTAGAGTTTAACCTTTTAATACCTAAAAGACAGCCTTACCTTATGTCTATTGGGACCTACTATAACATTTGAGAAGAGTCATTGACTTCCTTGTAAGTAGTTTTTCCTCAAAGACTTAGTTAGCAATGATAAAATAAAGGGTGAGAGTGGAGTTTGATGTTGATGTTGAGGGTGAGATGGATATGTGAATATATTTTCTTGTTTTGATGTTTGAATACTAATCCTAGACACAATCTCTTTTTTTTGGCATCGATATTGATATGTATCATATATATTCACAATTGTTAGTCTTGACACATAAAAAATTTAAATTCTTCAAATAGAAAAATAAGATTTAATTTATAGTATAATCCATGAAACAAAATCATATATTTTCCATCCAATACAAAATGTTTAATATTAAAAAAATAAAAAGAACCAAAAAAATTCTAATTATATGTTTCAGAAAACTAAAACTATTATCAAACTCTACATTAAATTCATCCCAAAAAAAATTTGCATATAACAATAAGGAAAAGAAAAGGGGATAAAAAACGAAAGCTCCACTCTCAATAGTTCATTAGGTAAGTGTTTGACAAATTTAATGAAGTTTACAAACATTTGATTATGAAAAAAAAAAAACACAAAGTCAAGTGAACTTGGCCCACGGTAACATTGGAATTGGTAACATCTGGCCCTTCAAGCATTACAAATTAACTCACATACGGAATTAATAAACAAATCCAAACCACATTAACTTAATGGATCATGGAATCAAAGCTTCATAGCTTACTTCGGATGAGTTAAATGACAAATTCTTTATGGAAGATTATTGAATCTGTTGGCAGATGTTCAGCGTTCTTCTTGGGATTCGCGACATGGATTAACCATCTCCTGTGGATCTCTTAACTCTGACAGTTGTATCGGGCACTAACAGGTCGATCTTTTGGTGCAACAGCAACTGTGGAGCCAACAATTGGTATCAGAACCAAAGGTGCAGAGTTCGAATCCCCTTGACTAACGCTGAGGGAGAGATTGTTGGCAGATGGTCAGCGTTCCCTTCAAATTCGTGTTTTGACAACCGTAGAGCCAACAGAACCCTCCTCTTTCAGCAGATTGTAAGTCAGATATGATAAAATTATAAAATTTAGAAGCCATCTCTGCTTCTACTTGTTCAGTTGTTCAGTTTCGCAACATTACTTATTGAAAAGTGAAAAATGAAGCTAATAAAGCTGACATGTAATATATGTCATGTCCCACTATTTTGAATGCGAGATTTCTTATCACCAATCTTTTGTGCATTACTGTTCAACGCACCATATAATCTCAATTTTTCTTTATTTATCTTTGCTGTAACTATTGTAGCATGTGGACAATATGCTAGATAGATTGTGCCTGACTTGCTCTTCTGTTTCTATATATGCTCATCATGTCGCCTGAGCGCTCATCCATTGGAGAATTTTATTCATTCAAGCTTTGTTTGTTTCAATAAGATCAAGAGCAGAAGAGAGAGAGCACAGCTTCTGGTACAGATCTATTTAAGAGCAAATAGCTTTCCATGACAAATCTTTACTTACCCAGAAGCTGTGCTCCTCTCTTCTCATCTTGGCTTTATCTGAACTTCAAAGACCAACTGCGCTGGACAATCGAAAACATGTTGCTGAGAGTTTTGAGATTTGCAGTTAAAAAAATCAAAAAACTTTTCCTTTCAATTTAAATTCAGGTAAGTACTGTGCTTGCCCAACATTGAATAATGGTGTTCTTGTTTGTTTATTAAAAAACAATGTGAATTGACTCTACACAATCAGAGTCATGGGTGGGGGAGACATTTGGATTAAGTCTTATGATTATTTATTTTGTTGCTTGACTTCTCTCAGGATCTGCTATCGTTCTTTGTTTGTTTAATTTGTATTTTTGCAAAAAAGTTAAACAGGGTGCTGGTGTATCCTTAATAAGACTTCTATAATAAAAGTATAAATGCATAGAGATAGGAGATCGATGAAAATGAACTAATGATTCTCTTCTAATTCTATTGACATTTATAACTGTCACTTGACACAGATGGTATTGGAAAGGTCTATCTAGCTCCATATTTATTAAAAATAAAAAATCTGTTCTATTATGATTTTCAATTAATTAATAAATATGATCAAAGATGTATTTTCAGAACTGGGTAGATAATAGTGATGATACTTAAATTATCAAAGAGTTTCAAAATCCCTGTCTCACTCTACTATTTAAAACATTCTGATAGTTAATAAAAGTTTATGTGAGTAATATATTTAGCCATGCATTGTTAATAGAGATTTTATGATGAGAGAATTTTGTCTGGTTGATAATTTGAGAATACCTCTTTATATTAAGTTGTTGTATACCTTCATTGAAATGAAATTGAAAAAAATAAAAAATATTAAGAATAAAATTAAGATATTTGAAAAGGTTTAAACTCTTTTACAGAAACAAGATCAAATATAATAGTAAAGTTCAACAAACAATGATACAACAATCGCTTGAACCAATAGCTATCAGAAACACCCCACCAAAAGAAAAAAGAAAAAAAACAGACCATCCTAAAAATAATCAAATAACTTAAAACTATATAACTCCAATAAAAAAAAAACCTAAACACTAAGATCTGATCTCTTCTAACATTATTAGAAGTGAGACCCAATCCAAGAATGTGTTTGAGAATTATAATTTTATGAGACAATAAATCACCAACGCAGTTAGCTATTCTAAGATTTGATTTCAAAGCTCCATATTAAAAAAAGACAAAAACATCTTTGGAGAACATCTGGAGGGACATGTTTAGCACTGAATTCATCCTATTTCATTCTGAAAACTATCTGCTATACTTCTTCTGTGCTTGAGAAATAACAAAAAGAATATTCTGGATGTGTTTAAAGAGTTTATTTCTATTGATAGTTCTCATTTTGATAACAGAAATTTTTGTTGGTCCTACAATTAACAGCTGGTGTGTTGTAGAGAAAGAGCATCAATGTGTACGTACTTGAAAGGTAGTTAGTGCTTGACACTACAATCATGTGTTTCCTATTGTCAGATTTATGTTACATATATTTTTAAAGTTATCTCGTAGAGACAAAGTTTTCTTTTAGTTATATATTTTGACAGACAAAAGCTTCATTCTGCATTTATATTATATCCCAGGTCTAATAAATGGTCAAGTCTAGTAAAGAACACATTTCAAATGTTCTTCATTTTGTAACAGGTTAAGTGATTACAGGTGGAGACTTCAAGCATAGTACATAATGTTCATATTGAGAAGAAGGTACTGAGTATGTTCTTGAACATTTTGCTGTTTTTGAGCTTCAATGGATTACCGTTCTAAGAGGAAGGTGGTGATGATTAAATGCAGTTAGAAGGCACATAAATTCCCTTCTTTTGCTAGCTGGCCCTAGTATCCAGAGAGACGTGGTGGAATGAAGTGGTCTTTTTATAAACATGCCACGGGTTAATTTTGTTTATCTCTTGATTAGAGATGGTAAATTTACCAGCTTGATCGTATCCTTTGCAGTACATTCTACTGGTATACCTCTCTTGTAACACTTTTACCTGACCTTTCCCTCCTTGTTGACTATGCCATAACTAGGAAGATTTTGTACCCTAATTTTAAATATATATAGAGCCATTCTCGTTAAAAAAATTCAAAAAACTAATGTGGTTACAGTTAAGAATGTCTAGTTAGATGCGCCTGAATCCACAACTACTGCCACTAAATTGATTTTTTATTTTTACTTATGTGGCAATGGCCTTGTTGGTGAGATTTATTCTTTGCCATTTAAGCTTCCTAGTTACTGCCTCTCTTTTATTCTTCTGATAAAAGAAATCTCTAAAAATTGTTTCCGTCAATGTGTACACTACTGAATCTGTTATATTATGAGGCTCCTGCTCTTTATAGTCAGATGTTTGGATGGACTAATTTAGTGGTGGTGAATTAAGGTTTGGGAACAACAATCAAGCATGCAATATATATGTAGGAAGATGATACAATGATGATGTATTATATTTTATCTATTCATACATATTATTTTAGATGTGTTCTGAATATAATATTTTCGAATTAGAACTAATTTTTAAATACACCAACTTAATATACGAATAGAAATAATTCACACTTTTCACATCTCAATGACTAATTCCTTCTATACTAAAGGAGGCTCAATTTGAAATTTTGAATATAAGGTTTTGTGGTTTAGATTAATAGACACATAGATAATTATCTAAATCAAATCTACCCATGTGGACTTGAACCAAATCAACAAAGAGAATATTTGGAGATTTATATCAATCTCTAAGAATGAATGACATCAACATTTTGATCTATTATGTACCTATGAATATGATATTATAATTTGTATATAGGTGGATGGTGATGCTAACATGTAGCTCACATCCATTAATTTAGTTAGATTAGATCATAAAATATATTAGGTAATTAGGAGGCCTACATGGGTTTAGTGGTTTACCCCTCCTTTATGCTATTAGGAGGTCTATATAAAGAAGATGGATATCATTGCAGGGTTATGAAGAGTACGATATTATTTTTGGGGCCTCTTGTAGATATATCATTGAATGACTTCTTCCATCAATAGATTCCATGGTGTTATCCTTCCTCAAGGATTTACTTTATTTATGGATACATTAAGCATTAGGGCATCTTGGCATTAGGGCATCTTGGCCCATGAACATCTACTATGATCTTTGTGATCTATATTCAACACTAGCATATTTTTAAAATATATGTGTCAACCCTTTTAGGACCAAATAATGTTAATTGCTAAATTTCATGCTAAATACACACGCTTCAATGCATTTAAGAATAAAATAGTCACTATATGCCCAAAATATAAGAAAAAATGACTCAAGTATGTAGTTACAATTAAAATTTTCATCCATTTTGATTTGCATGTGAGCTAATATGAGAATGCATGGAACAAAGTAAGATCAAGAAAGAACATGGAAATTTATTATTTTCAAAATCTCAAATAATATAGATCTATGTAAAGTATGAAAATAGTAAATTTAAATAATGTGTACTCTCATCACCATGGTTTTTCCATTAAGATTCGATAACCACAAAATAAAATTTTGTAATGAATAGAATTTGTTAAGAATTTTAAATTGATCTTAATCATAGCTTACTAAAATATTTTACAAAAAACATAAGAATATTGGAATGAGGTGTTTCATATATTATGAAAACTAATTAAGATTTAACTATGGTGGAAAAATGTAAAGGATTCCATCTAGATAGAAAACATGATTTGACTTTACAAGGATAACATGGTAAGTGCTTGAGTGATGTAAAAATGTACTCTATCTAGATAGGGTAATAAAGCTCTATCTAGTATTTGAACCTCACCTTAATTGTCATAATTACATCACTAAAATAAAACTCATGAAGAAATTTTGGTGATAATATATGGCCCCTCCAAATTATTGTGTTGTAGATTCAAAACACATGCCCCATTTTGCCTTGAAAAAATAGGGACCCTCCTTTTTCTTTTGGCTTTTTTGACCTTATTTGTTTGATTGCTTTCTTTTCTTTTTCTTGGCTTCATATTTTTATTTTATCCTTAAATTTTTTTGGTACTTTTTCTTTTGTGAACCTTTGGATTTTTTCAACCTATCATGAGTATAAACGAAACTCTAAAAACCCTATTGTTTGTAGACTAGACTTGTTGATCTTGACTATAAAGGAAACTCTAAAAACCCCATTGTTTGTAGACTAGACTTGTTGATCTTGATATGTCATATTTATAGACTTTCAAATTTTGTCATCCTAGCATGACCATAAAGGACAGTCCAAACCCTTGATGGATGGGCTATGTCATCACTCAACCTATTTGTTCAACTTTGCATTAATGAATTTTTTATCCATGTACTATTTTTCTCTTTTATTTCATGTTTTGTATATTTTTGTTCATTTTTATTCTTCATGTTTTCCCTCTCAAGCTAAATGGTGTTTTACATTCTATCTCTACCATTGCTAAGAGGTGAATTCTATTTTCTATGCATGTTCATTGGTTTTTGTTCATGGTGGGAGTACATTTTCTACCTTTTCATCCTTCAGATCACTATTTACCATGTATATTTTCTCTCTTTAGTTCATTAATTATAGCCCTTTCTTTCTTCTATTTTTTTGGGGTGTTTTCTTTTTTTTGTATGTTAGGGCCTCTATTTTTTTGCGTGTTTTACAAGTTGGACAAAAGAAATATAATGATTCCACTTTTAGTGGAAGTGTTAGGCTTAGAAAAAATCTTGATAGAAATGGGTATGTGTTTTGTAAACAATGGGTACATGGGTAGGGATGAGTTCTCAAGCCTAAAGTCCTACTTGTATGGAATGGGTACATTTTAGTTTCCAAGAAGGGTACTCATTTTGGTTTTTAAAATGGGTATCTATTTATATAATTACATCATATAATCATTCCCTTTAAAAATAGTTTCACATTTTGGAGTAAGTAAATGTTCCATAAATTTTCAAATTTGAAACACATGGGTTTTCTTTCGTTTTGAGCTTGGAAACCCAAATGTTAGCCTTCGACCTACAAGTATAATGCCACAAAGGTTTTGAAAGGGCTCAAAACCTTGAAAAAAGAGAAGGATAGAGAAAAAATCACAACTAAACACCAAACAACAACCAAGAAGAATAACTAAGAAACTACAAAATACAAAGCATAGAAAAACCTAATCGAAACCAACCTACCAACTCAAAATCATGGTGCTTTCAAAAATTGTTTGAAAGATTTTTGTTTTATCTTAGTGCAAGTATCCTTCTCCCAAAATCTAAAATTATTGAGACAAAAGGAAGTCATCAAACCACTAGAAGATTCTTCTTCCAAGCCTAGAGCTTTAAAAGATGATTCGATCATCAGAACATTTATAGGGGATATTCCTTTAAAATCTTATTTATAAACCTCCTCAAAGGAAGTAATAGACTCCTCCCTAGAAGTTGGAAATTGATCCTTTTTATTCTAGACAAAGTCGTGTTTCTTATTTCTTAAGAAAGAAGTGGAGGCATGAACCACTTTACCACAAGAATGGAAAATAATTGGAGAGTCATCATGTTCAATCTACTGCACCCAATTTCAAAATTTTGAAAATAAGGTAATTTGAATGGGGAGCACCTAGTTTTTCTCCACAAACACATAAAATCTAGTGAATAGAAAATGCTTAATAAATTTGGTGATCTTATTAGTAACACAATATTGCCCTAAATAATTGACAATAATCTTTAAAAAAAATCATTCTAATAGTGCAAGGGCGGCCCTAGAAAACAAACCCAAATATGAATCTTGAAAGTATCCCTCATTTGGTTGAAGCTAAGAGACCAATTTTAAAGACTAAGGACATTCATTCCCATAAGTTAGGGGCCATCAAGAAGGACCCTAGAGAAATCATCTTAATAGGAAAATTAAAAAATTAAAAAAAAAATCAACATTATTGTTACCTCAACTTGTGATGTAGGAACATCAGGGCGAATGCGCAATCAACATCACATACACAATAATTATTTTGAGAGAACAGTGGTGTTTCTTGGAGAATCTTCTTATGGAAAAATTGTTGACTCCATCTTGGATTTTATGTCAAAGGTTTCATGGTTATACACCTTCAAGTTTCAGAGAATTAATGGTTTTGTGACTTGTGTTGATAATTTGATTAAATTTTGAAATTTTGAAATACATGAGGTATGAGGTAAAATGGTTTGGTGAAATTTTTTGTAATGCTAAATTACAACTCTTTGCAAGTTTTCTAATAATTTTGAGCTCTAATGGAAAGTTGTATTAGAAGTTGGTTTTTCATCTCCAAACTCATCATGGGCATTTCATAAAGGCATTTTTCTGATTTTTAACTCCTCCAAGTCACGACCAAGTCAATCCAATCTAAAGAGAGAAAAATTGTTGTAAATATTTGTTGCATGAGCCTTCTTACATCTACTCCCCAACTATCACCTACATGTCAGGAGCTTTCAATGGTTGTTTCTTTTTTGGGGATTTTCATCCATGTCATGCTTCTAACTGTACATAATTTATTATGGTAGGTGAATTCAAATTTTGAGAGGGATTTTTTTGAATGAAAATAAATAGAAGGAATGTAATAGTTAGATTTGAGATCTATAAAAGAGTGAGCAACAAGTAAGTTGCAAGAAGGTGAAGTTGCAATAGCAATAGAGAATGTTTTGTGTGTGAAGTGCAGAATGTTTACAGGGAGCTATAGATAGCTCTAGTTTGTTCTATGCATGTGCAGGGAGCAATAGATTGCTCTGGATTGGTCAGTTTTTGTAGGGAGCAACAGATAGCTCCAGATCATTCAATGTAGGAAGAAGTAAAGTGAGCTCTGAGAAGCTCTTGATTGTCCTATGTGTGTTTTCAGCTCTAGATTATTGTTAATCTAGTTTGTTATCTGTAGTTTGTAGTTTGAAGTTTCAAATCATTTTGTAATGGTTATTTTTTTGAGTTAATAGAAGAAGAAAGTTTGCATGCCCAACTATGTGTCTCCAAATCTATTTTGGTTTTTTATTATTCCACATTTGTTTTTGGTATTCCTAATTGATTGGGAAACAGGGCAACAACTTTGTGTGTCTTTTTTATTTAAATTTCTTTCATGGTATTAGAGCATTAAGATATTTTGACATGGTATCAAAGCTAGTTGTCCCTAAGTCTTGATTGAGTTGGGAATTTTTTTTTGAGTGTTTAAAGTTTGTTTTGTTGGAGACATAGTTGGAGATGAGAGTAAGAGTTGGCAGCAACCACCACCATTTAATGGGAAAAACTATGATGTTTGGGCAAAGAAAATGAAGACCATAATGTTTGCAAATGATTTGTGGGAACTTGTGATTAGTGGGTTCACTAATGTGACTGATCCTACAACATATGCAGTCTGTTGATGGTGTTTTATGCACAACAACAACTCAGAAAGAATATGATATTCTATCTCTCTTGAAAGGTAAATCTCTATCAGCAAGCCTCAAGAGATAACACCAAGGTCTCTAATGTCAGGTCTTGAAAAATGTAGTGAAACAACTCAGAGATAATGTGAAATTGCTAGTAATCACAAGGGGCCTTACAAAACAAATGCCAAAACTTCAAATTTATCATATTTTACATGTGGTGATACTTGAAATCCTAAATCTAACTCAGATAATAAAGAGAAAGCAAAAGATAAAGGTTTAGAGAGATTCTAGGACTAAAATTACTCCTAAGACCAACAATGCAAATGACAAAACACTCAAAATGGACCAATCCCTCAAAACCAATTCCTACTCAACCTAGATTTAATCTGTAATTTCACAGACACAGTGCAATCTTCTAAGGAATTAAAGATTTTTCAGATCATGAGACATTCACCCAAATCAACCCTATTTTGCAATTGAAATGAATAAATACTCACAATTGAACTTAGCACACAAATTTTAAGGTCCAGGCCAACTTTACACAACAACTTACAATCAACAAGCTGCTAAAAGTATGGATCAAGGATTGCTCAAACACCTCAAGTATTAAATCATAAACACCATTGCATCACAACTAACTCTAAATCTAACATATACCGAATTATCTCAAAGAAATCTTAAAGGATGGAATAACAAGAACCATGCAAGATAAATCAACACAAGAAAGAGCACCAAAGAATAATGTCTTTACTTATAAATCACCCAATGTTGCAACAATTCCAATATTCAGTATTACAACACTGGCTCTCAAAAATACTAACTCCTAACTCTAGCTCTTGCACTATCACTTAGCTTTCTCTATTTTCTAACCCTTACAAATGAGGAAAAATGCCCAATTTATAGAAATCCCATACTAGGTCGGCCTAATTAGGGTTACAAAATGGGCGGCCAAAAACAGGTCGGCCTAGAAGCTTCCTTTAATATAATAATATTCCTTGCATTTAATATCTGGGGCTTCCTCCAAGTCGGCCTGGATTCTCTAATATCATCCTCATGTAGCACAAACTTCAAGGTCACTCATATGGCTAGCTAGAAGTTGCACGCCTGACACAAAAATCTAGGTGGCATCCAACTAGCGATTTTCCTTTTCCTTGTTAGCTTCCAATTTATTGGACATCTCTATGACTTTTTCCAATATTTCTTTCATATCTTCTGGATCTGGTGTTGGAATAAACTTAATTCTTGTTTTATGAATTTTTAATTCATCAACATATTTTGGTATCATTTTATCCCACTCTATCTGCAACTCATGGTACTTATCCAACTTCAAAATGTATATGGCGACATCTTCTAAATGATCCTTGGCAATAGGTGCACCCTCAAAATGGTCATAAATCTCATGCCACCACCCTTGCAATCTGCTTATGCTCATGTTTTTCTGGCCAAACTTTCTCCTTCCAGTCATGATTTCAAGTAAAGTAATACAAGGGTATGTGCAGGATCATCATGCAAAAAATAGGCCCTTAAGAGGCGAAAAATTCAGAAAAATTAGAGTTAGGCAACTTGACGTAAAAATTTGAATAAGTTATCTATATTATTTCAAATATGTAACAATAGAATCTATAGAAAATTAAATATAGTTTCTAAACTACTATGTTTATTTTTTTAAAAATCCCTATTTGGTGAAAATTTTAAATTTCAATTGAATAATTA
>VDFB02271358.1:285979459-286104650 GCA_007258455.2 Sequoia sempervirens
GTGTCAGAAGAGATGGTCACAAAGTTGAAGCCGAAGAGGGAAAGGAACCCACATCCATATCGGATTGCCTGGTTGCAAAAAGACCACAAAGTTTTGGTCAATGAGTAGTGCCTAGTAAAGTTCAAGATCAAGAGCTACCTTGATGAGGTACTCTGTGATATCATCCCCATGGATGCATGTCACATGTTGTTGGGGAGGCCGTGGCAGTTCGATAGGCGAGCTATACATGATGGCCATGCAAACACTTATTCCTTGACAAAGGATGGGGTTCGTCACTAGTTAAAACCCCTGAAGGAGACCGAAGAAAAGGTATGCAGTAGTGCTAGAATTTGTTATGTAGATGGAAGCAAATTTTTAGAAGGTATGAAGCATGAGTGTGTGTGTTATGCATTAATTCCTAGAGTGAGTAAGGAGGATAGTGAGAAGGTTCCAGAAGAAGTTTCTGGGATGTTGGATGAGTTTCAAGATATTGTTTCTGATAATGTACCTGAAGGTTTACCACCAATAAGGAAGATCAGTCATCAGATTGACTTGATTCCTGAGCTAGTTTTCCAAATAAGGTAGCTCATAGAATGACTCTAGTAGAAAATGAGGAGTTGAATAGACAAGTTCAAGAGTTGTTGAGAAAGGGTTTGATACGGGAGAGTTTGAGTCCATGTGTAGTACCTGTAGTACTAGCACCAAAGAAGGATGGGGAGTGGAGGATGTGTACAAATTCCTCGGTTATAAACAAGATAACAATCAAGCATGTATTTCCCGCCAAGGGATGGATGACCGGTTGATTGTTTGAGTGGAGCCTCAATACTCACAAAGATTGATCTCAAGAGTGATACTCAAACTGGATTCTAGAGGGAGATGAATGGAAGACCACCTTCAAGACCAAGGAGGGTCCAGACGAAAGTGGTTGGGTCATGTACTGGCCAACTAATGAATCGAGAACATTCATGCGGCTCATGAACGAGGTACTAAAATAATTTCTAGGAAGTTTTGTTATTGTGTATTTAGATGATATTTTGATTTTCAGTAAGACGCTGGATGAGCATCTGATGCATATTCAGAGAGCCTTTGAGAAGTTAAGAGAAGAGAAACCGCTGATTAACTAAGAAGTGCAGTTTTGTGAAGAGGGGAGTTAGTGTACTTGGGGTTTGTTGTCTCAAATATAAGGTCTCAAGTGATGGACCCAGAAAAGGTGAAGGCTATTCTCGAATGGCCTACCCAAGAACTACTACTGAGGTGAGATCTTTCCATGGTTTGGCTAGTTTTTATAGAAAGTTCATTAGAAACTTCAGTAGTATTTGTGGACCCCTAACTGAAACAATGAGAGGGAATAGAAAAAATTCCTCTACAATAGTCTTGCACCTTTCAAAAAATTTTTTCAAACCCTGAAGCGACATAGAGCAACATCCGCTCTAGCCCCATAAACCATTTCAACAAGGTGTTTCAGGTGGATTGTGATGCTAGTGGTTGTGCCATTGGAGCAGTGTTGAGCCAAGAAGGTAAGCCCATTGCCTATTTCAGTGAAAAGTTAAATGATGCAAAGAGAAAGTATTTTGTATATGATCAGAATTTTATGTGATAGTTCAAGCATTAAAGAAATGGAGACATTATTTGTTGCCGAAGGAATTTGTTCTATATACTGATCATCAGGCCTTGCAGTACCTAAATAGTCAGGAAAATTAAATCAGAGGCATATGAAATGGGTAGAGTTTTTGTAGAGTTATACCTTTGTTTTGAAACATAGGAGTGGGATCCATGGGAGGCAGTTAAGCCATGTCACGAATCCCGAGTGGAGCATTGACCATTTTCCAACAATCTCCCCCCTCAATGTTACCCGAGGGGATTCGAACCTGACACCTTTTTCTTTGATACCACTTGTTGGCCCTATAGTTGTTGCACCAAAATATTGACCTATGAATTCCCAATACAACCGCCAGAGTTAACGGATCCACAAGAGGCAGTTAAGCCATGTCACGAATCCCAAGGGGAGTGTTGAACATTTGCCAACATAAAGTAGAGCCAAAAGTCTAGGTAGGTTCACTCAATCTAGGATATGTATGATAAAATTATGCCTAAATGAAATGTTCTAGATGCATCTAATTGATAAGATTGATTGATTAAGTATGCAAGACCTAAGAAACAAGTGATGTTTGAAAACACATTGTGTAATGCAAGAACAATTAGAAATGAATGTAAAATTGAATAGAAATAAACCAAATTGAAAGTGTGCACCTAGAATGTGGATGAAGACTGGAAATAGCTTCTAAAATTCTAATAATCCTTATTTTCAAGCTTGGTGGGACTCATTCACCATTCTAGGTGAATCAGTCCCAGTTCTGCAAAACTGATCCCGAACCTGTTTCTGACAAAAGGGTTCTTAAAAATGCAAAAAACTCAAAATTGACCCTAGAGTGGGTCCCATTCACCACTCATGGTGAATGAGTCCACTTTTGAATTTATGGATTTTCAAAAGTGGAATCTAAACCTTTCGATCTACACTTTGACTTCCTACAGGTGTCTGCTTCTAAAACTCTTATTTACGGGTCTAAAAATGAGTTTTTGTTGATATTTTGACTTGTTGAATGAAGAGAAGAACTTGAGAAACCTTAAAACTTGATCTCCAATGATTTCCAAGCTTCCAAGATTCTTAAATTTGCAAACACACAAGAAGAGAAGAAGAAATGTTGAATGTTAGGGCATGGGGGTTTGCCTTGGTCAAACCCCTTTTAGGTAATTAAACCAAAATGATGAAAGAATGGAATGAAACAAGTAATAATGGAGTTTATTACCTTTCCATGATGTTTAATCTTGAAATTCTCTAGAAAAAATGAAGGATCTGCCCTTGAATGTCTAAAAATTGATCTTGAATGACTTGTAATCATGAAACCCTAGCTTGTTTGAGAAGATGAATGATGAATGAGTTGTAAGTGTAGACACCTAAAAATGACCTAGGCCTACAAGCTTCATTTTTACCACTTTCATCCTAGCATAATTGTGACACTTAATTATGTCCTTGGTCCACATTCGACTATTAATTAAATAATTCATAATTATTTAATTAATTCATGTCCTTTTATTCTTCATGACTATTAAATAAATAAATTCTATTTATTTATTAAATACGTCATTAATTTTCTAAGTCTTCCTCTAATTAAATAAATTTCTAAATTTATTTAATTACCTTAATTCATTAATTCTTCCTGATTATTAAATAAATGAATTTCATTTATTTATTTAATATGTCACTAATCCTCACAATTAAATAAATTCATTAATTTATTTAATTCTTAATCATATCTGCTAAATTAAATAATTATCTTTAATTATTTAAATTGACAAAATTAATATTCCTCTCATTTTAAATAAATAAAATTATTTAAAATGTCATCACAATCTTAATTGACATTCCATTTTGGTAAATAATCTAAAAAAGATTATTTATTTGTCTCACAATATCTATATTTTGAGTTGATTTAATTCAAATTGGTAGCTTTCTTCCAAAAATCAAATGAAGCAAGCAAGTTCTTGATTTTAATCAAATTTGCTTTTCAGTCCATCTTTTATGGATCTCACAAAGCAGGCTATCTTTATCTTCTCAATTTTGAAAATCTTTATTTTCAAAATTAATTATCTCATCTTTTCTCCACCACTGATTCAATTTTCTTCTATAACATCTTGACCACTCACTTAAGGATTTTACCCTAACCCTGATTAGGGATTATCAGATTGAATCTCGTCCTCTGATTTTAGGTTTTTGTCAAGAGACGATCTCATCCGTCCACTCAAAATTGTGTTTTCTATAAAATGTCAATTTTGTTCATAATTTTGGGACCACTTCATTAATATAGGCATTATAGTCATTTAGCATTCATAGTTATTATATTCATTTATCATTTGTCATAGGCATAGGAATTTAAGATTCAAATCCTTCAAAGCTTGTTTAGGACAATGGCATAGTCAAGATTGCTCACACACTTGATCTGAGGGCAACACAAATCAACAAGTTAGAAGGTGTAATGGAGATCAGCCGTGGAGATTGAAGATATTGGGTGAGATTGTTCTATTTTTTGTGTTTTCATTTACTTTCATTTTCACTTTATTACTTCTTTGGGTTTATTGTGCTTTCAATTGATTGAATCTAATCCTTAGAAATTAACCCTTAGTTACATTGGTGAACCCGACGTGAACACGACTCTGTTATTTGCTATTATTTCCATATGGTTTTCATGTCTTTTCTATTGTTTTGTAGGTACAGGTATGAAGTGACATGGTCCTTTTTTTAATTCGTGATGCATCATATGCGTCGTGACGCATTAGAAGACCCAAACGCCACATTCACTCTATCAAACCGCAATCGTAGTCCGAAAAGCCACAGTTGAAATACCGAGCCACATTTGATGAACCAAGCGACGCATTCACTTTGTCGTGATGCATTCGCCTGGTAAAGTTTTCTTCTCATTTGCATTCGGATTTTTGAGGTTTTTCTGTTCTTTCTATTTTTTTTTTTAGCACTCTGGTTTTATTATCTGCATTCTGCCCAGTAGGGGCTGTCGTGTTACTAATCGTGTTTTGCAGCATGTGGCGGTTACGTTTCGTGGGTCCAAGACTAGTGGATGAAACTGCTAACTTGTGGTTTTGCAGCTACGCTTGTCAAAGACTCATTTCTAAAACAACGTGTTTACGATTTCTAGTGTAAAAAACACTTCATTTGGTGCTTTTAAAATGGATGCGTGTTTGATTCTGTTTGATTGTGCTTGAAGGTGGTAGGTGATTATGCTCTCACCTTGTGAAAACTAGGTGATCAGAAAACCAGACCCATCTTATTTTGTGTCACCCTCACAATTTGGTAATCGAAGTATCCTCTCCCCTTATGCACTTGTGCGATCCTAGGTGTAAGAGAAACGGTTACTAACTCTAGAACTTGGGCCTATGCTGGTGGGAAAAAGTACTCACCCCAGGATGACTCAGACCGGTAGCACCCTGACACTGAGGGACTTCTAGCCGGTATATAAAAGTGGGTTCTTGGGGAAAGCCCAAGAATTATGAGTGTGGTTCCGACGAGATGGATCCAAAAGGGGACTCTCACCACATGGATCATTCCCCATGAACAGAATGCCTAAATTAAACACCTCTTGTCTTAGTGTCCAACCGTTCTATTGGTTGTTGCTTGATATAGTGCAGGGTATAGTATCATGCCCGAAGACACTCACTACTGATCCCCTTGAGTAGAGATAGAAATTCTTGGGATGTCATTACCCAAAGAATCCAAATTTTGTGTGCTTGAATGACATTAATGAGTCGTGGAGGGGAGCCAATGCCACCAAAATTCTAAGCTATCCACTCTCGAGAAGGAAAGGTGTTTATCACCAATCTGGGGTATATTGGTGGGCTATATTAAGTATACAAACCCTTGGCCTATTGGCCTTTTAGGATTGCACTTGTCTTATGTGAGATTGCTTACATTCAAAACACTGTGTTTGTCAAGTGCTTTCTGGTTTCATCACAATTCTAAATAAAACATTCAACACTAAACAGATCAAATGCGCCATCAAAATGACAAGAAAATCAATTTTAAACAAAACTGTGTCACATATGTTGAACCGCAATCGATTTTCTACACCGCAATTGCTCTGTTAAACCAAATTTTACATTTAGAACGCCGCATCTGTATGTGTCACGATGCATCTGAACAATATAGAGCTGCATATGCAAAATTGAGTCACATCTGACAGTCCAAAAGCCACAATCGCAAAAACAACCCGCATTTGACAAACTATGACGCATTCGTAGCTTCAAACGACACATTCGCCTGTCATGAATCAAACCTTGAAACATATCCAAATCTGAGTCCACACTTTGTCAGTATTTTGTCAAATACTGTTTCCAAAGGAATCCTGTCAGAAACCAATTCTGAAATTGTTCAAAACTTTTGTCCATTAGTTTGCATTCTTTACCATAGGTTTCACCATTCATTATTTTTAGGTGCATACATTTGACATTAGTTTGTCCCTAGGCTTCAAATCATTGCATACTTTGGATTAGATAAATCTCAGCACCAATTCACAAACGTCATTATTTTTGAAACTAGGTTATCTTGGACTTCATCATCATTATCCTTTTCAGTCATTGTCCCTTTTTGTGAGATTTTTTCCAACTCAAAAGTCTAGTTAGGAAAACTCACTAGTCATATTGGCCTTGTCATCTTGTTATTTTCAGCAAAGTCCTTTAGTAACCAAAATCGAAAACAAAAATTCAGTTTAGAAGTGCTTAGATATCCTTATCTTAAATTGCATTATAGGTTTAGACATTGCATATCTTATTTCCAAAAATCCAAAAAACTTATTCATCTTAGTCGTTATTTTGAACTTAGAATTCACATAGTGTCATCCTTGCATTTAGTTGTCATCTCCATTTTGAGCAATATCATTTTATGGTGGAAACTAGACTCCAAAAACAAAAGAGACAAATGGAAAACTTTCGACAAGACCCCATGTCCATTGTCAACAATCCCACATACGATCCAAACTGGACTTTTGACGATCCATTTTCCAAAACTTAGAGGTAGCGGCACAAGACCCAGAGGCCTCTCAATTCATTGAAACAATGGTCCTTTACGACAAAGACAGATACTTGGCTATACTCTTGAGTCAAGGAGTCAAATTACCTAAAGGATTCGACATCGACACATTGAGATCAACATCTCCAGACCCTAATGTCAACAACATGCACAATATATCAAATAGTGGTCAACCCCCAAACACTACGAGCAATACTTTCTTTGACACTACAACGACAGTGCATGCTACTCCCAACGTCCCAAACACCTCCAACTCAATAAACACAACATCCATTGGAGGATCACAATCATCCACAATGCCCACAACATCCATGACACTATCACAATCGGTTGGAACCACTCTTGGCTCCTCAACAATGTGGGCGAGTTACTCCAATCCTCTGTTTACCACTACGGTAAATGCCATGGGGGCATCATCAAGTCACAACACTCTCCCCTTGACAACCACATCTAGTACCATGAGTACACCTTCGACACACCCTCTCATTGGTATCTCGCAAAATCCTTTGGGGGGAGGAAAACGACATGTATTCATTCAAGGACAACAACAAAATGCGAACACGTCAACACTATCAAATACCATCAAACCCCAAGGGTACAATACGAACATTCCCCTTGCACAAAATCAACAATTCGACAAGTAGTCAACAAACACAACCCATGACATCATTCGTAAATCAAAATTTTCATGGTCACCATATTCCCCAAATATCAATACAAATGGCTGGGGGACATATTCCAACCTACTCATCCCATGTTCATACTCATCAACATACACCCAAACCTAACTTTCAATACCAACAACACACTAATCCACACACATCATACATGTCACAACAATCCATATTGCCACAATTCACCAATATTCACGCACAACAAACAGGGACCTATGGTGTACCAAGAAACCCAACACATGGGACCACAAATGATCATGTTATGGATGCCTTACAAACGCGATTGATGGATGTAGAGAAAACTATCCAAAACATATACATATCAGGCAAGAAATCAGAAATATCATATGATCTAAATGTATACCCATTCGACATGAGCTTATACATGCCTTCATTTCCTCCAGGATACGTGTCACCCAATTTCACAAAATATAGAGGCAAGACAAACCCCATTGAACATGTTCATGAGTTTGCAACTAATTGTATGGAAATCACTTATGAACAAACATACTTGATGATACTTTTCTCTAAAAGTCTAGCAGGTCCTTCCCTTGAATGGTTTTCCACTCAAAAGGATATCCAAACATGGGATGAGCTTAAAAGAAAATTCATAAAAAATTACGCGTACAACATTGACATGGATACCTCTATCACTAGCTTGTGCAATCTCACACAAGAGGATGCTGGTGAGACTTTCATCCCATTCTTTCAGAAATGGAGAAGTCTAGCTAGTCGATGTCATATTGATATACCCAAAAGGGAAAAGGTTGACATGTTCATGCAAACACTTCTTGGGCCCCTAAAATATGCATTGCAAGTACATTGTTGAAAAAACTTCACAGACTTAGTTGAAAAAGGGGCCCAGATTGAGAAATCCCTTATCGCAAAGGGAGAACTAAGGTACGGTCCCAAAAACACAAACATCAATCCACCCGCCAACAAAAAAAAAAATTGGGTTAAAAATAAACACATTACAAATGATGGTGTTGTTGATGCCAAGACTGCAAACATCGTGGGTCCTATACTGGCCCTAAAAGGGGTTCAACAACAAAACAAACCAACAACGACATTGACACCTCC
Organism: Sequoia sempervirens; assembly: GCA_007258455.2. NCBI lineage: Eukaryota > Viridiplantae > Streptophyta > Pinopsida > Cupressales > Cupressaceae > Sequoia > Sequoia sempervirens. The sequence continues at coordinate 285,987,788 of VDFB02271358.1, forward strand.
TTCCAATGTCCCTTCAAACAACCAAAGTGGTCAAAACAATCAAGGACAATACCGTCAAATGAGACAATTTCCTAGAGGTCGCACATACACTTCTTTGGGTAAACCCATTGAGGAAGTCCTCAAGAAATGCATTCAGACTAGCATCATCACACTTTAGGAACCAAAACCATATGACCTAGGACAATTCAAACTAGCATGGTGGGACAATAATGCATTCTACGATTATCATCATACAAAAGGACATAAAACCTCTAACTGTCGACAATTGAAAAATATAGTACAAGATCTTATCGAAAGCTGCATCATTGAAGTAGGCGGATCTCAATTCACCTCTAATTCAGATCATACTATCCATAAGAACCCACTGCAGGACGATGGTTCTCATAATGTTTCCACCTTAGGTCCATAGACAAACAATAATCAAGCTAACTTCACCTGAGCCAAGTACGATTATTCTAGTGGACCAATTATAAATAATGTATGAACCGATGATGAATACATCAACACCATTACGATCAAGAGAGCACCTCAGTGTAATGTTATTACTCGAAGTGGCAAGGTCACCATAGTTGGTCCATCTCCCTCTAGGAAACCCAAAATTACCATACCTAGCCCATCTGCTAAACAAATAAGACCCACCCCAACCACCAAGCAAGGGCAACCCAAAAGTTAGTTCAACCTTATTGACTAGCTAGGAAAAACTCCCACGCAAATATTTATACTTGAGTTGCTTCGTATCTCTCCTACACACAAGGATATACTAGATAAAACCCTAGAAGAGTCATCGGTCCCCAAGGACATTGATGTCAATCAGTTTGAGACCATGGTGGGATATCTCACTATGCCTCACCATGTCACCTTCTCGGATCAAGAATATTCATCACCTAAAACCAACCACAACGATGCCTTGCATATAGAAACATTTGTTCACAAACACAAAGTCGGACGGGTTTTAGTAGATGGCAGAGCAGGATTGAACATATGCTCCCTCAAATTGGTTAAGGCTCTAAGATTCTCCGATGTATGCATAGACACAACAAAGAGTATAGTGATCAAAGCATATGATGATGAAGAACACCCTTCACGTGGTGTTATCTCGCTCCCTATCAGAGTGGGACCAATCATTGTAGACACAACCTTCCAGGTCCTGGATTTGGAATTACCATACAATATCTTGCTCGGCTGTCCATGGATACATGCCTTAAAAGCTGTTCCATCCACATATCACCAATGCCTAAAGTTTCCATTTAACAGCACATAAATAGCCATATACGGAGACCCTGACCCTTTCCAATATTGTACAAACTTAAGGGGTATCTCTGAAAACTGAGTACCTATTAACCGAGAAGCACCTGGCTCCTCATCATCCAAATACATCGACCCATCCGCACTCACACCATCTTGCACATCTGCTCCATCCACGTCTTCCACCATACCACCACCTTCCACTAGCCCTAAGGCTGAATCCACTGTCAAAATCTAGGACCGCAGCTACGAAGAATTCAAACTGTACACAGCATATAGCATAACAACAATACCCAAGTCGCCATAGGTCTACAGTAGGCCATGTTTCAGAATGGAACCCCAAATTATTTTTAAGGTTCCACCAAAAACAGTTTTCATCAAATGGGGGGACATGAGTAATGAAGACCTTGCTGACATCACAGGATGGATCTATAAGGATACTATCACACTACCCCCATTACCAGTTCAAAAATATGGCAAGGGTTATGATATAATGAAGGCTAAGGGCTACGATTGTACTAGTGGCCTGGGCAGAAATAAATCAGGATGAAGGGAGCCCATTGAACCTTTCAAAATGCCAAAGTATCTTGGATTAGGGTTTGGATTGCCCGACTATGATGATCGATGTACCTCTGGACTTTCAAGTGAGCGAGTACATGCTTCGGATAGTGTCGAGACTACTAGGGAGACCCTCACCGAAACTGACTCCCAAGAGTGGGAATTTGGCTCAGAATGATCCCTAAGTGACTGTTGCCTAGATGATTTGTTTGTTGAAGAAGGGGAACTGACCTTTGAACAAAGATTTTGGAAAACATTTAAAATTGATCAGGCACCCAATAGTCAAACTCCCATTACCACCCCCCATGATTTACAAACCCCACTATCTGAATCCTATCAGTCCAACCCATCCAAACTACCAAATGACATTGATAATCATGACTCTAGGTCCTTCACCCCTTATTTCGACAATGAATATGAGACAAGTGAAGGGGAGTATTGGATAGAATCTGATGTGGAGTTGGATGATGATAACCTCATCTACAATATCACGGAATCCTTCTGCATGCTTTCTACATCCTCCCCGCAATTCACCAACACTGACAATGGCATTTCCCTAGTTTACCCTCAACTAGTCGATTGGGACCAACAAGGCCCGCCAGTCCTAGATACATTTCAAAATGATGAGACAATTGCAGAATTTATGGGATTACACGAGGACATACCTAATGGTGACCACAAGGTAGGATTTTCTATTGATCTAGATTGCATGGCATACTTCGGTGAGACTGCTCCGTCCTCCAGTTGCAAAAGTAAAATTAAAAATAAAATAAAAAATGAAACGTCTCTAGGTGAAAATTGAAAGGCACCTTTTGACAATAAAATAGTAAAAAAAAAGGATGTATCTATGGGTGAAAACCTCTCTGAGGCACCCAAAGATGGAGGACTAGAATTTCTTCCTGTGCAACAAGAGAAGTTAGCTATGCTGGTAGAAGATACCATAGAAGATAACATATCGACTATAGAAGATCCCAAAATGGTCCTCTTTGCTACATCATTGACTGAAGAAGAGAGGCCAAAATTTCATAAATTCTTTGCTGAACGTAAAATAAACTTCGCATGGTCTTATGTAGACATGCTAGGATTAGACCCATAACTGGTCCTGCACCATCTGCCACTATTGCCTAATGTCAAACCAGTCAAGCAGAAGTTACACAAAATGCACCCTCAAGTCGCTCTATTGGTCAAGGCAGAATTGAAGAAACTTCTAGACGTTGGATTCATTCGGTCAATTGACTATGCAGAATGGATATCTAACTTGGTGCTGGTAACAAAACCAAATGGGTTGATCTGCGTCTGCACAGATTTTAGAGATCTAAATAAGGCATGCCCAAAGGATGACTTTCCTTTACCCAACATTGACATCATAGTTGACCTTACAGTAGGATATGAGATGCTATCCCTCATGGATGGTTTCTCCAGCTATAATCAGATTCGCATTGCCCCAGAAGACCAGCACAAAACAACATTTACTTGCCCATGGGGAACATACTGTTGGAATGTCATGCCCTTCGGTCTCAAAAATGTAGGCGCCACATATCAAAGGGCTATGACTACAATCTTCCATGACATGATGCATAAAATAATGGAAGATTATGTAGATGACCTATTGGCTAAATCAGCAACCAGGAAAGATCACCTCAGGGTTTTAGACATAATTTTCAAATGGCTGGAAGAATACAAACTCTGACTAAATCCTAAGAAATGTGTCTTCAGTGTAACATCAGGTAAACTCTTGAGCTACATAGTTTCTCGAAGAGGCATTGAGGTTGATCTCGCAAAAGTCAAAGCCATCATAGACATGCCTCCTCCCAGAGGAATTAGTGAACTCAAGACTCTACAAGGCAAGGTACAATCTATTCGGCGCTTCATAGCCCAATTGGCTGACAAGTGCCACCCATTCCAATACCTGTTGCGCAAGGCTATTCCCTTTGTGTGGACAGAAAAATTTCAAGAAGCCTTTGAGAAAATCAAATACTACCTACTATCAATGCCAGTTCTCATGCCTCCCATTCATGGAAAGCCATTGATCCTGTACATCTCGACAACTAGTTTGACACTGGGGGCATTATTAGCACAAAATGACCAAGAAGAAAAAGAAAGAGCTATATACTATATTAGTCAGACGTTGGTCAGGTATGAGTTGAACTACACACCAATTGAACGAACTTGCCTAGTCGTGGTCTTTGCAGCACAAAAACTAAGGCATTACATGCTAAGCCATCAGATGCAGCTAGTAGCAAAGATCGACCCCCTAAAATATTTGTTGAGTAGGGCAGCATTAACAGGACATCTGGCAAAATGGGTCATGATTCTAAGTGAATATGATATTCAGTATGTGGAAAGAAAGGTGATAAAAGGATAGGTCATTGCAGACCAACTAGCAGACGGACCTTTGCAAAGTGATCACCCGCTAGTAGTAGATTTTCCATATGAGTCGATATTCCATACAGAACCTAAGGCACCTTGGCGACTCTATTTTGATGGATCACACACAAATCATGGCTCAGGGGTAGGAATCTTATTTATCACCCCTCAAGGAGACTCCATTCCTAAGTCTTTCCGCATTGCATTCCCATGCACAAACAATGTGGCAAAATATGAGGCATTGGTTACAGGACTAAGAATGGCAATAAAATGGAAAATTAGAGCACTACATGTCTATGGAGATTCTCAGCTTTTCATCAACCAAGTTAATGATGACTATGACACAAAAGATGAGAAGTTGATGCCCTATAAGCGAATGGTTGACAGTTTCCAAACATACTTTCATATGGTAACTTTTGAACAAGTTCTAAGAACACAAAACAAAGCAGCGGATGCAATGGCTACAATAGGCTCTCTCCTTGACATCCCAAGCAATCTGCCATAGTTGGAGTTTCTTATAGAACAATTGTTGGTTCCTGCCTATGACATTCCAGAATCAGAAATGGTCTGCGAACTTGTTGGTCCAAACTCTCCCTGGTATCAAGACATTAACAACTACCTTAAATCCCAAACCCTTCCATCCAACCTATCCAATAACTAGAAGAAGTCCTTCATTAGAAAAGTTGTGAGATATGCCATCGTCAGTGACACCCTTTATCATTGTAGCTTTGACAATACCCTCCTTAGATGTCTCGACACTAATGACATGGGTACAACCTTACACAAAGTACATGATGGTATAAGCGGATCTCATTTGAGTGGTCCTACTCTAGTTAAGAAGATAACGCGACTTGGGTACTATTGGCTGACCATTGAAAAGGATGCATTAGAATATGTCAAGACTTGTCACAAATTTTAAATTCACAGTGATTTGATCCATGCTCCCGCACAGGAACTTCGGCCGATCACCTCTCCTTGGCCCTTTGCTCAATGGGGACTCATCCTCGTGGGTAAGATCCATCCAACCTCATCCAACAACCATAAATTCATTATCACCACCACTGAGTATTTTACAAAGTGGATTGAAGCCATCCCATTGACATATATTACTGACAAACAAATATCCAAGTTCATTCTTAACTACATCATTTGCCGGTATGGCCTTCTGCAATCCATCATCACTGACAACAAACATCGTTTTAAGAACCAGGACGTTCATGAGTTATGTGAGCTATTTCACATCCAACACCATTTTTCATCTCCATATTACCCACAAGGAAACGGTCAAGTTGAGGCATCGAATAAAACCATTGTTAAAATCCTCAAAAAGACGGTCAATGATGCTGGCCGTGATTGGTACATACAACTCAATCCTGCTCTATGGGCTTACTGTACTAGCATTCATATGCCTACAAGGGCCACTCCATTTGCCATGGTCTATGGTGCTAAGGCAATCTTACCCATTAAGGTCAAAATTCCTTCGTTACGAGTCTCCATGAAGGGTTTAACGGATGAAGAGGAGTATAAACAATCGTGCCTGCATGAGCTAGAAATGCTGGAAGAAAGAAGAAAAAATTCCATGAACCATCTACAAGCATATCAGAACCGTCTCTATTGTAGTTACAATAAGAGGGTCATGGTCAAGAAATTTGACATTGGTGACTTAGTCCTAATGTAGAACCTGAAGAACCAAGCTGACAGAGGAAAGCCAGGAAAGTTTGAACCGAACTGGTTGGGCCCTTATGTCATCATCTCTTCTTTTGGTTCTGAAGCCTATCAGCTGACGAATCCAGATGGAGAAAAATTGATAGAGCCCATCAACAGTCTACATCTCTGGAAGTTCTACGCATAGCATTAGGAGATCGAGCTAAGAGTGGCAAAAAAATTAAAAAAATAGAAAATGATAAAAAAATCATTGCCTTGATGAAAACCTGGCAAATAGGCATCTCAGCAACAACAAAAAAATAAGAAAAATGGCAAAATAGTAAAGAGAAAAATTTTGTCCAATAGTGAAAACTTGGCAAACAGGCACTTTGGATAGGTACCATGGTGAAAACCTGGCAAACAGGCACCATGCGTAATCGATCATTGCTTTTCCATCTACTATCACTTTGTCTACCTTCGCTTAGGATGAAGGACATCTCACACCATTATCATGCCAGTCAACATGACATTATACCCTTCCTTTCATGGTTGATAAATGATTGACATCAAGTCCTAACGACTATCTATCTGGTAAACCAGCAGCATCCCATCCATATTCCTTAAAGTTGGCTAAGTCTTGGACCTGACTGGGGGAAAAATTGGTGTCATATAACTGCAATGGATGTCACATACGACTTTGGAAAACATCATAAAAAGTCCTAAAAAAAAGACCTAAACATTGAAAAAGTCCTAAAAAAAGACCTAAAAATTGAAAAAGTCCTGAAAAAAGACCTAAACATTGAAAAAGTCCTAAAAAAAGACAAAAACATCATCAAATGTCCTGAAGAAAGACAAAAACATTGCAAAATGTCCTGAAAAAAGACCTAAACATCGCAAAATGTCCTGAAGAAAGACCTAAAAATTGAAATATGTCCTAAAGAAAACAACAAAATGTCAAACACAGGATCATCTCTAGTCAAATCTATCCTGTCAATCGATCAAGTCTTTGTCGTTTGTCCGAACTACATTGTCTCTGCGCATTTTCTACGTAGGAAAGACTCACATTTGATTCCCTGAGACATTAGGTCAGTCCTTTTAGGTTTGTCAAAATAAAATCATGATGCAATCTTTGGTCATCAAGACAAAGTCATTGGTCATGTCGAACTATGAGGTCTTTGAGTGTATGACATAGGCAAGGCCATATATCGATGAGCCCCCGAGGCCACACTAGGTCAGTCCATTAGGGTTCATGACATCACACTGGCACACACGTCAAAAAATCTTCAAGACAACATGAATCTTTCCCAAATGAACAAAACTCATCAAGCAAATTCTGGCAATCATTATCACAGCATGACAATCCCATCGACACATATCATCATGACAATAGCGACATCTGGTTAGTATGAGTCAAACTCAGTCAAAACAAGTCAAATCACCGTAACCTGCCAAAACTGTCAACCCCTGGTTAATCTTCAGATGTATCCTTCTGAACGATAACCTCTGTCATCCATGCCTTAGGATATGTCTTTCCTAGGCATCGTCATTGTCATTCAACATTTTGAGCGATCCTCTTGACATCTAAATATCACTGTTCGTGACATCAGTATTCTTCAGATGTGTCCTTATGAAGAACCAACTCTGTCATCTATGCCTAGGATGTGTCCTTCCTAGGCATTTTCATCATTTCGAGGAACCCCTTCCAACTATTAGGGATCAAATCCTCTCAACATTAGCATTATCTAGGATGTGTCCTTCATGAATTCACCAATTCTCAACATTTTTCATCTAAACATCATCAAAACTTTAAACATTTCAGCATCTCGACATTATCAAACATGGAATCTTGACATCAGAACAATGGATATCCAAATGCACTTGGCAAAAATTTGACACTTGTCTTTTGGCTTTTTATCATGTTATTAGTTTTTCAGCGAGATCGCACTACCAGGATTTAGAGAAGCAGCAACGTATCATGACGATTGACATGCATGACTACTAGTTTCTCAGCAAGGTCCTGATTCTGGGATTTAGAAAAACAACGACGTACCATGATAAGGGATCTATTTTGTTATATTTTTGGCAATCATGTCGCTAGTTTCTCAAGGATGTCCTGGAAACAGGATTTAGAGAAGCAACGATGTTTCATGATTTGTCTGTCTTTTTCTGCTTGTGGTTGATTATGACAAAAAGATTGGGGCAATCACACTCTTAATATGAGTCATGATCATCCTTGTCTGTGACTGTTGGCCTTAGGTAATGGCACGACCTTGCACACCCCTATCTATGTCATATCATGGTGTTTGTGGGCCATTACAATAGTCTGTCCAATGATGATTAAGAGCAATAATATTAAAGTCCTAATGTAAAGCTTTGAAGGATTTGGTCTAGGAACTAACATGCATCTCCTTTGGTCTTGTCACCTTCTCTCCATCAGTTTGGTCCTCTACTCTTCATCGGTCTGGTCATCTTCTATCATCGATCCGATCCTCCTCTTTCATTCATCTCTTGATGATATCCTGTGACATTCAAAAACATAAGTGCATACATGATCATATAAACATTGCATTAGGTCCATACATACATCATCCATAGCATTTACATAATCACAAAAAGTGCATTAACATAATCATCAATATCATCTCATATAAGTAAGCACTACATTATTATGGCATCATAATCATACGTACACATCATAGGACATAAATGGCATCATAAATTAAGCACCATACAGAGGACATCACATCATATGCATAAATCAAAGAACATCACATAACACACATATAGGCCGCATCAAAACTACATCATCATTTAAATACCATCTCAAAAATGTACAATGTCATAGGATAGAGTCAACAGATATCCCAAAAATGGAAATCGCAGGCTCAATAATATACATAATGTGTCATAAAAATAAGCATGCCCCTAGGGTAGACTCTCATCATCCCCTCGTGGCGAAGAGTGTGGAGGCAGAAGCTTTATCACTGGTACTAAAATCATAGGTGAACCTATAGCAACCTCTATTTGTGCTACCAGTGGAACTAAGAATGAAGGTCTCATCTCCACAGTAATGAACATCTGTGATGTCACTATTTCCTGACTCTGAGAATTAGATGGATCAACAACTGGTGGCTGTCCCTATACTGACCTCTGTGCGGAACTAGTCGACCCATGACTATGGCTCGAATGGTGACTCGGGGTGTGCCAGCGTGAGTGATGTGACCTATGCCCTGATGTGTGCCCTGTCGAGGTAGACCCTCCAATGCTGGTATGACTCCTGCTGCCACTGGGACTGCCTAATCTGTGGCCACTTCCTGTCCTTGTCTGTGACCGTGAAAAGGTAGGATCCCATCACTCAGGTGGCACTACTTGCTCATACAATGTCCTATACTGTCCCAATCTCCTGCTCACCCTGGCCAACTTGCAAGCCATATCCCCTACTGGCCCTGTATATAACTCTGCAAACTATGTGCACCACTAAGCCGAGTCCTGCTAGTTGATCACTACCTGATCCCGCTCTACCCGGGCTACCTCCAACACTAACTGCAATGATCTAACCTAGGCTAGGCTCTCGTCTAGTCTTCACTGTAGGTCTGCCACCCTCTGATCTATCATGGCATCCTAGGGCAATCCCGAGGAGGATGGTATCACCTCTCCCTCCACCATCCGCCATCTAAGGAGTCTCTCGGCCTCATCCATGGCATCATCCTCATCATCATCGTCATCCACCACATCTTCTGCCACCTAATCCTCCTGTCCTCCCACACCCACCTCCACCTCCTCCTCCTGTCCCCCCACATCCACCTCCTCCTCCCATCTCTCCTCACCCTCTCCCTCCTATTTGGGCTGCTCCTCTCTCTCCCCCTCCTTACCAACCTTGGGGATAGCATCTAATGCTACCCTCACCATGCACTGTCACACCCTGCGGCCCTGTCTCTAACCATCTCTCCTCCTCCAGCGGCCATCTCCCCCATCATCCCCATCATCTCCATCATCTCCCCCTAGCCTCCATCCCTGGCTCCATCCCTGCCTCTGTCCTGGCCTCCATCTCTACCCCTGCCTCCATCCCTGCCTCCATCTCTACCCCAGCCTCTACCCCTGTCACCGCCTCTACCTCCCTGTCTAGCCCTTGGCACATGAGGTATCACTGACCGCCTGTCCACAGGTGCTGGCCCACTAGGATCTGTCAACGACACTATTCTGTGTGTCTGCCACCATAAATCATAGTCTGTTGTGGTCCCGGGATTGGCTATCTCACCTCTCCATCCTCATGCTTGGGCTCCTAGCTTGTCAATCTACTGCTCTGCGAAGGCCACTGAAATGGCTAGTCCCCAAGAATACTCTCTAGACAACTGGGCATACTCGGCTGTCCTTGTAGGTACACCCTGCTACTCTCCGAACTGCCTAAGGACACGCTGTGGAAAATACATCTCAATGATAAGTGAGGTCTGCACAGTCCTCCCAATCAAATACAGGTACTATCTGCAAAGGCTAAGGTGTTCATCCTCATCGTCCCACTGACCACAGTCTTTGTATGGTCTCTAGATGAAAGACACCATCGTGTCAATCCTGTGTCACCACCAGCCTGTCTCGCCCATCCGAGTCTACTGTAAAGCACCCATGTAGTAATAGGCATATGGCATCCCCTCGGCCAACTGTGGTCTCTGAATGGGAGGACAAAATATGGAAATGTGCTCCCAAGCCCAGATCATCATCAAAGTAGTCCCGCAGGAGATACTCTCTGCCCTCCTGTAGGCAACATCATGCAACTGATAGTAAAGAGTCCCTAGTAAATAGGGACCCCAAGCATAAATGGTCCTGTGTTGTCTCATACCAACCAAGACGTCTCCCCAGCCAATAGGGAATCCGTGTCCCCAACGATTGGGAACCAAAATACCTGCAATCAAGGTCACAAGGAATGCATCAAAGCAACCATAGTGCTCTTCCATGAACTCCCATCTGATCTCATATCCCTAGATGCCCAGTCCTGTACCCTGATCTCGGTAGTACACTCGGAAGGTCTGCTTGCCATGATGAGGGTCATAGATGATCCGCTCCCCTCGAATTGGCACTCGTAGAATATGGTAGACATCCTCTAAGGTAATCGTGGCCTCACCTATCAGCAGGTGGAAGGAGCAGGTCTCTGAATGCCACTGCTCACACAGCACAGTCAGTAATCCCTTGTTCACCTGAATGATAGGCATGTAAGCAACATAGAATAATCCCAGTCGCATCAATCATCGCCGCTCTCACGGGCTCAACTGGTCAGCAAATCAAAATGTCGTCGGTCTGCTCTCGCATGTGTAAATTGGGGCAAGCTGTCTCTGCAAAAGCCAAACAAGTCGTCAGTATCTTTTGCAACAATTATTAGTATTATCAAAAGCATCTAAGGTTACACAAATATCAGAATCAACTTTAGTCAAGGTCAAATGCAAATGCATCGCATTATTGCAATTGCGTCTCAAAACGTCAATTGCATCATTCTGTACATCAAATGCAGTCCAAGTTCACAAATGCGTCACATGTTCACACTTGTGTCACAAATTTTGACACTTGCATTTCAAAAAAGCGAATAGATCGCATAATAACAATTGCATCGGGAAAATGGGCAAATGCATTGCAAATGGATGATTGTGGCATTCAAACATTCAAATGTGACTCGAAAGGTCAAATGCGTCGTAGAAATTGACAGATGTGATGCAAACCACCATTCTACTTTAATTCCCTTGCGCACTTGCGTCATGATGCATCATATGCATCGAACACGAAGGCGAATGCATTGAACGCGAACGCATATGCATCGCGGTGCATTTGTTATTCGCCCGATAGACCTAATTATTACACGCAAAATGAAAAAATTACAAAGAAGGACAGAGCTACATACCGCTGGCTCTGAGCCCTCTGGCCGCTTGAATGTCTGCACGATCTCCCCGCGATGCTCTGTGACTGGAATCACCATCCTCGCTGCGCTCCTTTTCGCTCTGATCTCTCAAAATTTGCAATGTAAATAGTGAAAATGAATTGACTTTTACCCCTTTGTCAACCTATTTATAAGGTCAAAATGACATTTTCTCATGTGAGTTACTACTCGAGGCTCATTTGACCACATCTGACTACCCCGTTGACTGTCTTAAACATGTCAGAATCCAAAACCGATTGTGTCGTTGCTTTTCTGGTCATTAAATTGACTTATCGGGCATGGCTTTGACTTATTTTCTTTGTCACAACGTGATAAGCGACATTATGACAAAGAGGGGCAAATGTAAACACCTAAAAATGACCTAGGCCTGCAAGCTTCATTTTTACCACTTTCATCCTAGCATAATTATGACACTTAATTATGTCCTTGGTCCACATTCGACTATTAATTAAATAATTCATAATTATTTAATTAATTCATGTCCTTTTATTCTTCATGATTATTAAATAAATAAATTCTATTTATTTATTAAATACGTCATTAATTTTCTAAGTCTTCCTCTAATTAAATAAATTTCTAAATTTATTTAATTACCTTAATTCATTAATTCTTCCTGATTATTAAATAAATGAATTTCATTTATTTATTTAATGTCACTAATCCTCACAATTAAATAAATTCATTAATTTATTTAATTATTAATCATATTTGCTAAATTAAATAATTATCTTTAATTATTTAAATTGACAAAATTAATATTCCTCTCATTTTAAATAAATAAAATTATTTAAAATGTCATCACAATCTTAATTGACATTCCATTTTGGTAAATAATCTAAAAAAGATTATTTATTTGTCTCACAAAATCCATATTTTGAGTTGATTTAATTAAAATTGGTAGCTTTCTTCCAAAAATCAATAAAGCAAGCAAGTTCTTGATTTTAATCAAATTTGCTTTTCAGTCCATCTTTTATGGATCTCACAAAGCAGGCTATCTTTATCTTCTCAATTTTGAAAATCTTTATTTTCAAAATTAATTATCTCATCTTTTCTCCACCACTGATTCAATTTTCTTCTATAACATCTTGACCACTCACTTAAGGATTTTACCCTAACCCTGATTAGGGATTATCAGATTGAATCTCATCCTCTGATTTTAGGTTTCTGTCAAGAGTCGATCTCATCCGTCCACTCAAAATTGTGTTTTCTATAAAATGTCAATTTTGTTCATAATTTTGGGACCACTTCATTAATATAGGCATTATAGTCATTTAGCATTCATAGTTATTATATTCATTTATCATTTGTCATAGGCATAGGAATTTAAGATTCAAATCCTTCAAAGCTTGTTTAGGACAATGGCATAGTCAAGATTGCTCACACACTCGATTTGAGGGCAACACAAATCAACAAGTTAGAAGGTGTAATGGAGATCAGCCATGGAGATTGAAGATATTGGGTGAGATTGTTCTATTTTCTGTGTTTTCATTTACTTTCCTTTGCACTTTATTACTTCTTTGGGTTTATTGTGCTTTCAATTGATTGAATCTAATCCTTAGAAATTAACCCTTAGTTACAGTAAGAATGAGTTGAGAGATGTAAATTAGGACTTATAAGGTTGTATTTATAGGAAATTCACCTATTTTACCCATTAATACCTCATCACAGGCTGACATGAAGAAATAATAAACTTAAATTTCACTTTTTTCTCGCTCAAAGGTCAAAATTGGGCCAAATAGGACTGATTTTCCACACATGGTGAATGGGTCCCACCTGGATGGGACTGATTCTCCATGCATGGTGAATGGGTCCCACATTGGCCAATTTGACAGCTAGGAAGCCAAGAGATAAGGAAAAAAAGTTTAAAATGCAACTTTGTCGGGTATTAATCAATTTAAGCCTTGAGATGCACAATATGGGTTAATAGGGGCCTATTAATGATGATGTAAAGTCAATTAGGGCATGGGACATAGAATTCAATGTAAAAGTGTGATTAAATGCACTTTACAACACTAAAATGAGGTCCACATAGCCTAGGAAGGCACAAGAACCAATGTGAATGTGTGGGACACATTACAACACTAGTTTAACATTAAGTTTAATTCACAAGCCTTCTAAATTGATATAATAATGTTATTAAACACATTTTGTAATGTTGAATTAGGGAGAAATGGGTTCATTAAGTCTAGAAAAGCATGAAAGTATCTTACAACACTTTACAACACCTTTACAAGACTTTGATAAAAGCATGTTATTCAATTTTCAAGGGTCCAAGACCTAGTGTGGATGAATAAAATGCCTCACAACACCTGAATCAAGACTCATTAAGTCCAATTTATCATGAATTTTTCCCATGTCAAGCAAAGGATACTTTTTTCTATGGTGCATTTAGCCCCCACTTTAGTGAGAGGATGAACTTGATTCAAAATTGCAATAAAGTAGACATTCAAGAGATATCCTCATGTACAAATGTAGATGAAAAAGAATGACAAAGATCAAAGGAGGTTGCGTAAGCCCCCAGTATCCAAGATCCTAAGTCAAACCATCAAGATACACAATCATGTAATGTCAAGAAAGAGAAATATGAAAATGAAAAGGTGGATTAAGCTTTGATCATTTGTCCAACTAGTTGTGGATTAGATCTAGGCTTGTTTGTTTCAAAAAGAAAATGCATACTCACTCTGGGGCGACGAAACTCTTGGTTGTTCACCGGGTGAGAAATCCACAACATACTCACTCTAGGTCCATGAAACTTTTGATTGTCCATGAGGTGAGAAATCGCAAAGGTGAGAAACATACACTAGTTGGTATGCAATCAAACACATAGGTGGCTATGGGGAAATTTGTGCCGCTAAATGGGATTCTCGCTCAACCATATTAAATTTATACCCCCTGATAACTTTAATAATGTACCACAAAGGAAAATGATTTTCAAGCTCTATGATGTAAGAAAAACTTTGTATGCTTGACACTCAGACATTATTAATGCAAAATAGTGTAAGGATTGTTCAAAGGTATTTTCTTAGTTCGTGTAGTGTCTCATCTTAGGGAACACCATGCTCAATGTCTCCAAGAGAGGAAAAGTGCAAACGATCTCATCTTGTTTGCAAGAGAGGAAAAGTGCAAGGTCTCATCTTGGGGAACATTATGCCTAATGTGTCCAAGAGAGGAAATCGCAAGAAAAAAGAAACCGCACAATGAAATGTGAGTGGTGATGTATGCCCCCACTTTAAAGTGGTTTTGAGCACCCGTACTATGAGGAGTTTCTTTAAAGTAGAAGAAGGAGATATGAGAGCTTACTTACAAAGCCCTATGCCAAGTCATATGTTTCTAGTAAGCTACTTCATGAAAGAGAGAAGTATATCATATGCAAGTCAATCTTAAGATATGTCATCCACATCCCAAGCTTTCTCTTATTCATTCATGAAAGGTTAATGAATAGTCAAAAGAGACAACAAAAAATGACATACAAGGACAAGGCTACTAAACCCCTTGTCCCCACTGAGTGTAGGACAAGGATGGGCTGAAAGGATTGAGGAAATGTAGGTGAGAGTGAAAATCAGTATAAATTAAAGGAATTAGATGCTCCCACATAGGGAAGCATACCAAAGTCCTGAAAATATTGGATTTTACGACTCAAAACCATACATTCATTAGTGGAGTGACCATGAACTCTATGATAGGCGTAGAATAAAGTTTTGTCATAGCATTTCTTACAAGTTTTGGGAGCGAGAGTGATCAAGTGAGCTTGGAAGAGTCTCAACAAGATATCCTCTTGATCAATCATAGAAGGTGGTCTTGTGATTGGTGTCAAAGATACATCTAGCTTAGTAGTATATGTCATACTTATGCAAGACTCTTGAGATTGTGAGATTTTGTTTTCTCCATAGGAGGATATAAAATCTAATGAATTCAAATCATGATCATTTTGCCAGATGACATTGACATTAAGCGAAGGTATATTTTGTAAAGGATTATTTTTAAGACCACTAGTTGTTAAAGATGATTTAGGAGTGTGTTGTGTGAGACTGTTGATGTTGGGTGGAGGTTTGGCTATCTCTATTATAGGACAATAACCAAGACCATAAGTTGTTTGTTGTGTGAGGGGGTCTATAGGGTTGTATATACCTTGTTCGTTAGCACAAAATCCTTTTCCACTATAGCCAAGTTGTTTCATAAGCTCAAAACCTTTTCCATAAAGCATTTTCATTGCTTTTGGATCAGGTGGTTGTTCATTATTGTGTTTGTCAAAGTTTGTTGTGTAGTTTGCTTCTTTTTCTAAAGTGGTTGAGGTGGATAATTTTGAAAGGTCATCCAAACTTGGTGTTGACATTATTGTTGTTTCATTTTCCTTATTTGAATCTTTGTGGATGATTTTGTATTCGCCCATGAAGTCATGCTCAAAATCCAAGGAACCCCAATCATCTTCCAATAATGTCGTGTGATTTTCAATATGTTGTTTGTCTTTTTGTGTAGGTTCCACTTGTGTGGTTTGTGTTAATTTGGTCAAGGGGTTCTCTTTGGTTTTGTCAAGTTGTAAGACACTATAAGGTTCAGGGTCAGTGTCAAGGGTGTATACTTTGTTGTTGTAAATTTATTTCGTTTTGTGATGAAGAGTGGAAGGTACACCTTTCATGGAATGAATCCACTATTTTCCTAAGATAAGATTGCATGAAAGTTCATAAGGCATGACATGGATTTGTGTATTCAAGGTGACCACTCCAATGGTAAGAGGCATAATGATTACCCCTAATGGTTTCTTTTCAACATTGTTAAATCCCTTAATAGATAGAGAATCAGGTTGAATGGTTGATTTATCAATGTCAAGCCTATCCAAAAGTCCCACACTACACACATTAAGGGTAGAACCATTATCTACAAGAGTTATATTTATCCCTTTTGTGTTGTATTGAGTGATGATCATGAAATATTCATTTTGTTTTTGCAACTCTAAAGGAGGGAGCTCATGTTGATGGAAAGTAATGTTGAGATTCATGTTATGGATTAAAGTTGCTACATCATTCAAAGTTGTACTAGGAGGAACTACCATTTGTTGTAAGGATGTTTGAAGAATAGTGTGGTAATTTGGTGAGTTCTAAAGTAAATCCCAAAGGGAAATATTTGTAGGAGTATTCTTTAATTGTTCAACAATGTCATACTCCTTTGTGTGTGGGAGGTAACTAAGAGCACTAGGTGGATTGGGCAAAAGTAAGGAGGGTGGGGTTGGTTATGGCGGTTGCGGATTATTTTGAGTGTTATATGTATGAGCAATGGTATTATAAATTGGTTTTTGCGATACATTAGTTTGAGGAGGGTAAAGGATAAGTTCAGGTTTATTTTGAGTGTATGGTTTGTGTGAAGGTGGGTAGAGAATTAAAGGGTTGTTAGGATGTCCCAAAGGGTATGTATGAGGTCCAGTGATTGAGGGGGATCTAATGGAAACCTATGCATTCATAACCTCAGTGGTCTTGGTTTGATGTATCTCTAAGGAAGGACGGTCAAGAATCACCATTTTATCTAAGGAAGAGACATTATTATTGTTGTCATTTTCTAGCACCATGATTTTCTCCCTAGAAGGAGAGCTTTTAGAAGAATAACAAGCCACATGTTCTTGACAAGTAAGGCTAGGTTCTTCCAAAATGACTTCATCATGAATAGGGTAATGATAAATGATAGGAATGTCAGGAGGGGGTGATTAGGAGAAGGTGTTAGGTGAATGTCCATTGCCTTTAAGGTCTTATTCTCTTGTGCTATGTTATCTACCCTACTAGGAGAGCTCATAATATGTTCATCCAAGTTTGAAGTAGCTTCATCACAAGTGAGGGAGGCATCAAGAGAAGGATCACTATGGTTTTCAAATAGATTATCCCAAATGGGAGAAGCACTAGGGAAGGAAGGGTCAAGATTCTCATGGCTCTGAATAGGGATGTCTTCTAATACCAACCTATCCTCTTGACATCAAGGAAGTATATTAGGAGATGTAAAAGTTTTATTGTAATGGTTATGGAGATTAGGTAAGGTGTTTTAGGAATGTTTCTATGTTTTCATCTTCGTGTTCTCTAATTTCTTCCAAAGGCGAAAGAGGAGAGGGACAATCGAGACGCACATTACTTGTAGCTCCTTTCACCAAATTACCTTCATCACTAATAGGAGAGGTATTGGGAGAAGAAAAAGTATGAGTGTCATGTTTATATACACTTGAATCCTCTTGTGTTGTTATATTCTTGCAAATCTGATAGGTACTAGGAGGGTATGCAAAATGTTTATCAAATGTTTTACTTTGTTGTCCTAGATTATGTTCATGAAAAATAGAATCATACAAGCCACTTGCTATTCTAGAAACATGGAATTATTTAAGAGAACACATACTAACATGAGAAAGTAAATAAATTTCAATGCAATGTCTTAAAATGAAATGCAATTTTTAGATATGAAACAAGGTAATTTTCTAATTACACTATGCACCAATCAGAAAAATGACATGTGGAAAATGCAAGTGTGAAATGGAGCAATGCATGAAATGAGCTATTTTAAGCTAAATCTAATGAAATTCATGTTACAAAAACTCAACCAAGTGATATAGATAACTAATGGAAGTAAACAAAAGCATAAAAATAGGGTTTTTTAGCTTTGTAAGAGGTTGTTTCAGGAGTGAAAAGGGACTGATTCGCCCAAGGTGGCGAATGAGTCCTAGTATGGGATTTTTTTAGAATTTTTAGAAATTTTTGACTAATTTTGATGTTTTTTGAGTGCTATGATGTAGACCTAAATGAAAAATACAAAATTTCAGAAAATTGACATAAATTTAGATGCCAACAATGCAAGGAAAATGCACTTTATTATGAATGCAAAATTTGAAACCTAGCATGCAAATGAATTCATGCAAGTCCTAATGCAAAGCTAATGAAAGACTAGATCTATGATGAAAGACTCCAAAATCAGATAATAAGGTGTTTAAAAAGCAGGTTCACCAAAATGAACTGTAGATTTTTGGCAGCCTAATCCTTTCTAGCTCTTCCAGGGTCTTTCACCTAAAAGGAGAAAGTAGAGCAAAAAGTCTAGGTAGGTTCACTCAATCTAGGATATGCATAATAAAATTATGCCTAAATGAAATGTTCTAGATGAATCTAAATGATAATATTGATTGATTAAGTTTGCAATACCTAAGAAACAAGTGATGTTTGAAAACACATTATGTAATGCAAGAACAATTAGAAATGAATTAAAACTGAACAAAACTAAACCAAACTGAAAGTGTGCACCTGGAATGTGGATGAATACTGGAAATAGCTTCTAAAATGTTGATAATCCTTGTTTTTAGGCCTGGTGGGACTCATTCACTATTCTGGGTGAATCAGTCCCAATTCTACAAAACTAAGCCAGAACCCATTTCTGACAAAAAGGTACTTAAAAATGAAGAAAAATAAAAATTGAGCCTAGAGTGGGACTCATTTTCCACTCATGGTGAATGAGTCCACTTTTGAATTTCTAGATTTTCAAAAGTGGAATCTAAAGCTTTCGATTTGCACTTTGACTTCCTATAGGTTTCTGCTTCCAAAAGTTTGATTTACGGGTCTGAAAATGAGTTTTTGTTGATATTTTGACTTGTTTAATGAAGAGGACTTGAGAAACCTTACAACTTGATCTCCAATTATTTCCAAGCTTCCAAGAGTCCTAAATCTGCAAACACACAAGAAGAGAAGAAGAAGTGTTGAATGTTAGGGCATGGGGGATTGCCTTGGTCAAACCCCTTTTAGGTAATTAAACCAAAATGATGAAATAATGGAATGAAACATGTAATAAGGGATTTGATTACCTTTCCATGATGTTTTATCTTTAAATTATATAGCAAAAAATGAAGGATCTATCATTGACTATCTGAAAATTGGTCTTGAATGACTTGTAATCATGAAACCCTAGCTTGTTTGAGAAGATGAATGATGAATGAGTTGTAAAAATGATTTGAGAGATGTAAATTAGGACTTAGAAGGTTGTATTTATAGGAAATTCACCTATTTTACCTATTAATACCTCATCACAGGCCAACATGAAGAAATAATAAACTTAAATTTCACTTTTTTCTCGATCAAAGGTCAAAATTGGGCCAAATGGGACTAATTCACCACACATGGTGAATGGGTCCCACCTAGATGGGATGGATTCACCATGCATGGAGAATGGGTCCCATAGGGGCCAATTTGATAGCTAGGAAGCTAGGAGATAAGGAAGCAAGGTTTAAAATGCAACTTTGTCAGGTATTTGATCAAGTTAAGCCTCGAGATGCACAATATGGGTTAATAGGGGCCTATTAATGATGATGTAAAAGTCAATTAGGGCTTGGGACATAGAATTGAATTTTAAAGTGTGATTAAATGCACTTTACAACACTAAAATGAGGTCCACATAGCCTAGGAAGGCACAAGAACTAATGTGAATGTGCGGGACACATTACAACACTAGTTTAACATTAAGTTTAATTCACAAGCCTTCTAAATTGATATAATAATGTTATTAATTTATTTTTTAATGTTGAATTAGGGAGAAGTGGGTTCATTAAGTCTAGAAATGCATGAAAGTATCTTACAACACCTTTACAAGGCTTTGATAAAAGCATGTTATTCAATTTGCAAGGGTCCAAGACCTAGTGTGGATGCATAAAATACCTCACAACACCTGAATCAAGACCTCATTAAGTACAATTTATCATGAATTATTCCCATGTCAAGCAAAGGATAATTTTTTCTACAATGCAATTTAAAGAATCCAATGATGCAATCAATAACAAAACACATTGCAATCAAATATCATTTCTTGAGTGAAAAGGTTGTTGAGAAAGAAGTTGGAATATGTGGATACAAAGGAGCAAGTTGTAGATATATTCATGAAGCCACTTCCTAAGGAGACATTTGAGTTTCTCTAGCAGAATTTGGGAGTTGTTACTCCCTCCTCTTGATTCAAAAGTAAAGCATAGGGTGAGGGGGAGCTTGGCCTCCCTACCACAAGAAGGGTTTGTGCTCTTATGAAGTGTTTAGAATTTGTGGTTCATGGACTCAGAGGGATTCCATCTAGGAATAGGGTTCTAAATGTTGTAGTTAAGAGGAGAAAGTGAGCATATTAATATTAGTCTTGAGGGAGAAATTTTTGATCCTTTTCCATTTATATCAAAGGGGGAGAAAGCTCAAAATGTTTTTTTGAAAAAATATGTCCATCATAAGAAGAGAAAGAGTTGAATTAAGGAATTGATAAAGGTGAATATTGAATGTTTCATAGGAGGAGTGATTGGGACAACACATGAATCATCCAGACTTATTCTTCCTTTTATTCTAGTGTGTCTCTTGGTGGTCCAAATATTTTGATGTTTGCCATCAATGACAAAGGGGGATATTGTTGAGCATAGGTTGTCATTGTGTTTTCCATTGGTTATCAAAGGGTGTCAGGACTGACAAATTAGAAGGCTATCAGGAAGAAATATTGTAGGAGTACAAGTATTGACAATATTCTGAAGGTTCGAGTAGTGTGTTGTTTGATAGTCTATAGGTTGTCTAATCTATCATATCTTGTATCATGTCAATTGTGGTGTGATTTCCTTTAGATAGCTCATGTATTCATTCGAGTATGCAATAAAAAATGCTTGTAGTGGTTTAGAAGGATATATTTTGGGTAGAGATATTATTTAATATGCGTGGCATTTCTTTTATAAATACGTTGTAGTTCTATGGTTTGGAAGGAGAGTATACCTATACTAGTTATATCAGTTTCATAAGATTTTAGTGGTGTGACTTAGTGTGTGAGGAGTATAATTATCAAAATATTCACAAGATATTCCAAGTTTGAGGCATGTGTGGTAATGGCTACAAGTGTGTGGAGTGATGATAAGACTTGTTCAAGGTTCCCTTGGTGGCACAAGGTGTCAAGTGTTTTTGGTGGCAAGATTAGACCTTTGTATTACACATTTCATTTAATTTTAATTTAGGTCTATCTTATATTATCTAGGTTGGTGTTGATGAATGGATGACATAGTAGAGTGTTATTGTAGTGTCATGTATATATTTCAAATGTTTAGATGAATTGTAAGGAATTGAATTGAGTGATTGTGTAATGTGATGTATCTTGAAGAAATAGAGTGCATTTAATGTAATTAATGATTATAGTGAAAGTAAAAGGAGTGGGATGTATAGCTATGTCATAGAATGATTAAAAGAGTGTGTTCTAGTACCAAAGTTCCTACTGGTGTCATATCTCAAAAATACCATTATTTATGTTCCTGTAGGATAGGTGTTCTACATATTGTATTGTTTTGGCAGGAATTGGTGTCTCTATTCTAGTGGGGATTGGTGTCTCCTATAGGTTGGTACCTACTGAATATTTTGGGGATTGGTGTCTTTGGTAGGTTGGTCCCTACATATTGTAAAATTTCCTTATTATATTTATTCTTGTGAGAGTTTCTCACCACATTGTTTTTTTCCATTCCAAGTTTCCATGTAAAGATTTGGTGTTATGTGTTATCTTTTGTTCTTTAATTTATTAAATTATTAGCTTGTATGGTTCAATGATCTTCATGTTCAAAATTTATAAAGTAATTGTGAATGTTTCTAGAATTGTTGTAATTTTTTGGATCTATTGATTCACTCTCCCTCTTAGTATATTGTGTTCCCTTTAAATTGAGGATCCTATCATTAGGATCATGAAAATGTTGGATAACACCAACATATTTCTTGAAAATATACCTATCCCTCTAGTGGATGTTCCTAGTCCATCTTCTCAAAAGGAGATCCCACATAGTCCACAACAAATTACTCCCTTACAACAGGAAGACCCTAAACTAGAATATCTTGTGGATTATCCTATAGGTGATGAGGATTTTCTAGAGTAGTCAAAAAAAGGAAAATTTTGAGGCCATCTTCAAGATTTTTGGTAGAAATACCTTCAAATGAAAGTTTTCTCATCAATTTTGAGACTTAAAAAATTAGGTGATAGATGATGTGAGAGAATTAGCTTACATTTCATCCATGAAAGAAAAAAAAATCATCACCACCAAGGAGTTCAAGGAGTTCAAGGATTTCATCCTTAGAAGTAAAGGTGAAGAGTTGTCGAAAAAATATAAGGGCAGCAACTCACTCAAGCAAATAAGAAGGAGCTTATTTCCTAATTTGGAAAGAGGTAGATGTAGAAATTGATGCCATGAAACCTCAGAGGGGTAGGGAATTAGTAAGGAGTGGTGGATTTTTTCTCCTGATAGGGTGGGATATATCATCTATAATTGCATTTGATATATCCAAAGATAAAAATGAAGTGACCTAGTGCTACAATCAAAAGAGCAATCTAATGTTCTATATTTTGGGTTAGGTTTTAATCCAAGGCTTGAAACCTTAGCAATATGGTCAATTTTCCTAGAGACCAATAAACCAAGTAATAAATGATATGATTGAACTCACTATAAATTTGATAATCAAGAGATTAGGGGATACAAGCGCCCTCCAAGAATCTACCATCACAATAATCGCTGCATTATTTATAGAAGTAGTAGTTAAGAAGTTGGAGGAATACTTGGAAAAAGTTAATGTCAATAATTTAAAGCTACAAGAATACACAAATATGTTTATAGGGTTATTACCACCTCCAAAAGATGAAATTGAGGATAAGTAGTCACAAGAAAGGGAGGATTTAACCCTTGATATTGAAAATTTAAGAGAAAATCTCAAACAGAGCAAAGAGGAAAAAAGAATAACAAAGGAAGGAAGAGCTAAGAGAATTTCAAACCTAGTTGACAACATGTTGAGCCAAAAATTTCATAACATTTGAGTCATGTTGATAAGGTTTGGAATAACTAAAAAATTATGAAATATGAATTCACTAACCCTGCCAAAATAGGGGTTAGATTGAAATTCTTTTAAGTCAGTTGGGCCCTAAGAATTGCATTATTGAAGATTATTGCAAAGCACCCCAATTTTGATCATGATTTCGTATTTGAAATTATTTCTAAGTTTGATTCTTTAGTTGATATCATCCACCACCATAATAAATTCCAAGCACTCATAAGGATGGAGTTGGATGTTTTTGAGGGTTTTGAGGAATTTTAGATGCCTCTGATATTGGATAAAGAGGGAGAGATAAAATATTGCAAGGAGTGGAAATTTGTTTTTTTGACATTCTCCCTCCTATATATGTAGGAATAAATAAAAATGGTGAAATAAATACAAATAAATTAAACCTTAGTATGGACATGCTCTCTAAAATTGACTACTACATGGTTGGTTTCTATAACATGGTGCAAGTATTAATAGGTGATGATCATGTGGATCAAATGGTTAGAGCTAATTAGTTTATCCCTCTTAGATGATATCTTGTCATCAAAGTAGGATAATAAATAAGGAGATAAGAAGTGCAAAGATTTGAGTTACTTTTCAATAAGTTATTATTATACAACATGAATGAAAGATCAACAAGTTAGAATGAGAATATTAGATTCACTCTATCAGCTCCAAAAGGTAGTTTTAGTTGAATCAAGTTCATTCAACATTATAAATTCTCTCAGTAGGATTTAACTTCTATTGCAGTAGCTTATTCAAGTTTTAATGTATTTTGTCTTATTATAAGTTGACACCTCTTATTTTATCTTTTTGCACTATAAGTGATGGAATAAGGCTTTTAGCTTGTTGCTCCCTTACTTCTAAAAAAGGGAATTTTGAGCCTTATTCTAGGATTTGAGTCCATAGGTTTTGATCAAGTCTCTATAAAGAATTAGTTTTGTACAGTTAGGTATTTTTTGAGGTTCAGAAAGATAGTGTTGTAACTCTTCTCTATGATAGAAATAGACAAATTCAATTTTGTTGTTCATATGAATATATGTCACATTGTTGATGTCTCCTAATTGTAAAGAAATATATTTTAAATCTTACTAATCAAATGTCATCAAGTTTCTTGTTGCATATTTATTGTAATGGATGTTTGATTGATGGCTTCTATTCAAGAAATTGATTAAATTTTATTTTAGTTGAATGATTGAAGATATTGTGGGTATGACAAGGATTTTAAAGAATATTAATGATGTACATTATTTGGTTTTCTTATTGTAAGGAAATAAGATTGTGAAATACCATTGAATTAGGTTTTCTATTTTTTAGCAAGAAAATTACTTCATTCAATACTTTGTAATGGATAAGGCACCATTATGATTATTTTATAGGATCAAAACCTAGGCAGGGTCAACATTGAACTATAAAATTATGTTTTACCTTTTATTTATCTTATTTTTCTTATTTCACATTGTTTTGATTATGATAAATAGAAAGGGAATGTACCCATTACAAAACCTCCATAGAGGACAAGAAAATGGATCTTACAAGTAGTGAGACAACTTAAAAAATAAAGACTAAAACATAATAGAAAACAAGAAGAAAAATAAAGAAAAAGGAACAAGACCAACCAACAACCAATTACACACACATAGAACCATTATTGATCTCCAAGGAGACAAATACATGTTATCAAATTTTCACTAAAACTCAATTTGATGGAGCTAGTTTGTTCAAAGTTTTATTTTAAGGTGAAAATTCAAAATTAACCTCTATAGATGTTTAACCATTGCAAGTGTTTAAATTATTTTGGAGTTCCAAGATGCAATGTGTTTAAGTTGTCTAATTCAATTACAACATTAAGAGTTGCATAAAAGAAAAGAGATGATTTCATTTTGTATTCAATTGCAGTGTTCAAACATTGTTTTACATGAAAGGAAAAGATACAGAATTGAACAAGTGATTTACAGATACTGAATTTATATTCATTGGGTAATGAAGAAACAAATGTCCCACACAAGTCATGGGAGTAGCTATGACAATGTAGCAACAAAAGAATTCTACACTATTGAAGATGAAAAAGAAAGAAGGAACATAAGAGTGAACATAATCATCATTGCTTGTAAGTCTTTGAGATGATTTTGGAATAGTGCACCATCCTTGTCCTCAGGCTCCAAATAAATCTGCAAGAGATGATAAAGATGCTATTAGAGCTCCAACTATGAACATTCCTATGTGAATTATCAAAAATAATGGAGAATGTTGCTAATGATACATTGAAACAACTGAGGATACAAGAATAAGAGAAGTGACAGAAGCCCAAAGAGGAAACATCATGATATCATTTTTTTTTTTAATCTAACATTGTTTGTTTCCATGTGCAGGTATAGGAAAAATCATGCTGCTAAACCAGATTGAATATCATAAAGCATGTGATGTAAAATGGGCTCCCACAAGGGTTGAGACCTGACATGATATTCCCCAAGCATCCAAAGAGGGGCTAATGAAAAATAGATTAAAAAATGATCAAGGAAAGACATCCATCAAATGAATGCATCATAAGTGCTAGGAGGACTCAAGCAAGTGACCACCTAGGACAGTCAAGTCAAGTGTAATGAAATGAACATCATAGGTGATCCATTGCTCAAGTGAATTGTAGTCAAGTACATTATCACAAGAGGTGATAGTGAATAGGCGTACATAATTCCTTATTTATGAATCATCAACTACATCTAAAGCAAATAAAATCCCTAGAACATCACCATTGAGTGCTTCATATTTCAAAATATTCCATGCAAACATTGCATTCACATCAACATGTTGTTCGAGAAATAAAAATGCATGAAGAGTACAAGGGAAAGGCTGACTCCATCACAGACTAAGTAACAAATGGCTGAAAGTGATCCACTGAAGGAAAAGGATGAATGCAGAGAGGGCATGCTAAACCGAAGTGCAAAAAATCAAGCATTTGAAGGCCAAATGAAATGTGGAACATCAACATATATGAAGGTAATTTTCAATTGTTTCGGTATTCTCGAATCATTTGTATGTAAGGAAAAGATTTGATTACATGGTTTAGTGTTACATGGATATCAAAATGAAGTACAAGGCTATGAGGAAAAAGTGGAATGTGCATGTTTGAAGCATGAGAAAGCCTTGAAACCATGATAAAAATCAACCATAAATCACTGAGAAACATCATTGAAGTAAAACAGATCATTCACAAAAGGTGTTTCCAGAATGTCAAAATGTAGTCCAGAACAACATCATCAGTGAATGAAGTTAGCAGAGAAGTGTGTGTTGCTTTAGCATTTCCAATGTTTGGAGTAGAATCAAGTAATGTTGGATTATTTTTAAATGTGGATTTGGAATGCATTATGAAGTTTCAAGTATATCTGAAGAGTGTAATCAAGTAAATAGAAGGAACATGATAGTGGCATGTGAACAATACAATAAAGAGATAGATGAAAATGTGTAAAATATTTTTTCTTGACAAGTCATGAAAGAAATCAAAGGAGAACGGGTTCAATTGTACCATGCATTTCAAGCAAACAGAACAAGTAATTTATTAATAGGAAAGTGTGCTCCAGGAGTAACATGAAGCCATTATGCTCCTTCAAATAATGTATTTATGTTATGGTAAGCTAGTGCCAATATTCAACCATGGTTACAAAGAATAGGAATGCAATGGTGTATAGCATGGTTTTCAAAGAAAACTCCACACAAGCCTCATATAATGTTTTTATAATGCATAAATGGAAGAATATTCAAGTTCAAATGGGGAAAGCCCAAATTAATGTTCTGTACCCATGGCCTGGAGAGGCCAATTTTTTATTTTTGCATGTCACAAAACCCATTTAGGGTTTTGAGATCAAAGTGCAGATACAAGAAAGAAACAACCAGGGTTTGAACCCTAATTCCTCAAAAGTGCTCTCAAAGTAGTCAAAATGAAGCTACAGGCCCGTGGCCATGAGGGTTTTTGGAAACCCAGAAAATGGAAAACTCCCATTCAATTTTTTTTTCATTTGAACAAGAAATCATTTGCACACTATAGGTCGAGCTTTCTGAATTCCATTCAACAAATAGAAAGAGAAAAACATACAGTGGTTGCGGCCTACACAGAATGACTGAGATTGAAAACCCATAATCCTCATTTTTTTGTGAAAGGAAAGCTTGGAAAATATTTATTTAGAAGGGAAATGATCATAAATGGAGGAGTAGTAAAGTTTAATTTTAGTATGGAGATGGAGAAACACAAAATTTCCACAACCAATGCTCCAGGAAATGCTCCAAACGATGTCTCAGTGGTCAACCATAAGGATGGAAAATGGAATGGCACATAAAGAACAAACAAACACATTAAAATATAGTGATAGTCGCAGCCTCTAAGGCCATTTCTTCATCGAAATAGAGCCAACAGATGAAACAAAATATAGTCAAAAGCTTACCATCATGAAGGGAGTGGAACACACCCATATTCAAAGGAGGTGGAGCTCGGTGGTGGCCGAAAAGACCAAACCCTAAGTTTCCCCATGGCGGCACAAATAGAGCCACATTTTCTCCAAAGGCCATGATGCAAATGATGAGTAGAATGAGCATTTTGAAACCCTTTTGTGTATTAGGGTTTTCCCCATAAAGTCGGCCTATGTTATTTTAATCACATTGATTTTTTTTCCATACTTTTCCTTGTAGATATTTCATGTGCCTCGGCTGACATAATCCTTTGGCTTATAGTTTTTCTTTGATTTTTGTAGAAAATCAAACCACATAAAATGCATATGGCCCCTTCTAGGGTAGCTTCTTCTTTTTCCTTAGGAAAAACCTCATGCATAGTCACCTCCACAAATCAAATGATGACTTTAGGTCATTAAAAAATCTTCCTAATCGAATGAGGGAGTACATTTTTATGATTTTTTATATAAAAATCAAGCATGTAAGAGAGAAATGCATATGTAAAGTATTGATTTTTTGTAAAAAATCAATATAACTGAAGATCAAAAGAGGTGAATCAAGAGATTTGGAGGAAAAATTAGAAAATCAGATGTAGCAACCAAGTCTTCTATTTTCTATAATTTTTAAAAACTGCAAGTTGTAAAAAAACTAATTAAGCAATGTTTCTATAAATTGCTTGATTAAGTTGTTATTTTAAAATGCAATTAAGATGCACTTCATTTAACACCAAAAATTTCTATTTTGGGGTCTTGGGAAGATTGAGAGAGGAGGTAGCAAACTGAAGTTTTTATTTTTAGTTCCAGCTATTTGCACCTATTTTAGAGAGGTTTTTTGGATGGACACCTTGGAAATGGAAATTTCCCATCTTCGTGGGGCAGCTTGGTGTAGTTTTTGGGCACAATTTTCTAGGCTTTTGCTTGAGCTCGAAAATGTAGTTTGGATTTCTTTTTGGAGAAGCAGTGAGCTAGATTTTTCTATTTTTGCACTTGATGGTCACTTTTGGCTATATATTGGAGAAAACTTTATTTTCTCAAGGTTCATGTATTTTATTTTTTTCCTCTCATATGCATTGCTAAGAGAGTCTTGTAAACTTCTGAATCAGAGTTTTGATATATTGTTCCTTCAATTTCAATATAAGCAGCAACATTCACCTTTCATTTTCTCTTGTCATGTTCTTACAATAATAATTTGGATGATTTTTTGCGATTCAAGTTTGAGGATCCTTCTTTTGTCTTATTATTGTGGGTTGTAGGTAGGAATTGCAGACAGTTCAAGTTGCACATTGTATTCAACGGTTCCCAAATCTTTGTGTAAAACATTGTTGAGCTAGCTAATCTAAGGTGCATTGCGAGAATTAAGGCTTAAAAGGGGGTTGTTGTGAATTAGGTCATGTCAAATTCACTGAGTATTAGTTGATCATCATTTAGCTATAGGTTGTGTTTTCAGTTTTTCCTCTCTTCCCTTTCCCTATAAAATCCATAGTTTAGGTGATCATCTAGAGGGAACCAACCCTGATTTGGAGATTCACTCTATTACATAGACTTACCCACAAGTCTAGAGCATTTCCATGTTGAGGTAGGATAAACAAGCCCAACTTGTTTGAGGGTGCAATCTTGATCTCCAACAATACCCTTAATTTCTTGTCATTCCTCATAAAGGAATTGGAGCTATTATTTGAAGGATAGAGTCTTTTGGTTCTTTTTTCTATTGTCGTCCTCAAGGGTAAGACGTTCCTTCTCCACATTCTTTCCCTTATTCCTTGAATTGGTATGAGAAGTCTCTAATTAATCCTCTCTAGAAATTTTGTCTTGGTAACATTTCATCTCTTGTTGGAAGACCTGAATGGTCACAATAGTGTTTTTAACCATTTTTTTCTATACTCGATTTCCTACATACAAAGGATAATTTTTTCTTAGTGTCTTTGGGTATTTGTAACCCATTTTCTTAGTTTTAGACTCTCCTTATTGGACCCAATTTTTTTTTATCTCCATAACTTCTTTTTCAATGTTGGTCCAATTGTCGAACATATTGGCCGTACCTTTCAATAAATCGCAGTGGTCTAAATCTTCCATCTCACCTAACAAGTCCATGATTTTACTGTACACATAACAATCTAAGATTTTTATTTTTTCCTTGGCTACTATGAGTTGAGAAAAAAACCATTTGAGAATGTCATTTTGTATGTTGGTTGCTTTGTAAATTTTGTCTAGTTTCTCCCTTAGGGGAGCAAAATTCTTATAAATGCTAGAAAAATCAAATGGGTTATCCTCATACTCTAAATTTTGGTCAATATCTCTCTTAGGGGAGGAAGGGGGGATAACATGAGAGGTATTCATAAGGGAGCTAGGAGGGTAGTTAAAAGAGGAATTTTTTGGCATTGGGGACCATGATGATCTAGAGTTATCATTAGAAATGGAGATTTGGGGGGTCCACAAAATAAAAAATTTCTTGCTAGTAGGGATAGGGTCCTCAAATATAGGGTTTTACATTTAGATGTTAGGGAGGTTTAGACTTGGTGATTCACATTGTTGAAGTATAGAGATATAAATTTATTTTAAGAAGATTCAACTAATCAATTTTATCCCTAAATTGTCTGTGTGAAATTGTTATCTATTTTGACATCATTTGACACACTATTATAACTTTAAAATGATTTTATGAAAAGGGAAACCCACCTTGGTTTTGTAGAACCTTAAGTGCAAAGGAGAAAAATTGTAAATTTGTCTCATGTTCATTGGCTACTGATTTTGGGTTTTCAAATATAGGATTTGGCTACTCCTTAGAGAAACTTGGGTAATCATATTGGAGGTAGAAATCTCTAGACCTCTGGCTAAGGGATGGTGATAGAAATACAAGATTTTTTCATGCTTCTACAAAATTGAGAATGCAAGATAACAATATTTTGTCAATCTAGGCAGAGGGAGATTTGTCTCTCTATTCTGCGTGGGATATTGAATTGGAAGTAGTAAGGTTTTTTACAAACCTTCTTGCCCCTACCTATGTGAAAATGGCTTTGATGCCACAATTTCAGACATCCCTTGCCTTATCTATGAGGAACAAAACAAGTTTCTCATGATTGAGTTCATGTTGGAAGAGGTCAAAAAAGTAGTTTTCTTTATGGCTCTAGATAAGGCTCTTGGTACAGATGGGTATAAAGCTCACTTCTTTCAAAAATGTTGGGACTTCATTGGGAGAGATGTTCTTGATCTGGAAGAATCAAGGAAAATTTACAAGGTTTTGGGGGAAATGAATTCCACTTTCATCTCCTTGATTCCTAAAAAGGTGTCCTATCTCTTTTTCATATTTTAGGCTCATCTCTCTCTATAACACTTTGTATAAAATATTCACAAAGGCTATTTCCATCAAGTTGGTTACTCTCATTCCCTTGATCATCTTGGAGGAACAAGGGAGTTTTGTGGTTTGGAAGGAATCTACTAATGGTGCTATATTAATGCATGAGGTATTTCATTCCATTATGTTAGAAGAGATTCCTATTGTTATCATAAAATTAGACATGATGAAAGCATATGATAAAGTCAGTTGGGAATTATTGTTGGCAGTTTTGGGAAAATTTGGCTTCTCAGGAAGATGGTGCAAATGGATCTCCTTTTGTATTTCTGGGGTGAATTTTTTTGTACTTGTGAATGGGGCTCCTTATAGTTTCTTTTTAGCCACTTATAGGGTCAAGTAGGGTGATCCCCTATCTCCTTTTCTATTCATCCTCATGATAGAGGACCTGAGTACGACAATCTATATAACTAACACTAGAAATCTATGGAAGGGGATTATAATTAACAACTTTCCTTGGCCAATTACTAACTCTCTATTCACAGATGACACCCTACTCTTTGGTCATGCTAGTTATTTGAGGCTAAAGCTATGGAAATTTTGATCTTAGTTTACACTTCCTATTCTGACTAGTAGATAAATAAGGATGAATCCAAGATCTTTTTCTTAAATGTGAATCCTTTGGTCATGGGAAAGCTCATCTATTTCTAGGGTTTCAAGAAAGATTATTTTCCTTGCAAGTATCTTGGGGTGCCTTTATTTTTGAGTAAGGAAAAACATAGTTTTTGGGATCAAATCATTTCCTCTGTGTCAAATAGGATTTCCTTATGGAAATAAAAGTGGCTCTCTCAAGCTAGTAAGCTAGTAATGATTAAGTATATTCTCCAATCCCTTCTGATTTATCTAATGTCTATCCTCAAGGTTCCTAAAGGTAAATAAAATGCTCTTCAAAAGGTTTTTAGATATTTTTTGTGGGTTGAGAAAGTTAAAGTAAAGAAGAAAATTCCCCTTATGGCTTGGGACAAAATTTGTCTCCCAAAAGATATGGGAGGCTTTGGTTTGAGGGACATGATTTTGCAGAATAAGGTAGTGGGGGTGAATCTTTTGTGGAGGTTATATTCTGATTCAAATTCTAATTGGTGCCAAATAATGAGATATAAATACCTTTATTCTCTTGAAAAGGAAAGGATTTTCACCTTAAGGAATCCTCCTCGTGGTTCTTAGGTTTGGAACTTCATCACATCTTGTAGATCCATCATACTACCTCATCTATCATGGGTAATACACAATGGTAAAAAATATTTATTTTGGGAGGATGTATGGAATGTTCATAAACCTCTTAGGTCTTTTGGGAAGTGGAACTTAATTGAATTTTTACTCAAACATTATGGGGTTGTAAGGTAGAAAGCTACATGATATTTGATTGGTCTTCTTTTCCCCTTTAAATGTGTTGGAAATCCTTTGACATCATGCCTATTCCCCAAGATTTGAAGGTGTCTCTATAGAAGGAATTGGTGTAGAGATAGGTTCTGATTTCTAATAAGGATGATGAAATTATTTGGGTCAAATCCAAAACAAGTTCCTACAATGTCAAGGATGGCTATAGGCTCTTGGTAAGCCCTCATCAGTCTTTTGACTAGCCTTCTTCTCTTTCTTGGGGACCTACTATTCTGCTAAAAGTGGGAGAATTCACATGGCTTGCTCTCAAAGAAAAAAAATTATCTTTCATGAGGCTAGATTGGTTTTGTATTACACCCCTCTTTCCTTGTGTTCTTTATGGTAAGGAATATGAAAGTACTAATCATCTATTTTTATCTTGTGATTTTGTAAAAAAAAATTGGGTTGGCTTCAAAGGAAACTTGGTTGGTTTGGTCCACTTCATTTCTCTCTTGCAACATTTTAAATGTTAGCCTTCTCTATATAAATCCTACATGTTTGGGTGCATCTAGGAGTTAGTTCCATTGATTATCATCTGGAAAATTTAGTTAGAAAGGAACAATAGAATATTTAGTAAGAAAGTGTTGGATATAAATCTAGTTCTTCTAAATAATTGAATCAACAATTTTTGAGATAGCCATGTCCTTTGTGTTGTGAAGTTTGAATTTGAAATATGTTTTCTCTTGGGATACTTGGGTGTTAAAATATTGATGCCTTTTGAAACCTCCTCCCTCATAGGGTTTAGTCCTTGGGTAACCTACTAAAGTTAATAGAAAGGAGATAAAGTGGGTCCCTCCCCTAGAGGGAATGATCAAACTAAATTTTGATGGTGTCTCAAGGGGCAATCTGGGCTTATCTAGTGCTAGTTTGGTATTAAGAGACCACAAGGGAAAGATTATCAAGGAAACTTGTCAAATGTTAAACATTGGTACTAATAACATGGTAGAATTCAATGATTTTATTCTTGGTTTGGAACAAGCAATTGATCTTAAAATTTCTCATGTCATTATTGAGGGGGATTCACAAGTGGTGATAAAACCACTCTCACAAAATTCTTCCAAAACTTGGTACTTAAATTATTTTCTTAACCATATCACTTCCTTTATTTAAAATTTCACATATTTTTAATGTTATCATTGTTACAGGGAAGCTAATAGTGTGGTGGATTTATTGGCTAATAGGGCTATTGATTTTTCACTCCCATTTTCTATCTTCTCATGTGAGGGCATGGCTTCAATTCTACAATATAGTGTTTATAGGTCATATGGGGGCTCTTCCATGTTGGGTATTACATCAAGATTTATAATTTTGTCATGCTTACAATTGCACAACCTTCCTGGTTCTATGTGTCATGGCATATGGTTTGTGGCCTTGTGGGATGCCTAGTTTTATCTGATGTGGCTGACTATTTGAAATATTTTCATCTTTGGACTTGTTGATGTGACTTCTAATGTTTTCCACAAAAAATTCTCTACCATTTATGGGCTAAATGATAGCTTTTATGTTTTCATCTATCTACGCAATTAGATATCATTCAATTATTTTGTGGTGTAAGCTTGTCCTTCTTCTATCTTATTATCCCATGTGTGAATATCCCACATACAAATAGATGAGGTAGAGTAGGACTACATGGCCACCCAAATTCTATTGGTACAAGATCCTAATTACTGGCATAAATGAATTGGAACTTGAGATGGAAATTGGTTGGTTATGACATCTTGTTTGGCTATTGAGTTTTTCTCTAGCTTGGATCATTGTTCCTCTCCTTCACCTGTCGGTGGGTACTGACCCTACTTTTTGATCAGTGTGGAGAGGGAAACATAATTTATTAAGCCCATTCTTGGTAATTATGGCTTAACCCTGGGTGATGGTGATGATTTATTTTTTATGAGACTACTATATTTTTATCATGGCACATACTCTTTCAATGCACTATTATGCCTTGCTTGGGAATTGAATTTTTTCTAGCTCTATGGCTCTTTGTGCCATCCTTTTTTGGCATACTCGAGGATACATTCTTGGGTGAATAGATGAAAATTCACATCATTTCTCTTGATATTAACATGTTAGAGTAAATAGGATATTTATCTTATTAATTTTACTTAGGCATAATGCATTATAGTTTATTAGTGTATTTTATTGGAATTTGTTGTTGGTTACATTTTTACTAGCTTTCACCTTGCCTTTATAAGCAAGTCCAATGTACATTATTCTTCATCTCAATTATTATTCACTCATTGGTGAAAGATATTTGCTTCTCTCATATTTTTGAAGGTTTATATTGCAGATTGTGCTCTTGGGAGGTGAATTTACACCAACATGGTATCAAAGTCGACTATCTGCAACTCCTTCCACTGAGAGTTTTCATCAGAGTTTGAGATCATTTATTCAATGGTGATTATTCGGCATTTGAAATTTGTTAAATTTCACAGTTTCCATTTTTGATATTCCATTTCTTTTTCAATCTTTGCTAGAGATTTGGTTCATTTAGAGAAGCACATTTTTTTTGCAAGTGAAAAGGGGCAGTGATTCTGTGTTTTAGGCCATAATTTCTTTTTGGTTCTTTTGTCAAAATCTTTGTTTTTTTGTTTGAAAATCTTGTGTGGTTACCACTCAAACTTGTTTTTTGTTTGGAGGAAAATTTGTTGATGTTTGTTGCCCACACACCGTGCACAAGCTTTTTTCATCTTGCAGAGGTCATGCAACCTCTATTCCTAGGGGTGATTTGTTTGTAGAGGCCACAAAATCTATGATTTTAGGTATGAATCCTCTGAATGCAGCCATTATTCTTTTCATTGGACCCATTTTTGGGCGATTGGAGGTGTGTGATTATGAGGGTTTTGATTCTCTATGTAGGATTTTTTACTCCTCCTATGTGCAATGACCAGAAGGACCTTGAATAGTTGTGGATCATGATTTATATCTACATACGTCTATTTGGACATGATTTGTAGTGAGAAGGTGTGATTTTCAGTTTAAGAGAGGTTCGATAGAACTAGAATAGAGGCATCATTTTCCCTTCCTATTGCTGCAATGATTTTTTTCAAACTTTAAGATTTATAGAGTTTTCCCTAAATATTTAGGGTTCCAAAGCGCAACTGATCAGGGAATAGGCCCCACCAATTCTTGCACCAAATTATGTTTTTTAACCTTATAATTCTTGTTTGGAAGTTTTTATAACTATCTTTGAAAATTTTGAGGAATTATTAGTTATAATGGTTTCTTTGGTGAAAGGGAACTTTAAGCAATGGAGTGATTTTATTCTCACTCATCTTAGTGAGCTTAATATATTGCCATATTTGTATAATGAAGTTCCTATCATAGGAACACATTATGGGTATATTATTAGGAAGGGATATAGGGCTAAAGTCTTTAGAGTTATTTTTGAGCATATAAATGATGACCTTTTGGAATCACTTATTTGTTTTGAGTGCCCTTGTGCTCTTTGGACTTACATTCAAGGATCATATGGAGATCATGATACTATGCCATCTCTCAATGATCCTCTTTCCAATTCCAATGTGCCTTGCTATTCTTCAAAAAGATAAACCATGCTTGTGATCCTTTGGAGGTTTTTGAGACTTGAGATGAGGTTGTAGTTGTTTCAGAGGTTCTTGATTCTTTGTCAGAGATAGTTGATCCAACTTCATTAAGTACTTCCATCATTCCTAAGAAACAGGATTATCATTGTCTTCTTGATTGGGATTCCTATTTGTTGGAAATTGGTTCATTGCTCGTGGAATCTCACATTTCAGACTTGGAAGACACATTTGAAGGATTAATTTTCCTATTTGATGATAGTTGTGGTACAATTGTTGTCACTCCATCTTTTTCTTTGGAGAATTTTCAAAATTCGTTTCCAATGGTACCTTGTTTGTCACCTTCTATTATTATTGGGCATGTTCTTGATTAGTTTTTGGCATCATCTTCCAAGGTCTTGGTGATAGATGAGAAAATTTCAGAGACATTATCATTATACATTTGGATTTCACTAGCAAATTCCTATCCTAAATGGGAAGTATTCCTGCATTTGTACTTGGTTTATCTTCTTCCCAAAGGGAGAAATGTTATTTGTAGGCATTAGACTATGTTTTTCCTTCAAGCACTTACCAGTTCTGTAGGATATTATTCATTATGAGGAGGCTATGTAGTCTCCTTATATCCTTCCTATGGGAGTATTATTGATTGTATATACATGATGTATGTAGTCCTTGGAGGGTGTTATTGAGTCCTCCATCCATACATCTTGTTTTCTTTTTCTCTCTTTTGGAGAGGAGTTTTATCTAGCAAGTGTTTTCTCCTTTTCTCCAGTTGTGAGAGATTGCATTATAAATGGCTACCTAACATGGTTGTGTAGTCGGGATCCATATTACATCTTGATATTGCATAATAATCTCCCTAAGTTGTACTTAGGGGGGGTTGTTAGAGTAAATAGGATGTTTACCTACTTAAGTTTACTTAGGCATAATGCATTATAGTTTATTAGTGTATTTTATTGGTAGTTGTTGTCGGTTACATTTTTACCAACTTTCCCCTTGCCTTTATAAGCAAGGCCAATGTACATTATTCTTCATCTCGATTATTGTTCACTCATTGGTGAAAGAGCTTTGCTTCTCTTGTATTTGTGAAGGTTTATATTGTAGATTGTGCTCTTGGGAGGTGAATTTACACCAACATAACATGCTTCAATTTATTGATTTAATGGTTTGTGGCAGTCATTTGTGTAGGTGTATTAAGCTTCTCCCTACATATTTTGTACCTAGGAGACAATATGAATCTTCAAGAAATTCTTGTAAGATCTTAGCATTAATTTGGCATGCAGGCTTGCTCTATAATTATGGCCACCTATGGGTTTCTTTATTTTCCAATTATGGTTTCGTGGCTTCTTTGTTTCAGATCTAGTTCTTACTATGGGAAACGATGTAGGAGTGCTTTTGTGTGTTCATCCCATTGAGATTCTAGGAACCATAGGACCCTAGGTTCACTGCTAATAGTTTCCAAAATTCCTTCATGTTTCGTTGTGGTAAGGTGGAGAATGCTCTATTGTTTGTTATTGTCTCTAACTGGCAAAAGAATTTTCCTTTGGCATGGCCTAATGAATTGGAATATATTTTTGTATCTAACATCATGGATCTCTCTTGGTCCCCAACATTGGTAAAACTTTTGGAAGGTTCTTATCTTCTGCCAATAGTGTTCTCCTTTTCTCCCATCTCAAAGGCATTGGATAGCTACTGTCTTTGCAGAGGCCCTTCAATTGTAGGTGGTTTCTTGGATAGATATTTGGTCAATTAATGACTGATCCACCACCTTTTTGTGGTAGCTTATGGTCTTTGTGTTGGTTCATGACAATCCTTATGTATTTTATTCATAGTTTTCTTCTCTTTGACCTCATCTTGGAGCTTCAATTATGTGTAAGGTAGTGTCTATGTTTGATGCAATTTATTTTCTAATTAAACATGCAAATAATGATCCCCACTCGATGATGTTATTCCCTCCTATCTTTGAGATGGATTCCTCCTTAGAGAGCTAAACTGATGGTTAATTTCTTTGGTTCACTTATGGTAATTGGTTTTTGTTGTAATTGTATATGTCTACTCTTATGTTAGATTTTGTTATGTCATTCTACTTCATTTTGTAAATTTTCCAAGAAGAATTTTTTTTTGATTGGGCAAAGATTTGATGTAAAAAAAATTATGATTATTAATACAATCTTATAGTAGCTTAGCTACTTTTACTTAAAATATATATATATTAAAAATTTTACTTATTAGTTCCTTCTGATAGGTAGGTTTACTATTGCATTCATTGAATTTTCTTTTGAAATAGTTGCTTGGCTAATGAAATTGTATTCTTTAAAATATTTTTGTCTTTTTACTATAGTTGGGATTTCAGGACATATTTCTTGTGTTTGAAAATTATGATTTATCTCTTTTTCTATTGGTTGGAGTAGGTCTATTATTCATTTTTTGTTTAAGTAAATTAGAAAAATAGGGGGAAATTATATATTGTGGAAAATATTTAATCAATGGATGCAAATTGTGTGTACTAAATTAGTGAATGCATGTTTAATACATTAAATGCAAACTTTACGAGATGTGTTAGACAACCTATGGGTACACAAGTAATGAATGCATAGTTAATTCATGAAATCTCAAGCGAGTGATGGGTTTTATTTGTGCTTATTCTTATTTTTTTATTGCTTGTTGAAAATCTTGTGTGTTTTTAGCTTTGGGTTTCCCTCTTTGATGTTTTTTATTCTTTGCAATGCTTGAATGCATGAGGATCCATAGGAACAGTGCACTACTGGTGAGTGGCTTGTCTGTTTGTTTGTGATACTTGATAACTAGAAGTATTGCTTGTTGTTACAGGAAAATATGAATGGTTTGAGCAAGGTCTTGTTGACTATGGAGGCATTGAATGAATTAACTATGTGTTCATTGCTTGAGTGGCCACTAGTCTATTAGCAAAGTTCACAAAATTTGTATTTAATGTTTGAATGTTTGCAAAAATTTACCACGTTGGTCTATTTTTTTGCAAATTTTATCATGTGATTTTGTGTTTCATGTTTATAAACAACACATTATATGTCATGGAATATGATCATTTGTATTATTTGTCCTTG
This sequence comes from Sequoia sempervirens, assembly GCA_007258455.2. Classification (NCBI taxonomy): domain Eukaryota; kingdom Viridiplantae; phylum Streptophyta; class Pinopsida; order Cupressales; family Cupressaceae; genus Sequoia; species Sequoia sempervirens. Next base: position 286,027,116 of record VDFB02271358.1, read on the forward strand.
TAATAAGAACCATTGCTTGCAATTAGATTCAGAGGCAAAGATCTATATGACTGCAAATATACTTGGTTGTTGAACAAGGAACTGGAAGGTTAGATTCTTGTATCATTCTTCCCCTTTGTTTGCAATGAATTTTAAGTCTTCCAATGTGCCTAAAAATTATTCCTCGGGAGAGTTGTGAATAATAAAGGAGAAGCCTGGTTCAAGAAGCTGACTTACTGAATAGACAGATGAGCATAGTGAATGACATGCCATCTAACTCATAAACATGAAACTATTTTTTTCCCAAAAGAAAGTTACTATTGAAATTGTTGAATTTTCTTTTGAAATAGTTTTTTGGACAATCAAATTAGATTGTTCAAAATAATTTTTATTTCTATAGTTGAGATTTAAGGAAATATTTTTGGTGTTTAAAAATTATGTTTTATCCCTTTTTCTATTGGTTTGATACCAATTGTTTTTTGGTGGGACTTTTTAATGATGTAAGTGGATTAATATTTGGAAGTCTTGTGTATGCTTTGATGTTCTGCATACCTAGTGCATGTAGACTAATTGCATGGATGGTAAGAATGGTAGGGATGTTACGTGTAAACGTGTGAGGATGTTCACTTGAAAAAAATTTGTGCCTTGATTGATGCATTGGGCTATGATCTGCAAATTTTGTGAAAAAAAATTTGTAAATCAATTGTTATAGCTCAGTAAATTGTGTAGTCTACAAGTGATTCTAATCTAAGTAGGGGGAAGAGGATTGTATCAATGCAATTGTATTCAAATTTTCTACAAAGTCACTTAAGTGGTTTCCCTTGTCCTAATATCAGTAATTTTGTCCTACTACAACTAGAAGTATTGTTTGTTGTTATAAAGCATAATTATACAAATGGATATAGTAGATGACATATGCTATGTAACCAAGATACATGGACCAGTTGAAGCCAAGGAGTAGGTTACTATTGCAATGGTTTCATTTGCAATTCAAAGATAATAAATAATTTATCTCTTTTTCTATTGGCTGGAGTAGGTCTGTTATTCATTTTTGTTAAAGTAAATTAGGAAAATAGGACATTATATATTTTGCAAATATTTAATCACTAGATGCAAATTGTGCTAGCTTTGGCAGTGGGGTGGTAGGTATTGAAGAATTCAATACATGTTCAATGCACTAAATGGTATGACTGGTGGGTTAGAAACAATAGTCTATTAAATGAAAATTGTGTGAGATTTGTAGGTGGGCTTGTGGGTACGTAAGTTATGAATGCGTAGCTAATGCATGGAATTCTAGGGAAGCGATCAGTTTTATTTGTGCTAATTCTCATTTGTTTATTGTCTATTGAGAAACTTGTGTGTTTTTAGCTCTGCATTCCCCTCTTCCATGTTTCTTAAGTCTGTGAGGCCCTTGAATATTTGAGGATCCATAGAGTTTTATTTGAGCAATTTTCCCAATAGCTTAGTTTTTTGTGGCTAAATCAGTAAGCATTAGCATTCACTTTGTAACAAAAAATAGGAAATGCATTAAACATTTTTAGCAAAGAAATGACATCAAAAAGTTCCTTAAGAAACATGATCTTCCAATGTGTCTAAGAATTATGTATTAGAAGAGTTGTGAACAATAAAGGAGAATCTTGGTTCAAGAATCTGACTTTCCAAATAGACAGATGGGCATAGTGAATGACATGCCATGTAATTCATAAACATGAAACTATTTTTTCCCCAAAAGCATGTTACTTTTGCAATCATAAATATGCATAATTATAATCATGGGATATGCAATTCATTGGTTAAATATTTGTCAAAATTTATAATATCTTCCTACTCTCCTAATTTTCTTAAACATAAATCAATAATAGATGTAGTGCATTAATCATGCATTCATTATTGTAGTGCCAAAAAGCCTACTGCCAAATCTTTTGCAATTTGCATCCAGTGATTAAATATTTTCCAAAATATATAATTCCCTATTTTCCTAATTTACTTAAACAAAAATGAATAGTAGAGCTACTTGCATTTAATGTAATAGCTATAGATTGATTGACAAGCTAGTGCAGCCATATTAGGAGGGTCCTCAAAGAGAACAATCCATACCGTGCAACAAGAGTAACACAACATAAGCAACACGAAATATGGAGGAAAATTTAGATTAAAACATGCTCATTAACAAAAATGTCAATTATAATCGATTGACAACATTCAGACTTACTAAAATGGCTCACAGGCCTGATATAACATCTTCAACATACAACATTCCAATATTCTCCTTTATGAGAGCTGAAATCTAATATCTCAAATCTAACATTCTCTTTAACTACCTACTCTACTTTTCTAATGATCTATTACAATGATTTATATCATATCCAAGGACCTAGAATCATCTATGTCAGCCAAAGATTATTACAATCTGTGATGAAGGAAAATGTAAAGTGCAAATGAATCGGTCGGCCTCAAATTTGAATTACTCCTCAGTGAATGCATAGGATGAAGTGTGGACCTATAATAAAGGTCGAGGAAACTCCATGAAACAATTAAAATCACACCGCCAATATCTGCAAGTTATAGGAATGATCCATGAATGATCAAACTATCCATTATGCTTGAAAATTATTTCAGTGTCGGTTCAAGAAACTGTCATCAAATCCGGAAGTGATAACTTACCAGAAAAAGGTCCAATCATGCTCAAATCTTAAAATAAGGAAAATTAACATGTCCTCAATGAAAACATAGATCCACAGGGTCTGGTGAGCAAATATGATGAATCCACCAACTTGAACTGAATAAGAACTGAACAAGAACAAAAAAACTTAAGGAAAATATTTTTGGTTGATGCAAGATTTCCAAGAACCAAGGATGCTCCTGCATCAGACATCCGAGGTTATTTGAAAAGTGAGTCCCTCACTTTGCTAGGGCCAAATGAAAACCAAGACGATCTACCTAAGCATGAAAAATCCAAGAATAATCCTCCACTAGTCTGCCTTTCCACTTCACAAGATATTCTTTGTACTGTCTTCCACGAATTTTCCTCCCATCTTTGATGTCCAAAATATCTTCAATCTCATCTGACTATTGTTTAGGAAATCGATTCTCCATTTTTTCTTTATTTCCTTCACTAAATTCTGCTTCATGGTACTGATGAAGATCTACAATGTTGAATATAGGTGATATTCCCATGTCATTCAGTAACTCCACTTCATATGCATTTCCTGAATCAAATTTCTTCAAAATATTGCAAGGTACAAACTTCCTCATCTTTAGCTTATTGTATGTTCCAACTAGAAATATTTCCTTCCTCAAATACACCATCACTTCATCCCCAACTTCAAACTCCTTGTGTCTCCTCTTTTCATCTGCTTTCTTCGTATACTTCTGGTTCATATCTTTCAATTGCTCCTTCACTTGAGTATGCACTTTCTTCATATGTTCTACAAATTCCTCTACTTCTTCACTCCTTTTATCTTCTGTACTAATGTATCTCAACTCTGATATTCCTCTAGGGTGAACTCTAGTAACAATCTCAAAAGGTGTCTTTTCGGTACTCTTGTTCACTGAATTATTGTACACAAACTCTGCTTGTGCAAGGAATAAATCCCAACTTCTGATCTTCTCTCCAACCAAGCATCTCAACAAATTCCCCAAACTCCTATTTACTACCTCTATTTGTCCATCAATCTGTGGGTGAAAAGTAGAATTGAACTTCAAATTAGTCTTCAACTTCTTCCAAAGTGTCCACCAAAAGTAACCAACAAATTTTGTATCTCTGTCTGAAACAATACTCCTAGGTAATCCATGCAATCTAAGCAATTCTTTGAAAATAAAGTCTACTACATGTACTCCATTTGGTGTCTTCTTACAAGGTATGAAATGTGCCATTTTAGAAAATCTATCTACCACCACAAATATAGAATCATTGCCTCTTTGTTTCTTTGGTAATCCAAGTATGAAATCCATGTTGATATCCTCCCAAGGTCTCTCTGAAACTATCAAAGGCTTATACAATGCAACATTCTAACTACTCCCTTTTGCAACTTGACAAACTCTGCAACTTTGCAAAAATTTCCTAACATCATTATAAATTTGTGGCCAAAAGTAATCCTCACTTACCAATGCTACTGTCTTATCAACTCCAAAATGTCATGCTAATCCTCCACTATGTTTTTCTTTCACCAAGTTATCACTCATTGAACTCTAGGGTATACAAAGTTGATTCCCTTTGAACAACATATCCTCCTGAATGAAATAATCCAACCATTGACTCCCATCTTCCAAAACTAGTTCTTTACAAGCTCCCCAAGGTTCTACAAAATTCGGGTCTTCCTCATACAAGTTCTTCAATTATTCAAAGCCTAATACCTCCACTCTCATCTCCATCAATAAATTCCTTCTCCTACTCAAAGCATCAACAACTCTATTTGAATTTCCAATCCTATGCTTAAAAAAAAAATATAACTCTACAAGAATTCTACCCATCTCATGTGTCTCTGATTCAACTTACCTTGACTATTCAAATATTGCAAAGCCTAATGATCCATATACAACACAAACTCCTTAGGCAACAAGTAATTCCTCCACTTCTTTAAGGCTTGAACTATGGCATAAAACTCTCGGTCATACAATGAATATCTTCTCCAAGCATAATTCAATTTCTCATTGAAATAAGCTACTGGTCTTCCTTCTTGACTTAATACTACTCCAATTGCATTTCCACTTGCATCACAGTCTACTTGAAATACTGTTGTGCAGTTTTCACACACATGCCCTGCTGAAAGAAGGGACCCTCTTTAGCTTTGGTTTTTGGTGTCTTGGCCCTTTCATTTTGAGGTTTTATCTTGCTTTGGCATGTGCTTAAATGTTTATTTTGATTGCCTAAGTGATTTTCCTAAGTTGTTCATTGAAGATCTTTAGTTTTGAGCTAAGTTCGGGTTTTCATTGAAGTTCAGGACTTTCCACCTCAGCCGGATTTTCTCGGATCCTGCTTAGATTCTGACTAAATGCTATGGTTTAGAGATTTTCGCTCTTTGCAGAATTCCGCATGGTCTAGATTTTTTCGGATTCTATTCTGTCGTCGGGTTACTGGATTTTCCTGGTTGTCTTGTCGACTGCATTAAATGTCATCTGTATGAGCTTTGAACGATGTATTTAATCAATCTTTGAGGTTTTTTGTGCCATTATTCTTTGTTGTTTATCATTGATTGAGTTGTAGAGTACTTTCTTTTGGTATTCAATTTGATTTAGGGCACTGAGTTGGTGAATTGTTTGATTTAAGTGGCAATTTCTTGAGCATTGCTATTGTTGTCTTTGTTGGGCGCCATTAAATTGGTATTTGCTATCTCATTCAATTTATGCTATGTCAAATGGTATGTATTCAATTTCCCTACTTTTTATTGATGAATGATTAGCATTGCTTTGGCATTTTCGGTTTGCTCGGGGTTTAATTCTCTACATTATTTGAACATTTTTCGTGGCTAGGGTTGCATAACATTGTTTGATTTATGGTCTCCCAAGTAATTTTTGAGCTTGTTTGTTTCTTTTCATTATGAGGATCCTTTCTTGAGAGTCATGATTTCCCCTAGTAGTCACTTAGCAGTTGAAATGCCTGAATCCTGAGCGTGCCTGTGCGTTAATGGTGGATTTGTAGAGTTTGATTTAGGGCAACACCATTTATCTTTAGTATGCTTTTGAATTGGCCTAGAATTCTAAGAAAATTTAAAAGGCCCTTATCAAACTTGTCTCAGGCCTAGATTCTCGAAATGTATGATCGATCCATTAGCCAGGGTAAAAACGTGATTTAGTGTCAAAGTTCGGGTTTCGTCCTCAATTCAGGATTTTCTGTCTCTAGCGGATTTTTCGTTTCAGGAATATTTTCCCGATCTCCTTCGTTTTCCTGGAATCCACATAATTTCAGAGTTTTACCTTATCCGCAAATTTCCTTTGGGTCTAGATTTTCCCGAAGTCCTTGGCTCCTTGTTTTTTCTGAAATCTACAAAGTGTCTCCCCCTTCGCAGAAATCTGTCTCTGGCGGATTTTCCCGGAATGTGATGGAATATGAAGGAATATGAAATAGCATGATGTGTTAATGGAGGACTATGCATTTTATGATTTATTTATGCTATTTTGAAATCTCACATGTTGTTTATATTGATTAATAATGATTAGATTGAGTTGTTGATTGGTGCTTTCTTGTTCATTCCACTACAATCCGTTTGGCCCAGAATTCTCCAAAATTCCTCCCTGGCTTGGATTCCATGGATGGCCCTGAAACCCAAAATTTAATATGATCATTTTAATTGAGATTTAATGACACCTTGCTTATGTGGGACTTATTTTAATGATGCCCTCGATTGATTAACAATTGTTTCCTGTGGTTTTTATTATGGTTTGATTGTCAAGTGCAGGTTGAATCTAGCAAGGTAACAGCTAGAAAGGCTAAGAGTGACATGGAGGGATCCTCAATGTCTGAGGCAGAAAGAATCAAAATGGACATCAAGAGTAAGATTCCAGAGAGTAAGATCACTTCTATTTGGTCAGAGGTAACTAATACCAATGTTGGACTATGGGACTATGAGGAGTTCAAAGGCAGAATGGTGGCACAAGATCTCCCCGTGGTGGCTAAGACAATGTTGGAATCAGGATTGGCGCATGTAGTTGGTTTCCCTTCCATGGTACAGTGTTATGATTTGTTCCTTGAGTGTGCCAGGCACTATGATAGTGATACACAAAGAATTATTGGTCCTCAGGGTAGGATTGTGGCAAACTTGAATCTTGTCTCCATAGCTCAGACTTTTGATATGCCAGATAGATCTCATGTGGTGGAATTCAACATGAAGGTAGCTCAGGAGTACTATGAAGAACAAACTGTTAAATATCAGCAACTCATCAATTCTTGGCTTGAGAAGCCTAAGTCTCATTATTCCAAACTGCCTAAATAGCTATTCAAGGAAAAATTCAAGAAGGATTATTATGATGCCATCACTCTTCTTAGCAAGGTGGTTGGATTAAAGAATGCTGGTATGTTTGAGAATTGGATGTGCCATGTTATTGTGAGGATGGAACAAGAAAAGACTAACTATCATTGGGCAGGTGTCATTAGCAAAGTAATTCATGAGCAATTTTCCAACATGTTGTAGACCAAGACCTTCACAATGACCTCGTACTTAATCTATGCACTTGCAAGATTTCATCCATACAAGGGATTAAGTACCAAGGGTATCTTTGGGCAGGATATTATTTATGAGGTGTACCCACAATTTCACTTGGGAAGCTCGAGTTATAGGAGGGTGAATGATGCATTCACCATGCATATCACCAGGTTTTTGTAGGGTGCAAAACACATGAGGATTTCAAACCAAGCCAAGGAGCTCATTAAGAAATATGGTGCTTGGTTCATTCAATTCTCAACCTTCTCATACATCTAGATTGATGGTTGTCAAAGGGCTCCATACAGGCTTCCAAGGTATCCCACTGATCATATCATACTTTTGGAAGTCACTTGAAAAGTATGTGACTTTGATGCTATTGTCAAAAGGGACAAGCATAAGACTAGTTTTGGTGGAGACTTCCCCTTGAGGATAGGCACTGGAGAGGCATGTCCTTCCATAATTTCAGCCCAAGCTTCAGAGGAGGAGATGATTACTCTTGGCTTATCTTTCCATTCCAAGAGGTCCAGATTTGATATCACAGGTGAAGCCCAAAAGAAGGCTAGTAGAGAGTATAGCCATAAGGTTGATTTGGAGGACTACTGGGCCAATTGTAGTGATGAATATGAGGTCAGGAAGAAGAATTTTTCTCACCTTCTAGTTGAATCAGTCTGACTATATAATGTGAAGGAAGTTCCTGATCAACTCAAGGATGATGGAAACCTAATTCAAGATCATGCTTATGAGGCGATAAAGGATAGGCCAATTGGTGATGTGGATTGGTTAGAGGAAGAAAATATTGAACTAAATCAGTTGATGGATCCAGTCACCAAGTTCACTAGAATGTGGCTAAAGCATAAATTGTGGGAGTTGGAAAATGAAGGTGTACAGTGCACCTACGAGCTGATGGGAGATTTGGACCCTCACTCCACTTTTGAAGAATCAACTGAGCAAGATCCTAAGGGCAAAGGTAAGATGGATTCCCCTTTTAAAATCAAGATTAAAGGTGTTCAAGAGGAGGAATTCCAAGAAATAGAAAAGAAGAGAAATCCAATTGCTAAGAAAAGGTCAAGGATTAAGAAGTCTGAACAGAAAGAAATTGAAAAGCAGATTCCTAAGGTTGATGTTCATGTGCCTAAAAGGAGAATAATTGTGAGATTATCACAAAAGGAAAGCTCCAAGGTGGGAGAGGAAGGAGTTGCTCCACCTGTGGTAAATGTAGAGATTTTAGAGGAAAAGGCATGGGTGTACACAAGGAGGTCAGGGACTCCTTCTCCCAAGGATAGTGTGCCCAAAATAGATCCTCCTCCAGTCACTTCTCATAAGGAGTAGCATGATGGTTTTCCTTCTTTCCATGAGGCTCAAGGTGTACTAGGTGAATCCAAGGAGGCTGAGGATCATCCAAACACAGAAGGAGAGGAATTTCATGAGGGTGACCTTTATAGTGCAGAAGCAAAAGTTGAAAAAGTGATGCAGTCTCCCTTGGTTGCATATGAAGAGTCACCTGTTATGACTGAAGAGGTCAAATCACTTCCAAGAGAAAAAGAATTAGAAAAGATTCCATCACCTGATCATAAGGAGGAACATACTGAAGAGAAGGTGAGTATGGTAGATGAAACTTCTAAGAAGCATAGTTTGAATGAGGAAGCACCTAAAGATCAACAAGAGGAAGAGAAACAAAGCGAGGTGTAGTTAGAGTCCACTGCTCCAGATTGGTTGAATAAGGATATAAAGAGAAAGCAGGTTGTTGTAGAGGATACTCCACCTAACTGGGATGAGTTGTTGGCCAATATTGGAAAAGATAAAGGTAAAAAGAAGGCCAAGTTAATTTCAAGGATTGAAAGGGATGAGGCAAGTAATAGAGTTGTTCACATTGCAACTCCTGCTCCAGGTAAGAATAGAGATGAGGTAACTGCAAAGGATTATAATGTGTAGACTTTCAATTTGGGGCCCACTTCTATTGAGCAGGACATTGAGGATTATCAGGGTTCTAGCATGGTTATCCTGGGGAGATTGAGGAAAGCAATTCAAACTAAGCAAGAGTTGAAGAAGGAAACTGAAAAACTCAAGAAATGCTTGGAGGATCTGATGAAACCCTTGCAATCTATTAACCCCTCGTCTTCTGCTGCGAAATCCTTACCCCAGGAAACTATCACTGAACTTGAAAGGATGAAGGCTTCCACTCTTGCTACTGCAAATTGGCTGCAAGGGGTGCAAACTAAAGGAAATGATGCTATTAGGGACATTTTGTCATCTGGAAAGGATGCTATGAGAGCAATCGATTGGTTGAAAGAAGTATTGGCTTGGGAAAAAGAAGATACAGATCTCCTACTATAGAAAATGAAAAATATCATGGAGTACACCAAGGACATGATTATAAGTGATGAAATTCTCCCTTCCTCCAAAGCTACTAAACCTTGGGAGTGGTTTGAGGCATTACAGATCAGGAAAAAGGTTTTGAAGAAGATATACAAGTAGAGGAGGAAAATTGATGATACCTTAATTGGTGTGTATAATGGATGCATTGCTTTCTTTGAGATTATGACAGGGAGAAGGAAGATTGTGCCTAAATATTTAAGTTTAGAGAAATTGAGAAAGTGGTGGCATGATGTTTATGCTCCTGTCAGTGATGATTCTATTACTGAACACCAGTTAGATGATGCGGCCACCTACATTGTTTTCATTGATAAATACCTAACTTATAAGGTGGAGTGGGATAAGTTGGTGAAACAATCTAGGGAAGGAATTGCATCAATTGAGAGTCAACTTAAGGTTTTTCCTTTACCACCTATGGCCGACTTGGATAAGGTGCTTTTGAAGGTGCATAAAATGCTGGATCAGAATAAAGACAAAGGGGAAGGTAGTTAATGGTGGGCTACATCAAGATTTGTGCTTCCCTATTATTTTGGCATGCATTGGTCCAAGCTGCATTGGAGATCCTAGGCCGACCTGGATGAAGTTCATGCATTTAATGCATATTTTATCTCATTTTGGATTTCTCTTGGCTGACTTGTTGTGCCTAATTATTACTGTAAAACCCTAACTAGGCCAACATTTTTTGGGGGTTTTTCTATTAATATGGCATTTTTCCTCATTTGTAAGGGTTAAGACATAGACATAGACGAATAGAGAGATAGTTGATAGTAGAGTGAATTAAGTAGAGCAAGAGTTAGCAAGTATTTGTTCTCTAGCAAATATTGTAACAGAAAGCTAGAATTGTTGCTACAGTGGATAATTTGATGCAAGTAATGACATTGTGATTTAGTGCCATACTTATGTTCTTCTTGTTTTGCATGGTTCTTGTTATTATATCTTTTGAATTTCTTTGAGGAGATTTGATATTTAGAATTAGATTTGATTTGATTTAATGATGTTTATGGTTTAATATTTGAAGTGTTGCAACAATCCCTGGTCCATACTTTTCGCAAAAAACTGATTATTAGTTTATTTGCAAAGTTAGCCTAGACTTTATATTCATTGTGCTTAGTTCAATTGTGAGGGTTTATTCATTTCAATTGCAATAGGGTTTTTTGAATGAATTTTCATGATCTAAAAATCTTAACACCTTAGAAGATTGCACTGTTTCTACAAGATTGAGATCCATCTAGGTCAAGTAGAAATCAATTTCAAGGGATTGGTCCATTTTGAGTGTTTTTCATTTGCATTGTTAATCTTAGGTTTAGTATTAATTTAGAAATCTCTTTCAAACCTTATATCTTTTGTTATTTCTTTATCATTTAGGTTAAAATTTAGGATTGAAGTATCATTATCTTGCCAAATCTGATAATTAGAGATTCAGTATTTTGCTTGTAGTAAGGTCCCATTGTGATTACCAGCATTTTCACATTTATCACTGAGTTGTTTATGCATTGTCAAGACCTAACATTAGAGACCTTGGGGTTATCTCTTGAGGCTTGCTGATAGAGATTTACCTTTCAAGAGAGATAGGATTTCATATTTTGTCTAAGTTGTTGTGCAAAAAACATCATCAACAAATACCTTACTAAAATCTGGTAAATCCAACATAGGCTCCTTAGTCACCTTCTATTTCAACAACTCAAAAATTTGTTCTACTCCATATGTCCACCTAAAATACTTCTTATCTCCTCTCATTGTTTCTATCATAGGGTTGCAAATAGAACTGAAATTCCTAATGAACTTTTAGTATAAACTAGCCAATCCATGAAATGATCTTACCTATCCAATGCTATTTGGTGTAGGCCACTCAATAATTTCTCTTACCTTCTCAGGATCCATCTTTAATCCATCCACACATATCACAAATCCCAGATATACCAATTCCTCCTTCATGAAACTACACATCTTAATGTTTATCAACAACTGCTCTTCTTTCAACCTTTGCAAAACTTGTCTTATATGCAAAAAATGTTCTTCTCTACTCTTACTGAAAAACAAGATGGCATCCAAATAAATAATCAGAAACTTACCCAATGATTTCTTCAATACTTCATTCATCAACCTCATGAAAGTACTTGGAGCATTTGTTAGTCTAAAAGGCATCACCAACCGCTCATATAATCCTTCATTTGTCTTGAATGTTGTCTTCCACTCATCCCCTTCTTTGATTCTGATATAATGATATCCACTCTTCAAATATATCTTTGTAAAGTATCTAGCTCCACTCAAACAATCCATAATGTCATCCATTTTGGACAAAGGAAATCTACTTTACCATGATCTTGTTTATGGCTCTAGAATCTATACACATCCTCCATTCTTTGTCTTTCTTAGGTACTAACATAGCAGGTATTGCACATGGACTTAAGATTTCTCTAATCAAACCCTTTCTCAACAATTCTTGACTTGTCTTTTCAATTGTCCATTCTCTGCAGGTGTCATCTAATGTGTTGCTTTATTAGGAAAACTAGCTCCAGTAATCAGATCCATGCAATGACTAATCCTCCTCACGGGTGGTAATCCATCAGGTACATTATCTAAAATGATCTCTTCATACTCTGTCAACAACTCCTTTATCTCTTCTGGTTGTTCTTCCACATGCTTCAAGTATTTATCCTTCTTAGGAACCAAGGCATAACACATGTCCTCATGTATCAATCCATCCAAGAATCTCCTTCCATCAATCAAACAAACCCTAGGACTCGTACAAACCTCAATTTTAGGAACATCTTCCAATGGAAACAAAGTCTGTTTCATCCCATTAGGAGCAATGGTATATGTATTCTTCTTTCCATCATGAATAGCCTATCTATCATACTCCCAAGGCCTTCCAAAAAAAATATTGTAGACACCTAAAAATGACCTAGGCCTGCAAGCTTCATTTTTTACCACTTTCGTCCTAGCATAATTAAGACATTTAATTATGTCCTTGGTCCACATTCGACTATTGATTAAATAATTCATAATTATTTAATTAATTCCTGTCCTTTTATTCTTCATGATTATTAAATAAATAAATTTTATTTATTAAATACGTCATTAACTGTCTAAGTCTTTCTTTAATTAAATAAATTTCTTAATTTATTTAATTCCCCTTTGTCATTTAATTCTTCTTGATTATTAAATAAATGAATTACATTTATTTATTAAATACGTCACTAACTGTCTTAATTAAATAAATTGATTAATTTATTTAATTAATTAGTCTTATCTCCTAAATTAAATAATTATATTTAATTATTTAATTGTCAATTTAATATTCTTCTCATTTTAAATAAATTAAATTATTTAAAATGTCATCTCAATCTGAACTGTCAGTCCATTTTGGTAAATAATCTGAAAAAGATTATTTATTCTCTCTCAAAATCCATAATTTGAATTATTTTAATTCAAATTAGTAATTAATCTTCCAAAAATCAAGCAATCGAGATTCTTGATTTTTCAAATCTTATCTTCAGTTCACATCTTATCTCTTTGATTTTCGAATCTGGCAAATCAGGCAATCTTATCTTCTTGATTTTTTGAAAATCTTTATTTCTTTAATTAGTTTCCTCATTTATTCTCCACCGTCGATCTGATTTTATTCTGACCGTTTGATTAAGGATTTTGCCCTAACCCTAATTAGGGATTCTCAGGTTTAATCTGGATCGTTCATTTTAGGTTCTTGTCATTGATTTATCTCGTCCGTCCGTTCAAAATGGCCTTTTCTATAAAATGCCATCTTCTTCTCATTTTTGAAGACACACATTTTGGCGTAATTACTATAGGCATTTATTTACTCTCATGTTCAGGGTCATAGGCAATCTTAGTATTTCAATTTTGGCATTATTTTAGACATAGGCATTGGTTTGTAGACATAGTCATTTAGGCATATCAAATCCTTCAAATCTTGTTGTAGGGCTTAGACATTTTAGATTGCTCAAAAGACGAATCTGAGGGCAACATTCTCCAGCAAGCAAGAGGGTATTACGAAAGGGAATCATGGAGGTATCAACAATCAGGTATAATTGTTCTTTCGTCTACTTCCTTTGTGTTTCGTAAAATCTTTGGATTTGTTTATTGTTTATTGTTTATTGTTTGTGTGTGTTCTTGTTTGCTTTCACTGTTTTGCAGGTTACAGCCAAGACGTCATACGAAATCCCGTCACCTTCATTTGAGCACAGAAAAATGGGCGAATAAAATATTTTCAAACGGTTTCTGGGTTTTTTAGATCTCGCTCTCAGCTTTGCAGAACATCAAATGGTTTTAAATTTTGTTGAGATTTGAGAAAGTTATGGGCATTTTAGTGATCGCAGTTTTTTTCAATTTAATTTTTAAACCCGCGTTTTTCTTTTGTCTATAACATTTTTTTTGTGTAGAATTGTGGAAAAAAAATTCTGGGTTTTGAAGGTCTATCATTTAGCTTTCCATGGATATCTACCACTTAAAATTTTGTTAAGTTTTGAGTAAGTTATCACTGTTTTAATTTGCTGTTGTCATTAATGTTTTATTTTTTATTTTTTATTTTTTTTGTGTTACTAATCTTCTCTTGTAGCATGTGGCGATCCCCATTCGTGTGTCAAAGACCATTGATTAAAGAGATTACTAATTCATTATTTGCATATTCGAATGTCGAAGACAAGATAAACAAACATTGTGCTTGTTTTTCTTTCATAGATTAGCAAACATTTGATTTTGGTGCATATAAAAAGAACACATGTCTTCTTTGATTAATTGTGCTTGCAAGATGGTAGGTGAGTATGTCTCACTTGGTGAAAACCTCATGATCAGAAAACCAGACCCATTTTTATTTGTTAATTACCCTTCACGATTCTGTATATCGGAGTATCCTCTCCCCTTGCGCATTCGTGTGATCCTGGGTGTAAGAGAAACGGTTACTGACTCTAGAACTTGGGCTTGTTCTAGTGGGAAAAAGTACTCACCCCAGGATGACTCAAACCGGTAGCACCCTGACACCGAGGGATTTCCAGCTGGTATATAAAAGTGGGTTCTTGGAGAAAGCCCAAGAATCACGAGTGTGGTTCCGACGAGATGGATCCGAAAGGGGACTCTCGCCGCATGGATCATGCCCCATGAACGAAATGCCTGAATTAAAAACCTTTTGTTTTAGTGTCCAACTGTTCTATTGGCCATTGCTTGGTATAGTACAGGGTACAGTATGATGCCTGAAGACACTCACTACTGATCCCCTTGAGTAGAGATAGCAGTTTTTAGGAAGTCATTACCCAAGAATTCAAATTTGGTGTGCTCGAATGACGTTAATGAGCCATGGAGGGGAGCCAATGCCACCAAAATCTAATCTATCCGCTCTTGAGAAGGAAAGGTGTTTATCACCAATCCGGGGTATATCGGTGGGCTATACCAAGTATACAAACCATTGGCCTATTGGTCTTTTAGGATTGTACTTATCTTATGTGTGTTTGTTTACACCCAAAACATTGTGCTTGTCAAGTGCTTGTTGTACTTTTCAAACATTATACACAATATTCACAAATCTGGACACAAATAATCGACCTTGGACAACTCAGACTTTTCAACAAGACATCAAAACACAATCTCAGTCCTCATTTTGAACTTAGACTTGGTATTGTCCATCATAGTCCTCATTTGGTATCTAGACTTGACATTGGTCATTTTCCTTAGTCAACATCTTCATTGTCACCTTAGCATTTGCATCCTTTCTTGACCAATTTTATCACCTTGCATTAGTCATTTCCCTTAGAAAAACATCATTATCACTCTGCATTTAACAACATCATGACATCCACCACCTTGTCTTCCCGTCACCAAGATATGGATAGGCTTACTAGTAAAATCGAATACGAATTACTCTGTAGAGGTCAATACCAAGAAGCCTCGGACTTTAGGAGATAATTTATCTAAGCTGAAAATCAATGTCCTTCGTACCAACAACCCATCAGTCCTAGTCCTCCGTCCATCTACCCTCACTACCAAAATTCACTTAACACAAATCCTGCCATTAATTCACAACAAATGTCTAGTTATCACCCTTATCCTAACTTTGACAAGGGAAGTCAATTGTCCACTAGTCCATTCCATGTCTCCCCATCATATGCTAGTCCTTCACCTATTAATCACGTCCAAGTCTGCATCCCTTATCAATCATCTACCAACTCATGTCAAGTCCCCACATCATACCATACTGATCCGGTCCAAGTCTCCATGTCCTCTTTCAATCAACCTTATACCAATCCAGTTGAAGTCTCCATGTCATATCCTTGTCCTTCAACAGTTAATCCAGTCCAAGACTCTATGTCCTATCTTTGTCCCTCACATGCTAGTCCAGTCCAAGTCCCCATGTCATACCCTTATCCTTCACATACTAGTCCAATGCAAGTACCCATGTCATATACTAGTCCTTCACATACTAGTCTAGTCCAAGTTCCCACGTCCTATCCTAATCCTTTGGTCATTAATCCATTTCAAGTCATCCCCTCACAAGCCACATCTAGTCATGAAAATTTTGTCATTGCTCAAAGTCAAATCCCATTGTCTAAACTTGAGGATACATGTCAAAATGAAAGCCCAAAGCATAACCTTATAATGTCACCCTCATGTCAAGAACAAGGTAGTCCATCCCATGACCCTATCTTAAACTCCATTCAGGGGGTCCTTCAAGACAATCATGACATCCAAAACACACCTATCCATGACAACCCCATCTTTGAACAAGACCCTACCATTGACCAAGAAGTCCAAATCCATGACAACCCCATCTTTGACCAAGACCCTATTGTTGACCAAGAAGTCCAAAATGATCCACTCCTTGACCTTTACGCCATTCATGATCAAACACTTTCCAATCCTATACAGGCTTCGACTATTGACAGTTTCCAAAATGAGACACTTGCCTCCATTACACACATAGACGATATTCCTCAAGCACAAGAGTATTCCAATATAGACATATTTGAAAATGATCAAGCTATAGCTAAATTTACTGGAATCTATAACACTGACCATCATGATGGCTTCGACATTGAATTGGAAGTACCAATAGAATCGTCTGAACCTGACATGTCACAAGATCAGGCCAAAGATATCAGTCAGGAATATGTCCAACATGACAATGAAGCTAAGACACTTTATCAACTAGGGTCATCTATCTTTGTCAAAGCAGACTTTCTCGCAGATGAAAATATTACAAGTGACAGTATCCACATACCTAATGATGGGTTAGCATCTTGCTTTCAAAACAACAAATACCCCATTGCAAATAGAATCTGTCAAAGCATGCAATATCAAGGCAAAGGACTAGGCATACATGAGCAAGGCATTCAAGAACCAATACAGCTCTAGGCAAATTACAAACATCAAGGTCTTGGCTATTCCTCAGACAGCAAATCAAACGATGTTAGTGGTACCTCCTCGATACTGGGGGTAACTTTTTCAGATACAAACATCAAAATGGATTCCATGAGAGATCCTTGTCATAATATTGTTGCCAACACCCCCTCCACCGGCACCATGAACCGTCATTCTATCATAAATAAACCTTCCCTTTGGAACCAACAAAAACAAAATTCTTACAGGTCAAAAGATCAAAATCAAATGTCAAAGGCCACTGAATCAAACAAAATGATAAGTGGACAAATGAAATTAAAATGGATCCCAAAGAAAGATGGATCAATCAAAGACACCAAGTCAAATACAAAAGTCAATCACAATGTGGAGCCACAAGACAAGAGGACTCCCACATATAACACATGTCCACCTCCTTCAAAATGGTCATCAAACAAGAGATATAAAAGTGTTGGTTCCAAACACCATCCCTTCAAAATCCGTCATCCACCATCCCAAGTTTGGAAAATAAAAAGTGATTCGTCCAAACGTCCAAACAACCTTTCCACATCTACCATCATTTGTCATAATCCTACATCTCACCTAAAGTCCAAAAATCTTACGTCACAAATCCGTCACATCATGGCAGCAACTGTTTACCACAAGGACTCTCATGGCACTCTATCACGATGTGCATATTTTGATAAGGCCAACTCTAGTATCAGAAAGGATCACAATGACATCAATCAGTTGTATACAAGTGCTACGATCCTGACAAGACAACTCCTTTAGCAAGGTCATTATTGGCATATCATGGCACCAGTCTCTACATCGGCACCGTCAGTGGATTCAGAACAGTCAGTGATTATCTAAAGCATCTAGGCTATCCAAAAAATCAGAAATACAAAAAAATCAAAAATAAAAAAATCGTCACCCTGATGAAAACCTGGCAAACAGGCGTCTTGGTGACACCAAAAAATCAAAAATTCAAGAAAATAGTAAAGAGAAAAATTTCATCCAATGGTGAAAACCTGGCAAACAGGCGTCATTTGTAAAATAAATCGTCTATGTGGACTCTTACACTTGGGGGTGAGTCATCTCATTTCCCATGCCTTCCTCATGACATTTACATCCATCTAAGCCCTATCATTTCCACGCATTTTTCCCACCTACCTTGGTCTTAACATAAAACTGGCACACATAAATCATGCTTTGGGAAAACTCTTGACATGTCTATCCTTTGATCATACACAATTCATGAAACATCATGTCATTGACTATCATAGCCTTATTGTCCTTATATGACATAGTCCTTGAAAACCATATGACAATTCCCTTAGTCTCATGTCCCCCGTCCATTACCAAGGCCACCCCCTATCCTTTCATGTTTGTCACCTATCTTAGCTTTCCCTTGTCAAACGGTCTAAGGATAATCATCATCCCATCTAGTCCTAATCAAGTCATTCCAAATGCAACGATTCTAATCCATACAAACACATTATCCAAAATGTTACTAGACTGCGTTCTTGGCCCAACTGTAGACCTCCATACTTTCATCACATTATTGTCATCGTCCTCACATTGTTTCGGGATGTGTCCTTCCCACGTCAAACAACGTTGTCATCACCTGTCAATTGGTATTCAGCTTGACTAGGGGCACAATCATGTTTCTCCTTGGATTCTCATATGTAGGTATCATTCATATGCATTTGTCACAATCCTCTTAAACGTCAAAATCCAAAAAAAATCATAAAATGACAAAAAGACCAAAAACATCATAAAATGTCCTGAAAAAGACTAAAAACATCATAAAATGTCCTGAAAAAGACAAAAACATTATAAAATGTCCTGCAAAAAGACAAAAAATCATAAAATGTCCTAAAAAAGACAAAAACATCATAAAACATCTTAAAGAAAGACCAAAAACATCATAAAATGTTTTGAAGAAAGACCTAAAAATAGTAAAACATCTTGAGGAAAAACACAAAAAAAATCCAAATCAATGTCAAAATTCTAAAAATGGAGTCAAAGTCAGTCATGTCAGTCAGTCCATATCATTGTTGAACTACGTTGTCTCTACGCATTTGCTACGTAGGCAAGGCCATCAGTCGATGAGTCCCCGAGACATTAGGTCAGTCCTTTTAGGTTGGTCCAAATAAAATCATTGCATTTGTCACAATTGTCACATCAGTCAAATAAGTCAGACATAGTCAAAATCAGACACAAGACAGTCATTTGAAACATCAATGTCAAAATTGGTCCAAATCAGACAACATAAGCCAATTAATCATACAGTCAACATCAGTCAACTTGCCGAAACATATTAATCAAAATAATGTCAATCTTGTCACTCTTTGGTCCTCTTCAAGATGTGTCCTTCTTGGAGTTGGACCTCGTCAAAATGTCCTTTGCCTTTTTCAGGATGTGTCCTTCCTGACAATAGGCCCCGTCAAACTGTCAACACCGTCAAATTGGCAAAACTCTTAAACTGTCAAAACTGTCAAACTGACAAGAAATCAATCTTTGGCAAACAAAATAAAATGGTTGTTAATCTTTCTAGTCTATCTTGTCTTATCTTTTAACTGTTTTGGCTATTTTTGTCTTATATTTTTATTGTCTTGTCTTTTGGTCATGTTACTAGCTACCTCGAGGATGTCCCATGAAGGATTTAGAGGTGTGATGACGTCTCCTGGCCTATTTTATTTTCTTTGACTGCTGTCTGTGGATTGTCTTGACAAAAAGACTGGGGCAACTTCGCCTTTAGTATGAGTTAGGACATTCCTTGTCTGTGACTATTTGTTTTTCAAATGGATGACCTTGCACACCTTGGTCTATGTCATACCATTGTGTTTGTTGTCCATTTGTGTCATTTTTACTGCCCAATGATGATTAAGAGCAATAAATATTAGTCCTATGGCAATGTTTTGAAGGATTTGGTCTAAGAACTAACATGCATCTTCTTTAGTCTTGTCATCTTCTCTCACTTGTCTCATATAGGCATTGCATTCATATCATCATCCACATCTTTTGCACTAACATTTCTTTGTCTCTTCATATTCTAGTCTTCTCATTAATTTCGAGAGCACACCCATGTTCTTGGAACCTGTCTTTCCTCTCGAGGGGGCATACCATAACCCTCCTCGTCATTCTTCCTCATCTTATTTTGCACTAGGGCATATTTTTGACTTATTTTCTTTGTCACAATGCAACAAGCGACATTATGACAAAGAGGGGCAAAATGTAGACACCTAAAAATGACCTAGGCCTGCAAGCTTCATTTTTTACCACTTTCGTCCTAGCATAATTAAGACATTTAATTATGTCTTTGGTCCACATTCGACTATTGATTAAATAATTCATAATTATTTAATTAATTCTTGTCCTTTTATTCTTCATGATTATTAAATAAATAAATTTTATTTATTAAATATGTCATTAACTGTCTAAGTCTTTCTTTAATTAAATAAATTTCTTAATTTATTTAATTCCCCTTTGTCATTTAATTCTTCTTGATTATTAAATAAATGAATTACATTTATTTATTAAATACATCACTAACTGTCTTAATTAAATAAATTGATTAATTTATTTAATTAATTAGTCTTATCTCCTAAATTAAATAATTATATTTAATTATTTAATTGTCAATTTAATATTCTTCTCATTTTAAATAAATTAAATTATTTAAAATGTCATCTCAATCTGAACTGTCAGCCCATTTTGGTAAATAATCTGAAAAAGATTATTTATTCTCTCTCAAAATCCATAATTTGAATTATTTTAATTCAAATTAGTAATTAATCTTCCAAAAATCAAGCAATCGGCAGATTCTTGATTTTTCAAATCTTATCTTCAGTTCACATCTTATCTCTTTGATTTTTGAATCTGGCAAATCAGGCAATCTTATCTTCTTGATTTTTTGAAAATCTTTATTTCTTTAATTAGTTTCCTCATTTATTCTCCACCGTCAATCCGATTTTGTTCTGACTGTTTGATTAAGGATTTTGCCCTAACCCTAATTAGGGATTCTCAGGTTTAATCTGGATCGTTCATTTTAGGTTCTTGTCATTGATTTATCTCGTCCGTCCGTTCGAAATGGCCTTTTCTATAAAATGCCATCTTCTTCTCATTTTTGAAGACACACATTTTGGCGTAATTACTATAGGCATTTATTTACTCTCATGTTCATGGTCATAGGCAATCTTAGTATTTCAATTTTGGCATTATTTTAGACATAGGCATTGGTTTGTAGACATAGTCATTTAGGCATATCAAATCCTTCAAATCTTGTTGTAGGGCTTAGACATTTTAGATTGCTCAAAAGATGAATTTGAGGGCAACATTCTCCAGCAAGCAAGAGGGTATTACGAAAGGGAATCATGGAGGTATCAACAATCAGGTATAATTGTTCTTTCGTCTACTTCCTTTGTGTTTCGTAAAATCTTTGGATTTCGTTTATTGTTTATTGTTTATTGCTAACTCTCCAAATCCTTAGAAATCCATTGATTACAAACATGACATACATCCACAGGCATGATATCACACAAAACATCATCATGATAATTTCCTATCTTCAATTTCACCAAACATTGTTCGCTTACCAGTATCTTGTGCTCATCTTGAATCCATGCTATCTAATAGGGATTTGGGTGTCTCAATCTTTCCAACTTCAATTTTGTCACCATTTCTTTAGAAACCAGGTTCTCAGAACTTCCACTGTCAACAATCACTTTGCAACATTTACTAGCTACCTTTCATCTAGTTCGAAACAAATTCTTTCTCTGCAATGGCTCCTTCTCCATCTCACTTTGACACAATACTCTTCTATTCACCAACACTTCTCCATCTTCCAATTTATTAGATGATCCAACATGATCTTCCTCAGCAAAGGATGTTCTTCTATTGTTTTCTATCTTTCTACTTGTCTCTCCTTGATTACATTCAAATTATCTATGTCCTTCTCCGCCACACTTAAAGCAAGTTCCCCTGAATACTCTTTTCTCCTTATCATCTCTTCTATAACCTTCATTTTTGTAACCACCATATCCTCCTCTTCTATAAGAGTTTCCATCATCTTTACAGTATGAACTATCATTCTTAGTGACTTCCTTGTTTTTATTCTGATTTGCAAAAGTTCCTCTTCCTCCTCTAGTAAAAATTCTTCCTCTCTAAAATTTTCCACCTCTTCCTCTCTATTTATGCTCATGTCTTTTATTTAGCTTCTCTTCTTCCTTTAGGGCACACTGATATTCCTCTTCCACACTCTTAAATTTAATCAAACTAATCTCATCCTATATAGATGACCTCAAATGATTCACATATTTGGCTACTTGCTCGATCTCATCCTCTGAATGTCTAGATCTGATATTCAACTTATAGAACTCCTCCATATACTCTATCACACTTGACTCCCTCTACTTCAAATTTTGCAACTTATGGAACAAACTAATCTAGTAATCTTCACGCATAACCTTTGTTTTCAACTTATTCACCATCTGATCCCATGATTTTATCTTTTATTTTCCTCTTCTTTATCTATTTATCTACAAATGTTCCCACCAAAGGGATTCATGTCCTTTCAACTTTGTACAGGAAAATTTTACTTTCTTATCTTCAGCAATACCTTCAAAATAAAAATATTTTTCTATCTCTATTATCCAATCAAGTAATTCTTCTAAATCCAATTTACCATTATATTCTAATGGATTGAAATGTGATTTTGTATTCGCTCTAGTTAGGGCTCTTATGAACCTCTCTTCTCCTTGATCCAAGCCAGGATTTTCTTCTCTTCCTCTTTCTTCCTATACTTCTACCTCTTTGTCACTAACATCATCAATTGGTCGACCTATCCTCTTGGTCATTTCAACTACATCTAATTTGGTAGTAATTCCTCTCAACATCTCCATTAAATTTGGGTCTCCATTTCCACGCACTCCATTTCCTCTAACATTTTTTCTTCCCACCATATTTACACAAGTCCTTTGCAACTGCAAGTTGGATCCTCAATCTGCCACCCTATTGGAACTGTAAAAATCTGATGATTTTTACATATTTTTCATCCCCCTGAGTTTCCATATGAGTCCTCATCATGGGCACAGGGGCCTTCCATCATGACATTTTGCTTGCATTTTGTCCTGTATTTATCCCATAAATCCATCAGGTCATGCATTTTCCATATTACAGTTCCTATTGGCATAGGTCCATGACTATCTCCCCGACCCATGTTGTTTTATGCTAACATTTGTATGCTACAGGTCTGTCTGCGAGACTCCTTTGATGTCTTAGCGATCGCAAGTCTTGTGCACCCACCATTCGGCATAAAATTCATGTTGTTTCGGCGATCGAAGAGGAACCTATCAGTGAGAGTTTTTCCTTCATTGAAGCATCTTGGCGAGTGACCTTCAGTCTTGCCGATATTACACAGGAGGCTCGTCGGTGAGAGACTTTTTCTTCGGAGTAAGTCATAGCGACTTCACATTGTCTCACTGATCAGTCGCAAAAGGATGCACGTATAGGTAAGAGTTAAAGCTTTCGACATGTGGTCTTGGCGAGTTTGGATTGTCTTACCAACTGACAACATAAGAATATGCATCTCGGTATGACTAATGGGCATCGATGTAACATCTTGGCGATCATGTCCGATCTTGCCGATATGTTTTCTCACACCGAGATGCAGATTGCATCGGTGTGAGAATGTTTATATCACAGTGATATGTTTATATCACGAAGATCTTCGATAACACATGGGATGTTCTGTGTGATATCTCTCTAATATTACAGAGCTATAGTGATAGTGAATGAAATAAACGGTGTATCGGTGAGAAATTTGATTGTGTCTCAGCAAATGGATAACACACTATGAGAAGCATATTGGTAACACATCTTGAAAGCTATGTGATATCTCCCAGAGAGTGATAATTCACAGTGACAAGTTTAACCACAGAACTCTCAGTGAAACACTATGTGGTCTACATGACATCTCCTCGACTCTGATATGTCATGGTGAAAGCGAGTAAAACCAAGTGGAGCGATTAACGATTGAATTGCCTTCGGCATAGCTATACAATGTGTCTCGCCGACTGATTCACTGATGAATAGCAAAAATTTAAATACTGTGGCCGACATGTATATGTTTGAAAACTGTTGCAAGCTGACTTGATTTGAACCCGAATTATGTGGTGGGCCGACATGGAATTTCAATATGATTTATTTTCTTAATGCTGGTGTATAAATAGGAATTTTGTAATTGTAAAATGGGAATCAACTATTAGATATTCGATGCACAACAAGTAGATGCAGTAGAATAAAATTCTCAAATCAGAGACTATTGATGCATGTTTTCAAAATGGAGGTATTTATGAAAATCAGTTGATGTTGTTGCATTTTTCTGGTGTCAATTGTCTATTGAATTTAGTGAAAAATACTGCTAAGTTGTCTCCAAGATTGATGATTTCTGGTTGTTTAAATTGACATAACAAGTATATGTTTAGTTTATCAATGCACGTTTGTTGTATTTGTGTGATTAATCAATTGGTTCTTTCAAGCAAAGATTAAATCCTTTTAGTTGATCACAGTAATTAGAGAGATTCATCTGGATTATTAAAGTAGAGCTTAGTAGTTACAGTATTGCATGTTTATACAAGTTGTAAACAAAATGTATGCTAGATAATTTGAGTTTTCACCAGAGAGTGTTGCTCATCTTGATTTCATTTGACTCCACATACCCAATAAGGCATTGTTCTCTGCAGTTTCATCATTAAGATTCATTTATTCTCTTTATATCTGTTAATTAAGTATTTTAGGATTTAGATTAAGAAAATTGCTATTGCGCTTGAAGTCATTTGTTCACTTGCATCTTCCATTGTGGATAAATCATTGCAACAAGGATAAACATAAGTCAAGTCTGCTTCATTCAGATAGGTACACCCACCTAGGTCTGGCAGCACCTAAAGAGTAGAAGGTTGAAAGCTTTTTGACCTTGTCTATTACCCTAAAACATATCAAGAGATTGGTAGCCTCTTGAGGCATCTTGCCTACATTTTTGAGAGCTAATAGATTGGCGACTCTACTGGGGAATACATTCAAAATCTGGACATTAATCATAGAGCCAAAAACTTTATATAGAATCCGCTGGGAATAAGAAACATCAAGTATTTTCTCACTTTTGAGAAAAGTGAGTGGCGACTCTGACATAAACTTTGCAGTTGTTCAAACATGAATGGAAGAAGATCTCAATACAGGGGAGGTCATACTGGAGTTCCTGCTGATAGCAACAAATGGACACACAAAAATGACAAGGTTGATAAGGGAAAAGGGATAAGTGGGGACATGTGCCTAACAGATAAAGACAAAGCATCAAGAGCACATTTTGAAACATATGATCGCTATGGTACATGGAGAAACAATTCGAGTACAGAGCCTTGTACTCTAGATGATCAAAGAAATCCTTTATCTTTTCTTGATCCTTAGAAACAGGCTGAGTTTGAAGCTACATGTGAGGCTGAATGAATTAGAATTCAGCATGAATATGATCAGAAGATGGAGAGTAACCAAAATATTTTTATTGATTATGAGCTTCCTGATTAAGTAAAAGCACAGTTTGAATTACAGAGGAAGAGGATAAAGGAATTAGAGGCTAAATTGTAGAAAACTCAAGTTACTGATCAGACAGCTGATTGCCCCCCAAAGTATGTACCACCTCATAAGCAAGGTAATCATGGTGCAGGGCCTTCAAATCCACCAGTGTCTCCTCACCATCAGACAGGGAATCACTATAAGCAGCCAAATCATCCACTTGTATTCCCACATAGCATACATGTATGCATCCACCTCGTGGTCAGTCTTTTATCCCATAGTATAATGCATAGTACAATAATCCCATGCACCAACATCAATGTCCACCTTTTCTTCCCCCCTTACCAGTATATAGCGATGATCAGACAGTTTGATTTAGCAAGGTTTCAATTATATCCTTACCCTATGGATGGCAGTTGGAGAGGTTTGGTACCTAAGATTATAGGGAGTAATGCAGTTACTGTTGAAGAACATTTAAAGAATTTTAATGTGTTAATCCAAGACATAGGTGTGCCATATGAAGATTTACACATGAGACTATTTATGATGTCACTTCTTGAAGATGCTAGGGATTGGTTCAATAGCTTTCCTACATTCTCAATCAATTCTCTTCAAGTATTCCAAGATCGATTCTTAGAACAATATGGGAATCTAAATGCACCAGATACAACTCTTCATGAACTAATGTGAATTCAAAAAAATTAGAATGATTCAATTTATGATTTCAACCGAAGATTCAACAAGTTGTAGACTAAAGTACCTCTTGGATCAAGGCTGCCAGATTTTGTATCTTTGAGTGTTTATTTGAATGCATTTGATCCTAAAACAGGGTATGAATTGAGAAACAAATTCCCAAGAGATTTGGTTGAAGCATAGAAGATAGCACTGACAATTGAAAACAACAGGAAGGCTGCTGGGATAGTCAGTAAAAGAGACAACCCTAGGCCTCCTCAGCAAAGCAATAATTATCAGTATAGACAGGAGAATACATACAGAAATGAAAGGCCGAGGTTGTATGACATGCCTTATAATACAGACTGTAAGGATGGAAAACCTATAACAGCTAGGCCAAGAAATAAAGAGACTCATGATCCATTGAGAAAAAAGGGAACTTACATGGTGAGTAATAATTACTTCTGTGAATCTTGTGATAAGCCACATTCCCCAGACTATTGTGTTGCAGCTCAAAGGATAAAAGAAGAGGGAATTTTAATGGAAAAAAATGGAGAAGATCACAAAGTGTATTTGACTTCAAACACTTTTCACCATGTGGAAGAAAGGTACTCATCTTCAGAGGATGAAGGTTATGAGTATGATGTTTCGAATCAGAAATACAATGTTCATATGGCTGAACAGCAGGTCTTTTCCAATTTTGAAGAAGATTATACAGAGCCACATTTATTTGAGGTGCCTGCTGAATGCTGTATGAGAAGACTCACCAAAGATGAAATAGAGAGACTAACTGTTGCTATTGTTGAGGAAGCAAGGAGTAAATACTGGTTGAGAAACAAAACAGTAAATGAGAAGGATGGCGTTCCTGGGGGAATTTTTATGAAGGACCAAAAGGAAACACAAGGAACTTGGAGGAAGTCAGGAAAGAGACAACCTTATAAAGGTGAACATAAACTTGTCCAAAAGTAGTAAGTTGAGGAATTACATAAAGAGATGCAAAAGCCTGATCAACCTAGTAAAAGAGAGAAGGAAGAAGACAAAGGAGAAACATTGGAGCAGAAGAAGATTGTTAAGGTGGAGGGCTCTTCTTTTGACTTCACTGAGGTGTTATCCCAGGTAAAAATGTCTGTTCCACTACTTGAAATGATGAAAATTAAGGAGTATAGGGATACTGCTATTAAATTGATAACAAGTGGGAATGAAAAACATATGAATTCGGTCAATAGGCAGGAGAAAGTAAATATCCTAGAGGTCTGCTTGAGTGATATATTAACAACTCCCCCACAAGTTGATCCTTTTTTCACTACATTGCTTATAAATAACAAACTACTAAGGAATTGCATGATAGACTCTGGTGCTACTATAAATATAATGCCAGTAGGAGTAATGAAGCAGCTTGGCATGTGGGTTTCAACATGTGAAGGGAAGTGCTATGCAATGGATAACAGACCGGTCCTTGTGGTAGGTATTATGAGAGGTGTTGAAGTCAAACTGGCTACTTATCCACATGTGGCTTATAATATAGATATTATAGTGATTGACACTCCTCGGTTTGGGATGCTTCTGTCAAGGTAGTGGACAACAGTTGTTGGTGGAAACGTCTAGTTTGATTTATCTTATGCAACTATTCTAGTGAATGGTCAGGAAGTCAGGTTGTATAGGGAGCCAAGAATGAATCAGCTTGTTGACTGTGTGCCTCAAGATCAGATCAATTATTTTTGTGATATTGATCTTGGAAGTTTCAAGATAGAATCATCCCAGCTAGAGTTAGTCAGTACTGATCCAATTGAGAAGCATGCTGCACAAAACTACGATGGTGTGTGGAAGATGTAATTTGGTGGAGCATGGGAGCCTGAATCATTTTGTTGGTCAGATTCATCGAAACAATGTACCTTTGATTCAATGAATAAATTTATTGATACCATGCAGGGGAAAAGTTATGAAGACAATGGTGATGTCACAGATGAGCATCAGGAGATCAGTCATACATTGCAGCCAATAGAAGATGAGACATGTGCAAGTCAATATGGTTCATATGATAGCCTACATGAGGAAGACGAGGATATTGAATTTCTTTCTTGCATATCAGATTATGACATGGAAAACAGTGAATATTTAGAGTGTGAAGATGGATTTGTGGATTTTAATCCGTAGCAAGATGATTCTTACATTTCTTGTGATGATTAGGAAGAGGAAGTAGTGGAAAATGTGGATCCATTTGATAGAGAACAAGTAACACTTCCAGCCGCATTTGAGTACTATAAAGATACATTTGATGATGAGGAGGTATTTCCAGATCACCTTGATGATGAGGAAAAGATATTTTTAGATAAACAATGTGATGTGTCAAAATATGGAACAAATGACTGTGTTGGTAATCTTTCTTATTTTTTATTCTCTAATGATCCTGGACCTCTTTTTGATGATGAAAAAAGTGAAGAATATAACTATTGTGATGAAAATGATGAGACTTGTTTACTCAGCAGTAAGCAAATTTCAGATTTGCTAACTCTTGAATATCAAAGATAT
Organism: Sequoia sempervirens; assembly: GCA_007258455.2. Lineage (NCBI taxonomy): Eukaryota > Viridiplantae > Streptophyta > Pinopsida > Cupressales > Cupressaceae > Sequoia > Sequoia sempervirens. Next base: position 286,055,729 of record VDFB02271358.1, read on the forward strand.
ACACATGAAGGTGATCCTGAAGTTTTGTATCCAGCTTACACTTGTTTTCACAGTGAAATTTCTTTGTGTGATTATTCTTATGACTCTCAGTGCATTTCTTGAGTTGATGGTGAAGCCTCTGAAATTGATCAAAAGTCTATGACCATTCAAGATGAGGAGAAGCACTCTGATGGTAAATTTTTAGTACAGTTGGGAGAGTATTTCATAATGCACAACAGTGAGAAAGATAATGAGGATTTTTTGTATTAAATATGCATATACTCTCTATGTTGAAGATAACAGAGGTTTTTTCCATGATGATGAAAATTTTGAATTGCAGAATGATGAAGGAAGGTTGGGCCAAGCTGAGCAAGATGATTCTCTAAGAACCTTCAATAACAATAACAGAGCAGGTTGCATGATTGTCCTCAGGATAGATCTGATGAACTCGAGGAAAAGCTACATATTTGACAAGGGAAAAGTATGGTTTGAGTCTCAGACCGTAATAGTTCAAAATTGATGAAGTTGAAACATAGAGGATTGAGGGTTGCCAGTGCATGGACAACTCTTGTTTATCCTCTTTAAAATTCTTTTCCATGCCCAGTAGTTTAGGGTTTTGGTTCACCTCCATTTTGCATTCACTTTCCTTTCATTTCCATTGCCATTCATTCCATTTCCACTCACGGGTTCATCACTCTGTGTCTGTTCTACTCACCCAAAGATCTGGATCCTTGCAATGATCTCACTATCATTCATCCCCAGACGAAGCCACTATTGGAACTATAAAAATATGATGATTTTTACATATTTTTCATCCCCCTGAGTTTCCATATGAGTCCTCATCATGGGCACAAGGGCCTTCCATCATGACATTTTGCTTGCATTTTGGCCTGTATTTATCCCATAAATCCATCGGGTCATGCATTGTCCATATTGCAGTTCCTATCGGCATAGGTCCATGACTGTCTCCCCGACCCATGTTGTTTTATGCTAACATTTTTATGCTACAGGTCTGTCGGCGAGACTCCTTTGATGTCTCAGTGATCACAAGTCTTGTGCACCCACCATTCGGCATAACATTCATGTTGTTTCAGTGACCGAAGAGGAACCTATCGGTAAGAGTTTTTCCTTCGTTGAAGCATCTTGGCGAGTGACCTTCGGTCTCGCCGATATTACACAGGAGGCTTGTCGTGAGATAATTTTTCTTTGGAGTAAGTCATAGCTACTTCACATTGTCTCACCGATCAGTGGCAGAAGGATGCACATATCGGTAAGAGTTAAAGCTTTCGACATGTGGTATTGGCGAGTTTGGATTGTCTTACCGGCTGACAACATAAGAATATGCATCTCGGTATGACTAATGGGCATCGATGTAACATCTTGGCGATCTCGTCCAATCTTGCTGATATGTTTTCTCACGCCGAGATGTAGATTGCATCGGTGTGAGAATGTTTATATCATAGTGATATGTTTATATCACGAAGATCTTCGATAACACATGGGATGTTCTGTGTGATGTCTCTCCGATATTACAAAGCTATAGCGATAGTGAATGAAATAAATGGTGTATCGGTGAGAAATTTGATTATGTCTCAACGAATGGATAACACACTATGAGAAGCATATCGGTAACACATCTTGAAAGCTATCTGATATCTCCCTGAGAGCGATAAGTCACAGCGATAAGTTTAACCATGGAACTCTTGGTGAAACACTATGTGGTCTACATGACATCTCCCCGACTCTGATATGTCACGGCGAAAGTGAGTAACACCAAGCAGAGCAATTAACAATTGAATTGCCTTCAGCATAGCTATACGATGTATCTCGCTGACTGATTCACTGATGAATAGCATAAATTTAAATATTGTGGCCGACATGCATATGTTTGAAAACTGTTGCAGGCTGACTTGATTTGAGCCCGAATTCTCTGGTGGGCCGACATGGAATTTCAATATGATTTATTTTCTTGATGCTGGTGTATAAATAGGAATTTTGTATTTGTAAAATGGGGATCCACTATTAGATATTCGATACACAGCAAGTAGATGCAGTAGAATAAAATTCTTAGATTAGAGACTATTGATGCATGTTTTCAAAATGGAGGTATTTATGAAAATCAGTTGATGTTGCTGAATTTTTCTGGTGTCAATTGTCTGTTGAATTCAGTGAAAAATACTACTAAGTTGTCTCCAAGATTGATGCTTTCTGGTTGTTTAAATTGACATAACAAGTTTATGTTCAGTTTATCAATGCACATTTGCTGTATTTGTGTGATTAATCAATTGGTTCTTTCAAGCAAAGATTAAATCCTTTTAGTTGATCACAGTAATCAGAGAGATTCATCTAGCTTATTAAAGTAGAGCTTAGTAGTTATAGTATTGCATGTTTATACAAGTTGTAAATAGAATGTATGCCAGATAATTTGAGTTTTCTCTAGAAAGTGTTGCTCATCTTTATTTCATTTGACTCTGCATACCCAATAAGGCACTAGTCTCTGTAGTTTCATCATTAAGATTCATTTATTCTCTTTATATCTGTTAATTGAGTATTTTAGGATTTAGATTAAGAAAATTGCTACTGCGCTTGAAGTCATTTGTTCACTTGCATCTGCCATTGTGGACAAATCATTGCAAGAAGGATAACCATAAGTCAAGTCTGCTTCATTCAGATAAGTACACCTGCCTAGGTCTGCAGCACCTAAAGAGTAGAAGGTTGAAAGCTTTTTGACCTTGTTTGTTACCCTAAAACATATCAAGAGATTGGCAGCCTCTTAAGGCATCCTGACTACGTTTTTGAGAGTAACACACCCCACAATAAATCTTCAACAGGACTCCGTGAATTTTGTCGACCTCTTACAGATCGAATCTCACTCTAATACCAATATGGTGCAGCCATGGTAGGAGGGTCCTCAAAGAGAACAATCCGGACCGTGCAACAAGAGTAACACAATAGTAGCAACATAGAATATGGAGGAAAATATAGATTAAAACATGCTCATGAATATAAATCTTAATTACAATCAGCTGACAACATTCAGGCTTATAGAACCGGTTCACAGGCCTGATATAACATGTTCAACATACAACAGTTCAATATGCTCCTTCATGCGAGCTGAAATCTAATATCTCAAATCTAACATTCTCTCTAAGTACCTACTCTACTTTTCTAATGATCTATTACAATGATTTATATCATATCCAGGGACCTATAATCATTCACGTCGGCCAAAGATTATTACAATCTCCGATGAAGGAAAATGTAACATGCGCATGAACAGGTCAACCTAAAATTTGAATTACTCATTGGTGAATGCATAGGGTGAAGTGTGGACCTATAATAAAGGCGGGGGAAACTCCAAAAAAATAAAAATCACATCGCCAAGATCTGCAAGTTATAGGAACGATCCACAAATTATCAAACTAGCTATTATGCTTGAAAATTATTCTAGTGCCAGTTCAAGAAACTATCATCAAATCCAAAATTGATAACTTGTTGGAAAATGATCCAATTTCACTCAAATATTGGAATAAGGAAAATGAACATGTCCTCAATGAAAACATAGATCCATAGGATCTGGTGAGAAAATATGATGAATCCACCAACTTAAACTGAATAAGAATTGAACAAGAACAAAAAAACTTAAGGAAAATATTTTTGGTTGATGCAAGATTGCCAAGAAGCAAGGATGCTCTTGCATCACAAGCATGCCATATCCAATGCACATCATACAATTGCAATAGTGACCTGCCCTGATTGCAATAGTAACTTTCCTTTGAGTAAAATTCCAAGCACATGAAGTGCATGACAGTAGTAAAGCTAACACAATTTGCATTTAATTCTTAATTTTATCATTTTTATTTGTAATACTTACTTGGCCAATTAAATTTGATAGTCTTGTAGTAGGTCTACTATTCATTTTAGTTTAAGTAAATTAGGAAAATACATGAACATTATATACTTGGGATATATGGACATATTTTTCATGTTTGAAAACCACGATTTATCTCTTTTGCTATTGGTATAGCTAGACTAGAGGTTTAAATATTAATTAATTTCCTTTTAAATATTAATCCACTTACATCATTGAAAAGTCCCACAAAAAAAATGGTATTAAACCATTAAAGTGGAACATTAAGGAATGGAAATGACATTGAAAAGTTCCTTGAGAAACAAAATATGTTGAGGCTAGTGGTACGGAGAAATCCCAATACCTCATAGTGTGTTAATAGTGAACAGGTGTAAACAAGAATGCTTGTTTATGCTTTGTTGTGCTTCATACCTTCCAAATGTCAACTGAGTGCATGGATAGTGAGAATGGAAAGGTTGTTACATGTGAACATGTGAGAATATAGAAGTGAAACAAATTTTTCCCTTGATAGATGCATTACAATAGTAGTCTGATGTTGCTACATAAAGCAATACTCTTTTAGATCTTTAAGCAAGGTCGTGTTCGCTATAGAGGCATACAATGCATTAAATTTGAATCCATTGCTTTGATAGGAACTAGCCTACCAACAAAACTTGTAAAATTTGGATTTAATGTCTAGATGTTTGCAAAAATTTATCACGATGTTCTATTTGGCTTATTTTCTTAAAGGAAAATGAATGATAGACCTACTTGAAAGAATAGAGAAAGATATAAATAATAATTTTCAAATAGAAAAAATATGTTCTCAAGTGTTTTCTATAGAAATAAAACTACAAATTTTTATATTATAGAATTTTATTCTTTAGCAAGGCTTGTGTATCAAGTGCATCGAGTGCATTTTCAGCGACAAAGCTTACATAGTTTGGATTTAATTCTTAAATATTTGGAAAAATTTATTATGTGCTTTTGTGTTTCATGTTTATGAATAGCATGTTGTATGTCATGGATTGTACTCATTTGTCTAAATTGTACCTATAACAAGAACCATTGGTTGCAATTGAAGTGGGGGACAAATATCTGAATCGCTGCAAATAGATTTGGTTCTTCAACAACAAGCTGTAAGGTAAGATTCTTGTATCATTCTCCCACTTTGTTTGCAATGAAATTTAATTCTTCCAATGTTTCTAAGAATTATGTATTGAAAGAGTTGTGAACAATAAAGGAGAATGTTGGTTCAAGAATCCGACTTTCCAAATAGATAGATGGGCATAGTGAATGACATGCTATGTAATTCATAAACATGAAACTATTTTTTTCCCAAAAGCATGTTTCTTTTGCAATAAAAAATATGCATAATTGCAATCATGGGATATGCAATTCATTGGTTTTAAATATTTTCCAAAATTTATAATGTCTTCCTACTCTCCTAATTTTCTTAAATGAAAATCAATAATAGACCTAGTGCATTAATCATGCATTCACTACTGTAGTGCCAACCAACCCGTTGCCAAAGCTTGTGCAATTTGCATCCAGTGATTAAATATTTTCCAAAATATATAATGTCCTATTTTCCTAATTTACTTAAACAAAAATGAATAGTAGACCTACTCCAACCAATAGCAAAAGAGATAGATCATGGTTTTTAAACATGAAAAATATGTCCATGAACCCCAAGTATATAATGTTCTCGTATTTTCCTAATTTACTTAAACTAAAATGAATAGTAGACCTAGTGCAAGACAATCAAATTTGATTGGCCAAGTATTACAAATGCAAATGAAAAAATTAAGAATTGAATGCAAATTGTGTCAACTTTATTGCCATCATGCACTTCATGTTCCTGGAGTTTTGCTCAAAGGAAAGTTACTATTGCAATCAAGGTAGGTCACTATTGCAATTGTATGATGTGTATTGGATATGGTACACTTGTTGATTAATCTATAGCTATTGCATTAAATTCCTGCATGGTCAATGAGACCTTTTCCAAATTATATAGTTTTCCCTTCTGTAATTCTCATTTGCTTACTATGTCTGAATTCCAAAGGAAACAATTGCATATGTAACCTACTTCTCAGTTTCAACTTTTTCATGTATATAAGTTGCATAGAATATGTTGATTGTTGTATCCATTTACTACAACTTATGTATTAACTTCATTTTACTAAGCTTCTTAAGTTAGGTTTAGTGTTTAGGAAACATGTGTGTACATTATTTTCAAAGTTAACTCAACATCCCAAAGTAATTGGTAGCTACCTATCTACTTTTGCATCTCTATAATTACCTGTATTTGATACAGTTGACATCTTCAAGTTCTTTATAAATAATATAGTCACAACCATTTGAATTTGTTTGAACTAATTCTCAAAGTTATTATACATTGAATATTTGATTCTCTAAAAACTAAAATAGCAATGCAAACTGTAAAATTGTGCGGAAGCATTACAGAGCTACCGTTGTGCTATTCTACAACATTTTTTTGTTGTTTTGCAGATGACCTCTTCCTTGCAAACAATAATGCATTTTTTTTCCTCGACATTAGTTATCATAGTATTTCATATGCTTCTTAAATATAGGCTTTTGAAATTTTATTTTTTTTATTGGCTAGGGTTGCTAATTCATTAAGCCTATGTTATACATTGTCCAACATGACCTTCAGTGCTCTAACCCTTTCCTGTATTTTTGGAGATTATTCCAAGTAGTTTGATCTAGACCATTCATGTGCATATGTAACAGTTCTACCCATCCTAGTTCTCTACCCTTGGTGTAATTCTGCTTGCTTTCTCACAAAGTTGACTCGCTTATAATCATCCATTTACAAAAAAAAATGTTCTTCACAACATTTTTAGATCATACTCTAATGCATCAAACAAGGGGAAGATTTGTTTGAAGTCAATATTGTCAAGTGTTTACATGTAACACCCTTATGATTGTCACCATGCATGCATGTACCCTACATGTAGCAAGTATGTAGGGCATGGAAGCATAGACAAGCCTTCTTGTTTATTCCTATTTACCATTGTAACTTTCCTCTAAAACAATATTGCTTTATATGCCTTGCTAAGGCTATTGCATAGTGACATGAGACTATCAGGCATTAGGATTGGCCCCTATTGCTAGCCCAACATATCATGTTTCCCAAGGTAGTTTTAAATTTGATATCTCTGCTAAAAAATGTTCACTGCATCATCTATGTTTTGTTACTATAAAATCCACAATTTTAAAATACTAGTTTTTTAGAGAATTGTGTCTCATTATTTTTTGGCAATATAACATCCAATTTTCCCATTTTTTGATTATTAACTGGATTAATAAACTCTTCATGTTTGTACAAAACCAATCTTTAAAAATTAAAAAATGCCATCAATGGAAATATGACAATGGACAATGTAGACATCATAGCTTGTAGAAATTCAAGGCCTAGTCTATGGTTTGATGCCAATAAGCATTTCATGTCCTTGGATTTTTGCCAATAGGAAAGTTACTATTGTAGTTAGAGAAGATTTTTATTGCAATCATTTGATGTGTCGTAGGCAGTTGCCAATTAGTTTAAGAAGTCAAGTTAACTTTGTAGACAATATATGCACATGTTAATTGAATGGGAAAATGTCCTAAATACTAGACCTAACTTAGAAATGCTACAAAAGTAGGCCATTGTTGCAATTTTTTATTTGCAATTGAAAGATAGTAAACATAGAGGAATTATGACAAGAATAATTGAATGCTACATAAAATATAGAATTTCACTGGCGCCAATATCAAATGCACATCCAATGATTTGCTAAAATTTGGAACAAAATAGATCAGTGTGATAAATTTTTGCAAACATTCAAACATTAAATACAAATTTTACAAGCTTTGTTGATAAGTTATTGGCTACTCAAGCAATGAATACATAGTTAATGCATTGAATTCCTTCACGATTGACAAGACCTTGCTCAAATCATTCAATTTTCCTTGTGCTAATTCTCATTTGTTCATTGTTTGTCCATTGGAAATGAAACCATTGCAATACTGACCATCTCCTTGGCTTCAACTGTTCCATGTTAATAGGATACATAACATATGTCATATATTGTACCCATTTGTGTGATTAGGCCTTCTAGTAGCAAGAAGTACTTCTACTTGTAGTGGCATAGAGGTATTGATATCAAGACAAGGGAAATAAGCATTTACTGTTATTAGAAAGTCCCATTAGAAAACTAGGAACAATTTTCCCCAATTCTTAGAAAAAAGGAAACAAAAGTAACAAAAAAAGCTTTGGTAGTCAATAAAAAACTTTATTGTAAGGGATAATGTCCTATTTAATAATAGACTACAAATTTTAGTGAGCTATAACAATTGATTTACAAAATGTCTTCCCTAGGATTTGTAGATCATACTCTAATGCACCAACCAATGGAAAAATTTGTTTCAAGTCAATATTCTCACATGTTTACACATAAAAACCCTACCATTCTCACCATCCATGTGCTTAGTCCACTTGTGTGAGGTGTGGAGGGTGTGGGAGCATACACAAGCCTTCCCATTTACATCTATTTAGCATCATATCCTTACTCTAAAAGAGTGTTGCTTTATCAACTATTGTGATTGGTCCCTTTCACTAACATGAGCATATCATGTTTCTCAAGGAAATTTTGGATGTTTTTGTGGTTTAAGATGTTGAGTTAACTTTGTAGACAATATATGCACATGTTCATTCAATGAGAAAATTCCCTAAATACTAAACCTAACTTAGAAATCCTACAAAAGTAGGTTATTGTTACAGTCTTCTTATTTGAAATTGAAATGTAATAAACAAAGAAAAATTATCACCGAAATAACTGAATGCTACATAGATTATAGAAATTAACTGGTGCGCATATCAAATGCACATCCAACAATTTTCTCAAATTTGCAACAAAATAGACCAATGTGATAATTTTTTGCAAACATTCAGGCATTAAAGAAAAATTTTGTGAGCTTTGCTAATAGACTAGTGGCCACTCAGGCAATGAACACATAATTAACTCATTCAATTCCTCCATAGTTGACAAGACCTTGCTCAAAGTATTTAGTTTTCCTTGTGATAATTCTTGTTTTTTGCAATAGTCACCTACTCCTTCACTTCAACTATTCCATGTTTGTGGGTTGCATAGCATATGTCATCTATTGTGCCCATTTTCCATGTTGGCCCTTGTAAAAGCAAGCAATACTTCTAGTTATCAAGTATAAAAAACAAACAGATGAGCCACTCACCAGTAGTGCACTGTTCCTATGGCTCCTCCCATGTTCAAGCGTTGTACAAAATAACCAACATCGAAGAGGGGAGCCCAAAGCTAAGAACACACAATATTTTCAACAAACAATAAACAAACAAGAATAAGCACAAATAAGACCTAGTACTCGCCTAATATTTCATGAATTGACTATGCATACACTGCTTCATGATAAAATTTATAAAAAAATAGACCAATGTGATAAATTTTTGTAAACATTTAGACAATAAATAAAAATTTTGCAAGCTTTGTTGGTAGAATGATGGCCACTCAAGTAATGAACACATAGTTAATGCATTCAATTCCTCCACAATTGACAAGACCTTGCTCAAACCATTCAATTTTTCTTTTAACAATGAGCAATACTTCTACTTATCAATTATCACAAACAGATAGGCAAGCCACTCACTAGTAATGCACTATTCTTATGGCTCCCCTCGCCTTCAAGTGTTGCATAGAATAACAAACATTGAAGACAAAAACCTAGAGCTAAAAACACACAAGCTTTTAAATAAAAAAACCAAATGAGAATAAGCACAAATAAAACCCAACACTTGACTAATATTTCATGAATTAACTATGCATTCACTAGTTTTTTACCCTTTAGCTCTCCAACACATCTCACAAAGTTTGCATTTAATGCATTAAACATGCATTCACTGCTTCAGTACCCAACAACCCGCCGCCAAAGCTTGCACAATTTGCATCCACTACCAGAATATATAATGTTTACCTATTTTCCTAAATTACTTAAACAAAAATGAATAATGTGTTGGCATATGGCTCTGAGAGATCATTTTTGGCTACTTGTGTTGTCATTGATGGCAACTGGAGTCAGCAGTATGGTCTGTAGTGTTAGTATTGCTCCTACTAGCAAGGGAAGTAAGATTTTGTAATCTACCGGTAGAAAGAATGAAGAGAAGAACATCCTATTGATAAGCTGATATAATCACTTCACCGGATCACTATTTTGTGGTGTGGATCTCCAGGGAAGCCCTCCTAGAATGTATACTATCCTACTAGTGAGTTTTCTAGTGTTGCATTAGTCGGATTTCGAGTTAAGAGGTTCAATAGTATGGTTCATGGCTTATTCTCTCATTTTGGCTAACATGTTTTATATGGAGTATCGTAGATGTATGTGGAGTATGTATTTAGTTATTTCTTATGATTGGAACTTTGTTTTGGGTCCCTACTATAGTCCAGCTGACTTGTGTGGGTACACATCAACTCTAATTAATGATTTGAGCTGACATAAGTAATAATATTATATTTTGTTTTTTTGTGAAGTCGACATACAATGAATTCCTGATTAGCGGGTATATAAAGCAGATTAGAAAATCATTTTGAGAGAAGTAGTTTTAGTAGGGATAGAAGTGTATGTGTATCAAGAAGAGATCAAAAAAGGACAAATTAGTTGTTTGAGGGCAGAAATTTTTTTGTAGGCTAAGCAGAAAAAAACAAAATAGAGTAGAGCAAAGTAGAAGTGTGAACTTGTCAAAAGATTTGGAATCTGATTATGAGCTTCATTGGAACTGAATCCAGGCATTTGTAGATGTTTTATTCTCAGTTCAAAATTTTGTTGTAATTTCAATTATAATTTGTAAGGTAGTGAGCCTTTCTCTCTTGAGCAGTGAGCTCTAGGCAGTGCGCTTGAATGCAAGTGCATTCCCATCTTTTATCATACTTTTAACAGAGTATACATTGTGGATTAATCTCCACTGTGTTTTTTCCCCTAACAGGGTTTCCATGTAAAAATTTATGGTGCTATGGTGTTCATTAATGTGATTTCTTGTTTCCCTCTGTTTATATGTTGTGAATGTTGTTTTAAGTTCAATTATTGTTTTTGATAGTTATAGATCTGATTTGAAAATCAAATATTATTAAACACTAATTCACCCCCCCTCTCAGTGTTCCTAGTGTCCAAAAATTGGTATTAGAGCAGGTTCCTCTTCTAGAGTTTAACAGCTTGAGGTAGATCTTGAATTACAATGGATACTGGTGGTCTTCAACAATAGCTTATGGTGACACTTGATGATCTTGATCAGTCCAAAGCAGAGGTAATGGAACTAAAATCAAATCTTGTGGCTACCAAAAATTCATTCAATCACTGAAGGATAAGATAAACGAGTCAAGGGAAAAGAGGAAGGAACTATGTGATCAATTGAAGCAAAAAGAAAGTGAAGGTCTGGATGATGTCCATCTGAATCAAACCCTAAGGGAAATAACTGAAGAATGTGAAAAGATTGCTAAGTACAATACAACTCTACAGCTTGAAATGGAATCTGTGGCGATGAAGTTTACCAAAGAGATTGAAGAGAGAAAGAAGAATGAGGAGAATTTGGCCTAGTCCCTGAAAGAAAAATATGAAGAATGTAGCAAAATTAATAGTGGATTCATTCAGTTGGAAATTGAACTACAACAATCCAGAAACAATGAACAAGAGCTTGAGAGAAAGGTAGTTATCCTCGGAAATGAGCTTTCTACTACTAATGAATTCAAGGAGAAATTCAGGATAATCTTTGCTAGGCTTGATGAGATAACCAAAGGACAAAGGACACAAATGACAAGCAAGGTCTTGGCTATGAGAAGGGTGAAAGCTCTGAATCTGAACAGAAGAACCTTGAAAAGAAGAACAAAGGCAGAAGACATCCGGTAAGGCAGCCCAATGCTAAAAAAATTAATGGATATTGATTTGCTTGCAATAAATTTGGACATATGGTTTCTCAGTGTAGAAGATAAACCCTAGTACTACATCATTTTATGGTCAGTGTTTTAAATGCAAAAAGTTTGGTCATAAGGCATTAAAATTCAAAAGTATGTCTATCAGTGCAAGTAACATTAAATGCTATACCTGTGGAAGATTTGGACATGTTGCTAATCAATGCAGGTCAGGAGGAAATCATTTGAATGGATGGCATAGACTAAAAAATACATTGTGCTACAATTGTAACAATTTTGGGCACATTGCAAGATTCTACAGGAACATAAACCTGAACAAAACAGGTCTGGTTTATCAAGGAAGAAATTCACAAAAAGACAACAAAATAAAAGAAAAATCATGTGTGGAAGATATAAGAGATCAGATGAATAAAACATGGGTAAAGAAAAGTGAATCTGATGAAGGAAACAAGGCTATACCGGAAGCTCCCTCTGGTAACTCTTCTAGGAATTTACTTTAGGACAATGGCCTATGGGGAGTTTTTCATGAAAATCTCTTGTCCCCCTGTGATATAGTTGGCACCGAATTGTAGGATTTCATTAGTCATTGTGTTATTCATTGTTGAAAGTATTAGTAATCATATGTTGAGTTGGACGAAATGGTATAGATCCGCAGTTAGATTTTGTGCTTGCTATATGAGTTTACAGAATAACTGAAACTTCTAGGGCAACACATTTAATGTGGCAGGAAGTTAAGTATGTAAAGTTATAAAAGGGCATTTGGAACCCTAATTCGTCATCATGCATTGAAAGAGAATAGTTGGAGAGCCCTAGTGGAACTGTAAAATCTGATGATTTTACATGTTGATTTCCCATGCATTTTCCATATTGGTCCTACCGTGTGCATATTTCACCCATATTTATTCCATATAGCCCCATAAAAATCCATCAGGTCATGCATTTTCCATGTTGTAGTTCCTATCGGCATATGCTCATAGTTGTCTCCACGACCCACAATGTATTTTTGCTAACATAGGTTTGCTGCAGGCATTTTGGCATGAAATTTACCAGGATCTCCCAGATCCATTTTCCATTTTCTGCTTGTAAACGTCTGTGTTGCCTTTCAGAAAGACGTTTTGGTGTCACAGTGATTGAATTTTATTTACAGGCACCTATCGGCGTGACATTCATGTGGTTTTGGTGACAAGGAAAAATATACTCATTTTGGCAGGAGTTTGATCTTTGGCATGTTGTTTCACCGCACACTTTATGTCTCACCAACTGGCATGTATGGAGATACATCGGCATGTTTTTTTCAGTGTGAGGTCATAGTGAAATCACATTGTCACACCGATCGGTGGTGGGAAGATATGTATTGGTATGGGTTAGCGATATCAGGGTGAGGTCTTAGCGAGTGACCTTCAGTCTTGCCGACGTTATACAAAAGGTTTCTATCAAAGGAGCTCGTCGGTGAGAGATATGTCTTTGGAGTAGCATCACAACAAATTCAAAGGGGTCTCACCGACTGACATAAAGTGAACACTTCTGTGAGACTTGTGTGACTTTGGAGTATAGTCTTGGCGAGTACGGTGGGTCTCATTGATAGAATGGGTGATCACGTGGACTTTTAGAGAGACAATTTTCTCTACAAGACGTCTCCTCGATGGTGATAAGTCATAGCTACATGTTTCTATCATATGGATCTTCGGTAACACATGGGTTGCTCTGTGAGATGTCTCTCCGATACCAGAAGGCTATAGCGATAGTGAATGAAACAAAGGGGTATCTCGGTGAGAAACTTACTGGTGTCTCAGCAAATAAATAGCACATTAAGTGATACGGGGGCTCTCGATGAAACATAATGTAATCTACAGGAGGTCTCCCCGATATCATGATGTTACAGCGATACATGCAGAATGAAGAATGATGTCTTAGGGAAACAGAATGTGATAGATATGATTTTTCCCCAACGGTAGATAAGTCACGGCGAAACACTGAGAACAGGGGGCGACCAATGGAGATTGAATTACCTTTGGCATGACTGCGATATCTCTTGGCGACTGTTCCAGCGATGATTAATAAAATTCAAATACCGTTGCAAGCCAACATGAAATGGGCTTGAATTCAGCGGTAGGCCGACATGGGATCTAAATGTGATATGTTTTTCTGATGCTGGTGTATAAATATCTGTTTTGTGACTGTAATTGGATCATCAACTATTAGTTATTTGATACACATTAGGAAAATTAGATGGATACAGTTCAATAGATTTAGCTGATCAGAGACTATGATGCATATTTTCAAAATGGAGGTATTTATGAAAGTCAATTGATGTTGTTGCACATTTATGATGTCAATTATCTGTTGAATTTAATGAAAGTATTGCTAAGCTGTCTCCAAGATGGCTTCTTTCAGATTGTTTAATTGATATAAAAAGTTTGTACTCAATTCATCAATGCACATTTGTTGTATCTATGTGGTTAATTGATTGATTCTTTCAAGCAAGGATTAAATACTTTTAGTTAATCACAGTAATCAGGGAGATTCATTTGGATTGTTAAAGTAGAGCTTAGTAGTCACAGTCTTGAATGTTTATACAAGTTGTAAACATAATATATGTCAGATAATTTGAGTTTTCTCCAGAGAAGTGTTGCTCATCTTGATCTCATTTGACTCGTACACCCAATAAGGAACTGGTCTATGCAATTTCATCATTTGGATTCATTTAGTTTCTTTACATCTGTTAATTGAGCATTTTAGGATTTAGATTTGAAGATTGTTATTATTATCAAGTTGGATTTCATTTGTTCACTTCCATCTGCCATTGTGGACAAATCACTATAAGAGAGATAATCATAAATCAAGTCTGTTTCATTCAGAAAGGTACACCCACCCAGGTTTAGTAGCACCTAAAGAGTAGAAGGTTTAATTCATTTGACCTTGTCTGTTACCCTAAAACGTTGTGAAAGCTTGGCAACCTTTCGTGGTTCAAACCTGTGTTTTTGAGAGCTAACAAATTGGCGACTCCGCTGGGGATACATTTAGATTCATGACCTTAATCATAGAGTCAGGAACTTTGTGCAGACTCCGCTAGGAATAAGAAATATCAAATACTTTCTCACTTTTGAGAAAAGTGAGTGGGGACTCTGACAAAAATTTTTGCAGTTGTTCAAAAAATGAATGGCAGAAGATCTCAATATAGGTGAGGTCATATTGGAGCTCTTGCTAGCAGCAGTAAGTGGACACACAAAGATGACAAGGTTGATAAGGGAAAAGGAATAAGTGAAGACATGTGCATGACAGATAAACATAAAACATCAAGAGCACGTTTTGAAACATATGATCATTATGATACATGGGGAAACAATTTGAGTGCAGAGCCTTGTACTCCAGATGATCAAAGGAATACTTTCTCTTTTCTTGATCCTCAGAAACAGGCTGAGTTTGAAGCTGCATGTGAGGCTAAACAAATCAGAATTCAACATGAATATGATCAGAAGATGGAAGGAAACCAAAATGTGTTTATTGATCATGAGCTTCCTGATGAAGTAAAAGCACAGTTTGAATTACAGAGGAAGGAGATAGAGGAACTGAAGGCTGAACTATAGAAAGTCCAAATTACTACTCAGACAACTAATTCCCCCCCGAAGTATGTACCACCTCATAAGTAGGGTAATCATGGTGCAGGGCCTTCAAATCCACTAGTGTCTCCTCACCATCAGATAGGAAATCACTATAATCAGCCAAATCATTCGCCTCATATTCCCACACAGCATACAAATATGCAACTACCTCATGGTCAGGCCTTATGTCCCACAACATAATCACAATATAACAATCCTATGAACCAATATCAGTACCTGCCTTTTCCTCCCCCTCACCAGTATACAACAATGATCAGACAGTTTGATTTGATAGGGTTTCATCTATACCCTTACCCTATGGATGGCAGCTGGAGAAGTCTGTACCTAAGTTTACAGGGAGTAATGCAATTACTACTGAAGAACATTTAAGGAATTTCAATGTGTTCATCCAAGACATAGGTGTTCCATATGAAGATTTACATATGAGGCTATTTATGATGTCACTTCTTGAAGATGCTAGGGATTGGTTCAATAGCTTTCCAGCACTCTCAATTAATTCTCTCCAAATATTCCAAGATAGATTCCTAGAGCAATATGGGAATCTAAATGCACCAGATGCAACTCTTCATGAATTGATGTGAATTTAGAAAAATCAGAATGATTCAACTTATGATTTCAACCGAAGATTCAACAAGTTGTAGACTAAAGTACCTCCTGGATCAAGGTTTCCAGATTTTGTAGCATTGAGTGTTTATTTAAATGCATTTGATCCTAAAACAGGGTATGAACTAAGAAATAGGGTCCCAAGAGATCTGGCTGAGGCTCAGAAGATAACACTAACAATTGATAACAATAGGAAGGCTGCAGGTATAATCAATAAAAGAGATAACCCTAGGGCTCCTCAGCAAAGCAATAATTATCAGTACAGATAGGAAAGCACATACAGAAATGAAAGGCCGAGGTTGCATGACATGCCATATAATACAGACTGGAAGGATGAAAACCTATAATAGCTAGGCCAAGAAACAAAGAGACTCCTGATCCATTGAGTAAGAAGGGAACCTATATGGTGAGTAACAATTACTTTTGTGAAGCTTGTGATAAGCCACATTCCCCAGATTATTGTGTTGTAGCCCAAAGAATGCAAGAAGAGGGAATGTTGATGGGAAATAATGAAGAAGATCACAAAGTGTACTTGACTTCAAAAACTTTTCACCATGTTGAGGAGAGGTACTCATCTTCAGAAGATGAAGGTTATGAGTATGATGTTTCAAATCAGAAATACAATGTCCATATGGCTGAACAACAGGTCCTTTCTGATTCTGAAGAAGATTATACAGAGCCACATTCTGATGAGGCACCTACTCAATGTTGTATGGGGAGATTTACTGAAGAGGAGATAGAGAGGCTAACTATTGCTGCAGTCAAAGAAGCAAAGAGTAAATGCTGGCTGAGAAATAGAACAGTAAATGACAAGGACGGTGTCCCTAGGGGAATCTTTATGAAGGATCAAAGGTGACACAAGGAACTGTGAAGAAGTCAAAAAATAAATAGCCTAATAAGAGTGAACAAAAGCCTTTCCAAAAGGAAGAAGTGAAGGGATTACATAAAGAAATACAAAAGCCTGATCTGCCTAGTAAAAGAGAGAAGAAAACAAAGGAGAAACATTGGAGCAAAAGAAGATTGTTAAGGTGGAGGGCTCTTCTTTTGACTTCACTCAGGTGTTATCCCAGGTAAAAATGTTTGTTCCACTACTTGAAATGATGAAAATTAAGGAATATAGACATAATGTTGTTCAATTGATAACAAATGGAAATGAAAAGCATGTGAATTCTGAATGTAGAGTAGCTATTAAAACAATCAATAGGCAGGAGAAAGTAAATATCCCAGAAGTCTGTTTGGGTGATGTATTAACAACTCCCCCACAAGTTGATCCTTTTTTCACTACATTGCTTATAAATAACAAACTGCCGAGGAATTGCATGATAGACTCTAGTGCTGCTATAAATATCATGCCAGTAGGAGTTATGGAGCAGCTTGGTATGTGGGTTGATACATGTGAAGGGAAGTGTTATGCAATGGATAACCGATCTGTTCCTATGGTAGGCATGATGAGAGGTGTTGAGGTCAAATTGGCTACTTATCCACAGGTGGCTTATAATATAGATATCATAGTGATTGATACTCCTCCTCAGTTTGGGATGCTTCTATCAAGACAATGGACAACAGCAGTTGGGGGAAATGTTCAGTTTGATCTGTCTTATGCAACTATTCCTGTGAATGGTCAGGAAGTCAAGTTGTATAGGGATCCAAGAATGAACTAGCTTATTGATTGTGTACCACAAGATCAGATCAATTTTTTTTGTGATGTTGATCTTGGAAGTTTTAAGATAGAATCAGCTCAGCCAGAAGTAACCAATAGTGATCCAATTGAAAAGAATGTGGCACAAAGTTGCAATGAAGTTTGGAAAATGTATTTTGATGGAGCATGCAGCCAGGAGGGTAATGGAGCTGGAATTGTATTTGTTTCACTTGAAGGTATTACATTTAAATATTCATTTCTATTAGCATTTGAATGTAC
This sequence comes from Sequoia sempervirens, assembly GCA_007258455.2. NCBI lineage: Eukaryota > Viridiplantae > Streptophyta > Pinopsida > Cupressales > Cupressaceae > Sequoia > Sequoia sempervirens. The sequence continues at coordinate 286,073,657 of VDFB02271358.1, forward strand.
AAACAATGTGGCGGAGTATGAAGCCTTGTTGACAGGTTTGAATATTGTTGTGAAACATAAAATTAAGTTGCTGGCTATTTTGGGCGATTATGAGTTGGTTGTTTCACAAGATAAGTCAAAATATTCAGCAAAACACAAAAGATTGAAATAGTATAGGAATGTTGTATGGGATACAATTGAATTATTTTATGCTTTCTCAATCAAGTGGATTGACAGATCAAATAACATAATGGCTGATTTTTTAGCAAATGTGGCACTGAAAAGAGATGATATCACATTGGCTGGGGTATCACCGATTGAGTTCAAGACAAGGCCTGTTGTGCCTGATAACATATATAATTGGAAGGTTTTCAATGATGACACTGACCTTTTGAAATTCCTGAATTGTATAGATCAATATGAAGCCCAGGAAATTGACTTCAATGCTTTTGTTGAGGAAGTGGATGGGAAGAAAATAGTGTTTGGCAAGGAGATCTTATAGCTCAAAAAAAATAAGCTTCCTAAAGGCTTGGTGGCATTGGAGAGGCTGTATGATGGAAATGATCAGTCCCTTATGAAGCAAACACTAGTCAGAAGGGAAGATATTGAAGAAATTAACTTGGGGACTGAGATGGCACCAAGAAAGGTATACATTGGGAAGAAAATAAGCCCTACAATTAGAAGAATGTTGATAGTGTTGCTGAGAAAATATAAACACGTGTTTGCTTGGTCTTATGAAGATCTAAAAGCATACAAGGAAGATTTGTTTCAACATGAAATACCATTGAGGCCAAATGCTAAACCATTCAGACAAAAGAAAAGACCCATAAATCCAACATTGGAGCCTAAAATTCAAGAAGAATTGACAAAGATCGGAGATGGGGGAGTCATCAAACCAATCAGGCATTCAACGTGGGTCTCAAATTTGGTCTCTATGAGGAAGAAAAATGGAGATATCAGATTATGTGTGGACTTCAGGAATTTGAATATGGCATCTCTCAAGGACAATTATCCTCTACCCAATATGGAGGCTATATTACATAAGGTAACAGGGTGTGAGTTGTTGTCTATGATGGATGGGTTTTCAGGATATAACCAGGTTAAGGTCAGAGAATCTGAGCAATATAAGACAACATTTACAACTCCTTGGGGAACATATGTATACATAAGAATGCCATTTGGTCTCACTAATGCAGGAGCGACTTTCCAAAGAGCTATGGACGTGGCATTTGCAAATCTGATCAATGTTATCATGGTGGTATACCAGGATGACCTGATTGCTTACTCAAAGAGGGCTAAAGATCATGTGCAACATCTGGAGAAGGTATTTATTAAAGCCCTAGAATATGGTATCAACTTAAATCCTAAGAAGTGTCATTTTGCAGTCACAGAGGGTAAGCTTTTAGGACATATTGTTTCAAAAGAGGGAATTATGATAGATCCTGAGAGGGTTGAAGTTATTGATAATATTCCTATTCCCAAAAATGTTAAGGCTATACAATCATTCTTTGGATAGATTAATTTTGTTAGGAGATTTGTTTCTAACTTTGTTGAGATTATTAAACCCATATAAAAAATGTTGAAGAAAGGACAAAAAATGGAATGGACTGCTGAAGCCTTGGAGGCTTTTATATCTATCAAAAGGGCCATTAAGGAGGCTCTTGTCCTTAAATCTCTAGATTTTGCAAAGCCTTTTTAGATATTTTCATTTGCTTCAATGCACACTATTGTTGTTGTTATGTTATAGAAGAATGATGAGGGTCATGAACAGCCTGTGTCTTTCTTCAGTAAGTCATTACAAGGGTCTGAATTGAAGTATGACATAATGGAAAAATAGGCATTTGCATTGGTGAAAGCTACTAAGGCATTCAAACCATATCTTGTTGGAGCAAAGGTGATTGCTTATGTCCCTCATGCTGCTATCAAAGATATTCTGACACAATCTGAAGTGACAGGAAAAAGATGTAGATGGATTAACAAGATCCAAGAGTTTGACATGGAGATATAGATTACTAAGCTAGTGAGAGGTCAAGGCTTGGCTAGGTTGATGGAAGAATAGAATATTGAAGCAAATCAAGTTTGTAATATAGAGAAAGGGGCTGCAATTGTGAGCATTAAGCACACTCCTTGGTATACTGATGTCATGAATTACCTTAAGTTCATGAAATGTCCAGAGGGATTGAGTGATAGCCAGAAAAGAACTCTAAAGTTGCAGGCATCTAAATATGTTTTCATGGATGGAGATCTGTTTTGGAAAAATAGGGATGGTATACTATTATTATGTGTGGATGAGTCTCAGGCCAGGAATGTCTTAAGTGAAATGCATGAAGGAGTTTGTGGAGGACATTACTCAGCAAAAACAACTTCACACAAAATTCTCAGGGCAGGTTACTACTGGCCCAAGGTTTTTAATGATTCTTTTACACATGTAAGAAAATGTGGGGCCTGCCAGAGGTTCTCTAGAAAATTGAAGTATCAGGGTGCTTTGCCACTCTGACCCTTGCAGGCTGATGCCCCTTTTCATCAGTGGGGAATTGATTTCATTGGAGAGATACAGGAAAAATCAAGTGGAGGATACAAGTGGATATTGGTTGCCACTGATTATTTTACCAAATGGGTAGAAGCAATCCCAACTAAGCAGGCTACAAGTAAAGTGGTGACAAATTTCTTGATGGACAATATTATCACCAAATTTGGTGCACCACTGAGGCTAATCATAGACAATGGGATGTGTTTCAAATCAAATGAGTTCAGAGGCTTCTGTGACACATATGGCATTACTATTTCTTATGCAACTCCCTACCATCCACAGGCTAACAGTCAAGCAGAATATAGCAATAAGAGTCTTTTGAAGATCATAAGGAGGATGTTAGGTCAGAACAAGAAAGCTTGGGATTCAAAATTAAAGCTAGTTGTGTGGGCTGATAGGATCACTATGAAGAAAGCAATTGGAAAATCCCCATTTGAATTGGTATATGGAACACAAGCCAGGATGCCTATGAAGAATTTGTTACCAGTCTACAGGTTTTTCCTTTAGGAAGACTTGGATGTTCCTGAACCTATGGAGGAAAGAATGGAGCAACTAGCTGAACTTGATGAAATAAGGAGAGTTTCCCAAAATCAAAACATGAAGTTACAGACACAGATGAAGTAGCTATTTGACAAGAAGGCAAAGAATAGGAAATTTGAGGAAAATGACTTGGTATTGATGTGGAACGCAAGGTGTCAGGAGAAGGGAAAGCATGGTAAATTTGAAGCTTTGTGGTTGGGACCCTTTATTGTTGTTGGGAAGAGAGGTGAAGACTCGTACTATCTACAGAATATGGCTGGTGAAGATCAAGAATTGCCTGTTCATGGGTAATTCTTGAAGCATTTTTTCTCTTGAGCAACACAGAGGATTAAGGGTTGCCAGTGCATGGACAACTCTTGTTTATCCTCTTTAAAATTATTTTCCATGCACAGTAGTTTAGGGTTTTTGTTCATCTCCATTTTGCATCCACTTTCCATTCGTTCCATCATGCTATACCTTCATTTTTCATTCACTTCCATTCTGCTCCTAGTTCGTCATTTTGTGTCTGGTCTGCTCACCTAAAGATCTGGATCCTTACAATGATCTTACTATCATTCATCCCCAGATGGAGCCACTGTTGGAACTGTAAAATATGATGATTTTAAATGCTGATTTCCCATGCATTTTCCATATTGGTCCTACTGTGTGTATATTTCACCCATATTTTTTCCATATAGCCCCATAAAAATCCATCGGGTCATGCATTTTCCATGTTGCAATTCCTATCGGCATACACTCATAGCTATCTCCCCGATCCACAATGTATTTTTGCTAACATAGGTTTCCTGTAGGCATTTCGGCATGAAATTTACCAGGGTCTCCCCGATCCATTTTCCATTTTCTGCTTGTAAATGTCTGTGTTGCCTTTCGATAAGACGTTTTTGTGTCACAACGATTGAAGTTTATTTACAGGCACCTATCGACGTGACATTTGCGTGGTTTTGGTGACAAGGAAAAGGATACTCATTTCGGCAGGAGTTTGATCTTCAGCATGTTGTTTCACTGAGCGCTTTATGTCTCGCCGACTGGCATGCATGGAGATACATCAGCATGTTTTCGGTGTGATGTCATAGCGAAATCACATTGTCACACCGATCGGTGGCGGGAAGATACGTATTGGTATGGGTTAGCGATATTGGGGTGAGGTCTTGGCGAGTGACCTTCGGTCTCGCCAACGTTATACAAAAGGTTTCTATCAAAGGAGCTCGTCGGTGAGAGATATGTCTTCAGAGTAGCATCACAGCGAATTCAAAGGGGTCTCACCGAGTGACATAAAGTGAACACTTCTGTGAGACTTGTGTGACTTCGGAGTATGGTCTTGGCGAGTACGGTGGGTCTCACTGATAGAACGGGTGATCACGTGGACTTTCAGAGAGACACAATTTTCTCTACAAGACGTCTCCCCGATGGCGATAAGTCGCAGCGACAGGTTTCTATCATATGGATCTACGGTAACACATGGGTTGCTCTGTGAGATGTCTCTCTGATACCAGAAGGCTATAGCGATAGTGAATGAAACAAAGGGGCATCTTGGTGAGAAACTTGTTGGTGTCTCAGCGAATAAATAACACATTAAGTGATACGGGGGCTCTTGATGAAACATAATGTAATCTACAGGAGGTTTCCCCGATATCATGATTTTACAGCGATACATGCAGAATGAAGAATGACGTCTTGGGGAAACAGAATGTGATCGATATGATTTTTCCCCAACGGTAGATAAGTCACGACGAAACTTTGAGAATAGGGGGTGATCGATGGCGATTGAATTGCCTTCGGCATGACTGCGATATCTCTTGGCGATTGTTCCAGTGATGATTAATAAAATTCAAATACCATTGCAAGCCGACATGAAATGGGCCCGAATTCAGCGGTAGGCCGACATGGGATCTAAATGTGATATGTTTTTCCAATGCTGGTGTATAAATATCTGTTTTGTGATTGTAATTGGATCATCAGCTATTAGTTATTCGATACACATTAGGAAAATTAGATGGATACAATTCAATAGATTTAGTTGATCAGAGACTATGATGCATGTTTTCAAAATGGAGGTATTTATGAAAGTCAATTGATGTTGCTGCACATTTCTGGTGTCAATTATTTGTTGAATTTAATGAGAGTATTGCTAAGCTGTCTCCAAGATGGATTCTTTTTTATTGTTTAAATTGATATAACAAGTTTATACTCAATTCATCAATGCACATTTGTTGTATCTGTGTGGTTAATTGATTGGTTCTTTCTAGCAAGGATTAAATCCTTTTAGTTAATCACAGTAATCAAGGAGATTCATTTGGATTGTTAAAGTAGAGCTTAGTAGTCACAATCTTGCATGTTTATACAAGTTGTAAACAGAATATATGTCAGATAATTTGAGTTTTCTCCAGAGAAGTGTTGCTCATCTTGATCTCATTTGACTTCGTACACCCAATAAGGCACTAGTCTCTGCAATTTCATCATTTGGATTCATTTAGTTTCTTTACATCTGTTAATTGAGCATTTTAGGATTTAGATCTAAAGATTGTTATTATTATCAAGTTGGATTTCATTTGTTCACTTCCATCTGCCATTGTGGACAAATCACTATAAGAGAGATAATCATAAATCGAGTCTGCTTCATTCAGAAAGGTACACCCGCCCAGGTTTAGCAGCACCTGAAGAGTAGAAGGTTTAATTCATTTGACCTTGTCTGTTACCCTAAAATGTTGTGAAAGCTTGGCAACCTTTCATGGTTCAAACCTACATTTTTGAGAGCTAACAAGCCCTGTCAGCAAAATTCCAAAGGTGTGAAAGGTCAATCTAGTAGTGAATTATTCAAGTATTTTTGTTTCTTTTTTATTTCATATATATTTGGTGATCAGTAGAACCTTGTTTAGCACGAAAAATGAAACAAATCAAAGGAACAATAACTTTGGATGAGTATAGTAGTCAAAAAGTTAGGGTTGAAAGAAATTTGTTGTCTCCCACCGAATTAAGGAAGCTTGGAGGATCTAAGCATAAGAATTTTGATATCTAGAATGAATTTCCTCATTTCATCAATGTGGAAGTGATTCAGTTTATCTTGAACAGATTGGAGAGAGATATCCTTACTCTAGATAAAACCTATTGAATCTCTGAGGATGTAATCAAGAATCTAATAAGTTTGTGCAATGTTGGTAATATTCCAAAGAACAAATTGATTTGAAATCTTGAGGTCGAAGCCCTTACCAGAATAAGGGGAGATCAAAGGGATCTAATAATTGCATCGATTAAAGATCCGTTGACAAGGTATGTTGCACATGGAATCTCATGCAAGATCTTCTTCAGAAACATAGAAGGATCAACTTCAACAAGTGTTGTATATATCACCCATAAAATGATAATAGAAAATGAAGACTTTGACCTATGTAGTCTAATAAAGGATCAACTGATGGAGAATGTACAATTAACAAAGGATATTGACTACTCCTTCAGGTTTGGTACCGTTGCAATATGCATTATGATGTATTTTCTAAATTGCTTGCCTCTAAATGACAATGTGGTGTGGAAGGTAAATATACCGGTCTGCAAGAAAATATTTGAGCATTACAACTCTTTTGAAAATGGGGAACAATTTTATGAAAATTTCTTTAGAAAGGTGATGGAAAATTTTGGTGTAAGTGTTATCCTCATTCCAGTAAAAATAACTGAAGTTGGATCATCCTCTGGAGAGACAAAGAAAAAGTAGAAGAGAGGAAGATATTTGGTTGGTGTCACTCCTCTAACACCCAAGTCATCAAAAGTTGAAGAAAAATGGAAAGGAAAGTTGGTTGTGGATGTAGTGGATGAAGACTCTGATCAATATACTCCTAGAGATCAACCAAAACCAGGTGAACCGGAAATAATAATAGCTGAAGACAGTGATGAAGAATGTGATATGTTCAAATCAAAGATATTACAAATTATTCAGGATGAAGATGGGATGCAAAAGATATCTGACATATGGTTGAATGGACCATCTTATGAGTAGGATCTCATTGAGAACACTTTAGGAAGATACTTTTCTGATAACAATATTGAATTGGAGAGTCTGCAGGATGTTCTCCCAAAAGAATTGATTTGAGTGTGTTAAGGAGGCTATGGAATCTGTGCCTCTGGATAGGAAAGAGGAGGAAATAATTTCCCATTTGAAGATGTAGTTTAGGCTATCTCTTGCTAAGCTGAAGAAGAAAATGAATGTGCTAAGACAGTGCATTGATTCAACCAATAAAGTCTTCAATTACTATCTAAGGTGGCCTCATGTGGTCGACAAGTACAAGGATAAGTTGGAGGAAATTGAAAAAGAGCTTGTTAGAATTGGACAGGACTACAATAATTTTTTGGATAAGGATGGACAGGTTAAGAAAAAGGTTTATGATTTGTAGGCTGAGCATGCAAAGGTTCACTTTGCTAGAAATACTCTCATGGACACCTTCTGGAGAGTAAAAGACCTGACTGAAGGAATACTAGAGGAAATGATTGAAGTGCAAAAGATAGGAGAAAATATGGAAGAAGCAATCACCATTCCTAGATCCCTTGTCCAGATTATCAATAAGACATCAGAGAATAAGAACTTGATTATAGCTATTGGGATTGTGGTGGACTCTTGGAAGAAATTCCTTCCAGAAATTAAAGCTAAGTATAAAATTATCTTCTGATTTTTACAGCAATTTCTCAAATTTTGATCGAACTCTCTATTTTGCAAAGAAGTATAGTAAAAAATTACAAGGAGAGTGGAAGAAATAGAAGCTTTTTCATTGATGTCAAAGGGGGAGAGAATGCAGTGAAAAATTCCTTGACATCAAAAGGGGGAGTAGTAGTCTTGGTTTTGTTGAGTTTTTGGTTTTGACACTTAGTCAAATTTTCACTAAGTGTTGCCATCAATGCCAAAGGGGGAGATTGTTGGCATATGGCTTTGAGACATATTTTTTGGCTACTTGTGTTGTCATTGATGGCAACTGGAGTCGGCAGTATGGTCTGCAATGTTAGTATTGGTCCTACCGGCAAGGGAAGTAAGATTTTGTAATCTACCGACAAAAAGAATGAAGAGCAGAACATTCAGTTGATAAGATAATCTGATCACTTCACCAGATCACTATTTTGTGGTGTGGATATCTAGGAAATCCCTCCTAGCATGTATACTATCCTACTGGTGAGTTTTGTGGTGTTGCATTAGTCAGAGTTCGAGTTAAGAGGTTCAGTAGTATGGTTCATGGCTTATTCTCTCATTTTGGATGACATGTTTTATATGGCGTATCGCAGATGTATGTGGAGTATGTATTTAGTTATTTCTTATGATTGGAACTTTGTTTTGGGTCCCTACTATAGTCCAGCTGACTTTTGTGGGTACACATCAACTCTAATTAATGATTTGAGTTGACATAAGCAAGAATATTATATTTTGTTTTATTGTGAAGCCGACATACAATGAATTCCTGCTTAGCGGGTATATAAAGGAGATCGAAAAATCATTTTGAGAGTGAAGTAGTTGTAGTAGTGATAGAAGTGTATGTGTATCAAGAAGAGAGTGAAAAAGGACAGATCAATTGTTTGAGGGCATAAAAAAATTTGTATGTTAAGCAAAACAGAACAGAACAAAGCAGAGCAAAGCAGAAGTGTGAACTTGTCAAAAGATCCAAATTTTGATTATGAGCTTCATTGGAATTGAATCCAGGCATTTGTAGATGTTGTATTCTCAGTTAAAATTTTTGTTGTAATTTCAATTATACTTTGTAAGGCAGTGAGCCTTTCTCTCTTGAGCAGTGAGCTCTAGGAAGTGTGCCTGAATGCAAGTGCATTCCCCTCTTTTATCATACTTTTAATAGAGTATACATTGTGGATTAATCTCCACCGTGGTTTTTCCCCTAATAGGGTTTCCACATAAAAATTTTTGGTGTTATGGTGTTCATTAATGTGATTGCTTGTTTCCCTCTATTTATATGCTATAAATTTTGTTTTAAGTTCAATTATTGTTGTTGATAGTTTTAGATCTGATTTGAAAATCAAATATTATTAAACATTGATTCACCCCCCCTCTCAGTGTTCCTAGTGTCCAACATAATAGACCTACTCCAACCAATAGAAAAAAGAGATAAATCATAATTCTAAAAGACAAAAAATATCTTGGTATGCTAGTACATCTAGTAGCAGTAGCGTAGAAGCGCTAATATCAAGACTAGGGCAAGAAGCAATTGTTGCTATTAGAAGGTCTGATTAGAAAATTGGGGAAAATTTTCCTTTTCTTCTTTAAAAAAGAAAACAAAAAACTCAATTCTAAGGGCTAGCAACCTATTTAATGACAAAGTACAAAGTTTACTGAGCTATAACAATTGATTAACAAAATTTTCTTCACAGGATTTGTAGACCGTACTCTAATGCATCAACCAAGGGACAATTTTTTTTTGACTCAATATTCTCACACATTTACATGTAACAACCCTATCATTCTCACGATCCATGCACTTTTCCACCTGTACCAGGTGTGCACAGTGTGCAAGCACATATAAGCCTTCCCATTTACACCTATTTAGCATTGTAAGACTAGTCTAAGAAAGGAATGAAGGACACTAGAGCTAAAAACGCACAAGCTTTTCAACTAACAATAAAAAACAAGAATCAACACAAATAAAACCCAGCACTCGTGTGCAATTTCATGAATTAGGTATGCATTCACTGTTTGTGTGCCCACCAACCCTCCAACATATGATAAGTAGATCAAAAACAATAGTCTATTAAATGAAAATAACATAGGAAATACATTAGACATTTTTAGAAAAGAAACGACATCGACAAGTGCATTAAGAAACATGATATGCTTAATACTAATATTTTTGAATGCCTGTATAGACCTTGGTTATATAATTGGTGGATAGTTCCCTCAATATATGTTGCCACCACATTCTGTAAAATTAGTTTCCTTTGCACGATTCACTCTCTTTGCAATTGGGATGGAATAGACGCCATTAAAGTGATGCATTAAGGAAGGGAAATGACATTGAAAAGAATTGCTTTGCTAAAAATGTTGATTGCATCCCCTATGTTTTGTTATAAAGTAGATGTTGATGCTTATTGATTTACCCACAAAAACTAAGTTACTAGAAAAATTGCTCAAACAAAAATTGATTAAGTGTCAACTGAATCTTTGTACAATTTGCATTTAATGCTTAAATATTTGTCAAACTTTTTCATTTGTTTCTATTATTCTACCATTATTTTATCTATCCTTTAATTCAAACTATAGTAATAAAACTAGTTATATTTCCTTTCATTTAAATTATTGAATTTGATTGGCCAGCTAAGCTTATGAAATGCAAAGCAAATGATTGCAATAGTATTAGTCTAGTGCTTTTTGCATTCATTGAGCATTGATTGCTTTATGTTTATGAATAACATATAACATGTGGTGTATGAATAACTTGTTGTTGTTGTTGTGGTATAACATGTGGTTACTTTGTTTATGAATATCTCTCAAATGACAAATTGTATTGAAGTGATTTCTTCACCATTGGCTTCAATTTACCATTTTGGAGGTTTGTGTAAGATTTCATGTCTAACTGTGCATAAATGAAAACTTACAAAAATAGTAACCCTACCAAATTTAGTCCTTATTGAAAAGAAACAACATTTTTTTTGGGTGATGCAAGATTGCTCTTACACCCTAGATGCTCCTGCATCAAATATTTTATGAATTTTGAATGGAAACAAGATATTAAGATATAGAAATGATAGACATTGATAGGTATGAATATGAAAACTACCCAAAATTTTGCAACATAGACAATGTACTAAAAAATAATGGGCTATGTAGAGTAGGCACATTTAAGTACAATGTTGAAGACTGCTTGTTTGACTCATTACAAGTACTGTTGAACAATCAGTATACATCAATCAAGCTACGAAGTGGAATAGTAGATTACTTCTTAATATACCTTGCAAAATAAGATAAAGATGCAATTAAATCATACAACATTAAACTAGACCCTCAAACTCTGTATAGACTACACAAAGTGCATGATCGTGACACATATCTATGCAAAATGTGCTTTTCTGCGAAACTAGGCACAAGCAACAATGAAATCAACTTATGGGGAGACATATTTTGTATTCAATGACTACCCAAATGGTTGAATATACAAATATGTGTTTGGTCAATGAAATCAGGGAAAAAGTACTTGCACTTTAACAATGTAGCCAATTTGCTAGCATATTCTATTTTGTTCCATGATGTAGCCCCTCAAAATAGGCATTTTGAACTGCTTCTAAGAACTCAACCACACAATATGAATGGCTAACAACCAATAAGGTTAAAACAACTTTAAAAACTCATTAGAAACAATACACAATACCAAATTACCAATGGAAACAAAAGGAAAAAGCTAGACAATAACAAAAGAAATTCCATTCATATAATCAAACAAAAGTATCTCAAACATAACTCTATTGTAATATTATAGCACCTTAAGAACTTTATTAGAAATAATAAACAAAATCGACCTATACATATGAGATCAAATAAGAAAAAAAAATTTCAGTAGTAGAACTTTACAAAAGAACAATTCAGGATACGCTGAAATACACATGCACAATCTGCCAAATGTTGTGTTTCAGCAAATATACTAGAATATTCAAAGAAAAACAAATGGAGATGCATTATCAACTAGTACAATCAAGATCCATAGCATTGATAGATTGCATATGCTCTATATTCTACTCCACACTAAAACAATCCACAATACCAAAGTATGTCGCACCACACAAAATCTGAACTAATGAACCATTGTCATATGTCCAACTTTTGTCCCCACTAGAATAATGACTTGTGTCACTTATAATTTCATTTGCACAAATCTGGGAACTAGGGTACAAAAGGTCTCAAGTAGGACTAAAAACTTCCATCATTAATGTCCCTGTTGACATCAACATTATACAAAAAGCACTACCATAGTCAACTAACAACACACAAACAATTGTTTTTTCACTCAAAAGATGATTGGAATACAAGAATGTATTTAAAAAAGGCATGGTATGTCCCAATATTTTCATGGAAGCTTTGGCTCAATTGTCAAACACAACACTATACAAAATGCAAAATGTCCAAATAAACAAAGATTGGAAACATTTTTTGCATACCAATGATAAACTTGAAGAGAATACTGGACCTGTTACAACTGAAATTGAATCAAATAGTGACATAGAACATGAGAAACCGTCTAAAACCTTGGTCCATGGATTCACTGAATTTAGAATTGTACATAACATGCAAGACAAAATCATTGAGATTGCACCTGCAAAATAAAACTATCCAGTTGGAATATTTAAAGACAAATACACTGAGGAGATGAATTTCCCAACATTATTCTTTGGAAAGCCACATGATGATGACATTCTAAAAAACTTCACATACCACAAAATTGCATAATGGGAAGTTTTACAATCAAACAAAAAGTTTGCATATCACACGACAAACATATTTTTCAAAACTATCAAGATACTAATACTACAAGTCTTGTCTACAATATCCATAAGAATACAAAAGGGACAACTAAGATGGCAGAAGCTACTTGCCAAGGATGTGAGAAACAAACCAAACCTTGAGAGAATTTGAAAATTAGATGTTGGGTATGTTGACTTCAAAAGAATAAGAATATCCCCAGACTATACACAACAAATTAAGAATTTTTTTTTTGCAATGATACAACAACTAGGACCACTGACATTCTTCCTCACTTTTACTAGCGTTGAACAAAATTGGGATCCTTTAATAAGCACTCTACAAGAATTGCACAATCAATTCCAATCAGTTCAAAAACAACAAGATTCAATTGCTCAAATATACATTAACAAATTTGAACTGATCAAGAAGGATCCTATTACTTGTGTACAATACTATAGACATAGAATAAGCGCAATGAAAAAATTGATGCTTGTAGATGACTCTATCTTTGGAAATGTTATTGATTAATTTTCTATGATTGAGTTCCAAAATTGAGGAAAAAAACATGATCATATGATAATATGGGTGGAAAATGCACCAATCTACACAAAAAATAACACAAACATCATAGCTTTTATTGACAAGTACATTACTTGTAGCACTAATCATTTGCAACTTGACTTGGCTACTTTACAAAAGCATCACCAGACAAAGAGATGTAGGAGATCAAGGAAAACACTTTGTAGATACAATTTCCATTTTCCACCAATGTGAAAGACAAAAATAATCTTAACAATACTTGAAAAGACTGAAACAATAACTTCAAATGCTACCAATGTTTTCTCAATACTGCAAAAAGAAAACTATGACAAAGAATACACTTAAGACATGTTTTTAAATGACATAAACATAACTAAAAATGATTATATAATAGCTTTAATCTCTACACTGAATAGGCCAACACTTTTCTTACAAAGAAAACCATCATAAATATGGAACAATAGTTTTGCAAGGAAAATGCCACACCTTTGAAAGGCCAATACATATGCCCTGTTTGTGCTTAATGCATATGCTACAACAATGTATTGTAGCTCTTACATTGCAAAGGTAGACAAATCAATGACATATGCATTCAAAAGAATACATAAAGACCACCAAAAATCCACTATTGATGCAATAAAAATGATAAGTAAACTTGGAAATGCGTTGTTGAACTTGCTACAAATGTCAGCACAACAAGTTGCTCATATTGTTTTATCACTTCCACTAAACTTTAGTTCAATAAAATGAATTTTCATTGACACTTGATCCTACAATGACTATAGATTCATACTAAAATCCGTTAAACAATTAAACAATGAACCAAATGAATTAGAAAATGTACTCTCAAAATCTATAGTAGACTATTATTTAGTATATCCTCAAACATTGATAGACATATGTCTCACAGAATTTGTTTCAAGTTATAATAAAAATGAAACTATAGTTGACCTATAAGCTAAACCAAATGTAATATGGTTTATTAATTTCAACAAGCACTTTGATCTAGAGAATCATTGTAGAGAGAAATTAGTGCTCTATGTACCATTTACAATGAACGAGAGTATGCTAAACAAAAGTGACTCATGGGAACATGCATACATGCATCATGAAAAACCATTGTCAAAAATCATGCAAAGTTCACTAGAAACACAATTTTTCCATGGGGTGACATAGAAAAAGAACTCAATGATATTGAGTCCCTTGACGATGACAATGACGATAAGTCATTGACAACAACAAAAGCTAGGCTAATGCAACCACAGTAGGAGGGTCCTCAAGAGAACAATCCAAATCACGTGCAACAAGAGTCACACAATAGAAGCGACACAGAATATGGAGGCAAATGAAAATTCAAACATTCTCATTAATAGAAATGCCAATTACAATCAGCCAACAACATCCAGACTTACAATTTCAGCTCACAGGCCTAATACAACATGTTCAAAATATCGTGTTCCTATGTGCTCCTCAAGAGAACAATCCAGACCATGCAGCAAGAGTCACACAATAGAAGCAACATGGAGTATGGAGGAAAATGCAAATTCAAACATTCTCATTAACAGAAATGTCAATTACAATCGGCCGACAACATCCAGACTTATAGTTTCATCTCACAGGCCTAATACAACATGTTCAAAATATCATGTTCCTATATGCTCCTTAATGCAAGCTGAAATCTAACATTTCAAACCTAATATTCATCTGAATTAATCAACTTTTCCCTCCTAATAATCTATTACAAGCTTTATATCATATCCGTAGATCTAAAATCATTGTGTCAGCCAAATATCATTACAATCTCCAATGAAAGTAAATGTAACGTGCACATGAATAGGTCAACCTCAAATTTAAATTACTCCTCGGTGAATGCATAGGATGAAGTATGGACCTATAATTAAGGTTGGGGACACTCCATGAAATAATTCAAATCACACCATCAAGATCCACAGGTCACAGGAAAGATCCACGAGATCGAACTAGTCGCTAGGCCTAAAAATTATTTCGGTGTTCATTCAAGAAACTGCCATTAAATCCAGAAGTGATAACTTGATGAAAGAAGATCCAATTGCACTCAAATCTTGGAATAAGGAAAATGAACATGCCCATGATGTACACATAGATCCACAAGGTCTGGTGAGAAAATATGATGAATCCACCAACATGAACTGAACAAGAACTAAACAATAAAAAAACTAAAAGAAAATATTTTTGGTTGATGCAAGATTGCCAAGAACCAAGGATGCTCCTGGATCATAGGAAAAGGGAACAATATGACATTGAAATAGATCTTCCAAACATAGGGTGCATAAAACCAAATACAATGCCACACAATGCATTTGAAATTGCTAGGCACCCATAGATAATTGACAACAACGAATACTACAAACTAAGGAAAATGTTGAACAAAGAACAACACACAATTGTTAAAGATGTTTTAATGAAAAAGATGAATAACATCGACAAGCCTTTGCATTTGTTCTTGACTAGTGGAGCTGGAATTGGAAATAATTTTACTGCAAAATCCATATACCAAGCTCTAATTCAAATCTATTGACAACAATCTAGACAAACCAAAGGGCTTATTAACTGCATATACAGGTAAAGTAGCTTACAACCTAGGTGGAGTCACATTACATTCAACATTTCACATACCATTTAATACATCATATTTTATTCCCTTGGATTCTAAAGCATTAGACACTATGTCCAAGCACTATGATCAATCACATGTGCTCCTTGTAGAAAAAATATCACTAGTAGGCTCAACATTTCTATGCTACATTGATAGGTGACTATGGGACATAATGCAAATTCCTACAATGTACTTTGGAAACCTTGATACAATCTTATGTGGTGATCTCTACCAAGCACAACCTATCCTTGACTCCATTGTATTTGAAAATACACCCACTATAACTAAATTAATCCCTTACAATTTTTGGAAAGATAATGTAAAATGCTACTCATTGGTCACAACTATGAGAGAAAAGGATGAAAAAATTATTGCAATCCTTAATAGAATATGACTATGCTTACAAAAAAATGATGACATAGACTATCTTAATTGATTTTTCTTTCATCCTGCACCTTTGGATCCAACACTTCCATACTTGTTCTATAGGAAAGTTGATGTCGATGCACACAACAATAGAATGCTATTGTCCATTCCTAGTCAAATGATAGTGCTAAATGCAATAGACAAGCATGAGGATAATTATAATGCAATACGACTTTACAGTCATACAACCACTCTTCCACCTCAAATATACTTGAAACATGATATCCTTCTCAAAATCTATGTAGGCAACTATAATACACAAGATGGCCTAGTGAACGGTTCCAATAGAATATTTAAAGCATATATAACATGTGCAATGACATCGATGTTGTTTGGCTCAAATTTACCAATAAAACAATTGGACAACAACAACACACAAAACTAGGACAATACTACACTGATGTCATTGACAAAAAATGGGTTCCTATACTACGCATTGCTAGAGCCATACAAAAAATTTCAACGAACAAGAAAATTTCAATTAGAAAACAATTCCCAATACAACTAGCATGTGCATGAACCATTCACCAATCGCAAGGGCTAACAATGCAATATTTTCCTTTTGAACCAACAAGCATAAGACAACATGGATTAACTTATACAACACTACCATGAACAAATAAAATAGACTCATTATTCATGTTAAAACCTTTAACTACAAAAAAAATTAAAGTTAAGGACAAGATACATCTAGAAATGCATCGCCTCTAGTCAACTTCTCAATGAAAACTCAACATTCAAACTACATGTCCACATGAAACAACACACATGCTTCTATGCACACTAAACACTTGTACGTTGAAACCACATGCACATGACATTGCCAATGACTATGACACAATGAAATCTGAAATTTTGTGTTTACAAGAAGTCCACATGCATATCTTACAACCTAATATATTATCACAATATTTTAATAACTTTCATATGAATATGATACATGGCATAACAACTTTTACCCAAAAACATATGTTCCTATCAAAAGCAAAAGAACACAACTTGAAAAATATTGATGCCATCACAGTCACAATACTACTATGCACCAATGAACTTAATATCTATAATATTTATGCAAGACCTAATACTCTCATACAAGAAATAATAACAATTCTACAAGTTGTAATTGCATACGCAGATACAAAAACATATTGCACATTGTAGGTGATTTTAATATTGACATGTGCTTAGAAAATAAAAGCAAAAGAACACTCCAAAATTTAATGCAAACTAACAACATTCATTTTTTGTTAAACAAACCACACAATCTAAACAAGCCTCTCATTGACCATATTTGGTCAAATTCAATCACAAGTGTATGCAACATTTACAGATCAGAGGCATTGATGCAGGAGCATCTAGTGGTGTAAGGGCAATCTTGCATCACCCAAAAATAGTTAAATTTCAAGTTTATCAGTTTTTTAGATTTTTTTACATTTTTGGATATCCTTTTCGTCATAATAAATTCCCAATTTACGATTTGTATTTTTGGTTCCTGGGTTGAAAGATATTGCAGTTTTAGTTTCCCAGATTTGCACCTGAAAATCTTCTGAGTTAGATTTGAGGCACTTGGAGCTTCCGGATCGGCCCTGAAACTTGCCGAAATCGGCATAGCGATTTTGAGCGTATTCTTGACTTCGAGACCTTTCCAACGGTTCAAACGGTTCGCGAATCAGAGTCCTAGATCAAAAATTATGGCCCCGCGAAGTTGGCGCACTTTCTAGAAGATACAGTTGCAAATGCTCTTTTGAAATTTGAACTTCATGTTGTAAATTTTCGGCGCCAAACCACCTAAACTAAAATTGAATGTTGTTTTGGCTCCAAACTAATAAGGAGCTCTATTTATGGGCGGGTTTCTAATTTTTGGGTGACTTTTTGGGAACAAGCTCGCATATTGCGAAAGGGTTATTCTGTAGCTGTCTGTAACTTGCATGTGTTGTAGAACTTGGGAATTTGAGATCCTCTACATGTAAGAAGCTCCATTTTCTGAATAATCAAATTTCTCTTGTTTGTGGGTTATTTTCTATGTCTCCGGTTGTGCCCTCATCAAGTGGTATCAGAGCCAGTTTTCTTGAGTGTGTGGATAGATCGCCGATCGTGAGGCAGTTCACACCAGGACCATGGTTGTGGGTCCAGGTCAAGAAAGATGCCTCCAAGAGTGATGCCTTGTAGGCATGGTGGTGCCAGAGGTGGTCGAGGTGGCAAAAATGTTGGTGGAAGAGATGCACTGGCAGCCCTTTAGAGATATATTGATGCGTTACAAGAGCAGTTGAGAAGAGGGTTAAACCCGAGGGAGGAAAGTGAGGATGAAGGAGAGGAAGAAGGTTCAGATGTAGAAGAGGAAGAAGAAGAAATTGATCAAGACCAAATCACAGCTAATAAAGGGAGATTTTGAAGATGAGGAAAAGACCAGGCAGAAGTCCCCGATTCGAGTCTAGCCCGAAGAGTTGGTGTGGATAATGATGCTAGAAGAATTTTTGAGGGAAATGGAGGACCCGAGATGGGTTAAGTTGTGAAATGAAGCCATGCGTTTACAGGTGAAGGGTCCGGTTGGAAAGAAATCGAAGGGGAAAAGTCAAGATCACCAATGGGATATGGTAGAAAGCTGAAAGCGGTTCATACCGATTGGACTATGAGTTAGATCTGTTGAAGAAAATTGCAAGGGTTGAAGCAAGGAAGCAGATCTGTGAAATAATATACTGAAGATTTTCACAAAATAATCATCAGAACGAGCCACACAGAGGCCAATAAGGAAAAGGTAGCCCGATATCTTAATGAGTTGACCAGCATTCAGGAGGTTAGCCCTGGTGAGAATGACACATTGAGGATGTGTATCAATTTTTCTCTAAAGGTGGAAGAAGGTGAACAAAAAGATTTGATGGCAAGCAAAAGAGCCCGAGGAGGAGGCCAAAGTGGAAGGCGATGGGGCCTTGAAGTGAAATGATGATGAAAAGAAAAGTGAAGATGTGGGTACGGTAGAAGCCAAAGGAATGACAACTTCTACTCGTGGTCAAAGCTGATGGTGATCAAAGAGGTAAAGGACAAAGTAGATTTGGACAAGGATCTAGAAGTGGTGGTTTTAGAGGAACTTGTTTCCAGTGTGGTGAAGAAGGGCATAGAGCCTATGAATGTCCACAACACCAATGGAGGATAGATAGAAGACCAGAAGGTCATGGAAGGGTTGCATATCTGGAGATAGAGGAAGTCGATAAAGATAGGCTAAAATGATCTTTGAAAGGGAGAAACCCTAGTGATTAGGGAGAGCCCTAGTGAGCAGGAAAGGAACCAAAAGCGAGGAGGAAGAATCCTGGCGCACAAAGGTTTAGTGTGAAGGAAAATGTTGTGATATCAGTGTGATGGTGCGACAAGTAATCTAGTGTAGAGGAGATGGTCCACAAAGTTGGGGGTTGAAGAAGGAAAAGGCTGCGTGCTATCGGATTGCACAGTTCTGAGAAAAGGAACCACAAAGTTTTTGGTCAATGGCGGTGCCTAGTAAAGTTCAAGATCGGGAGCTACCATGATGAGGTACTCTGTGATATCATCCCAATGGATGCATGTCACATGTTGTTGGAGAGGTTGTGGCAGTTCGATAAGCGAGCTATACATGATGGCCATGCAAACAATTATTCCTTGACAAAGGATGGGGTTCGTCACAAGTTGAAACCCCTGAAGGAGACCGAAGAAAAGGTATGCAGTAGTGCTAGAATTTGTTATGTAGATGGAAGAAATTTTTTAGAAGGTATGAAGCATGAGCATGTGTTATGCATTGATTCCTAGAGTGAGTAAGGAGGATAGTGAGAAGGTTCCAGAAGAAGTTTCTGGGATGTTGGATGAGTTTCAGGATATTGTTTTTGATAATGTACCTGAGGGTTTACCACCAATAAGGCAAATTAGTCATCAGATTGACTTGATTCCTGGAGCCAGTTTTCCAAATAAGGCAACTCATAGAATGACTCCAACAGAAAATGAGGAGTTGAACAAATAAGTTCAAGAGTTGTTGAGAAAGGGTTTGATCACGGGAGAGTTTGAGTCCATGTAGAGTACACAGTACTAGCACCAAGAAGAAGGATGGGGAGTGGAGGATGTGTATAGATTCACAGGAGGCCATAAACAAGACAACAATTAAGTCTGATTTCCCCACCTTGAGGATGGATGACTGATGGACCTATTTGAGTGGGCACCGATTACTTCACAAAGATTGATCTGAAATTAAGATATCACGGATCCCGGATTTGAGGAGATGAATGGAAGACTACCTTCAAGACCAAAGAGGGCACATGGAAGTGGTTAGTCATGCCTTTTGGGCTGACCAATGCAGAGCATTCATGCGGCTCATGAGCGAGGTACTAAAATAATTTCTGGGAAGTTTTGTCATTGTGTATTTATATGATATTTTGATTTTCAGTAAGACATTGGATGAGCCTCTGATGCATATTCGGAGAGCCTTTGAGAAGTTAAGAGAAGAGAAACTATTGATTAATCTGAAGAAGTGCGGTTTTGTGAAGAGGGAGTTAGTGTACTTGGGGTTTGTTGTCTTAGCAGAAGGTCTCAAGATGGACCCAGAGAAGGTGAAGGCTATTCTAGAATGGCCTACCCCAAGAACTGCTACCGAGGTGAGATCTTTCCATGGTTTGGCTAATTTTTATAGAAAGTTCATTAGAAACTTTAGTAGTATTTGTGGACCCCTGACTGAAACAATGAGAAGGGATATAAAAGAATTCAAGTGGAGTAGTGGAGCAGCAAAAAGTTTTGAACTGATTGAAGCGAGAGGTGGCCGAGCAACTGTTCTAGCCTCAGTTTCAACAAGGTGTTTGGTGGATTGTGATGCTGGTGGTTTTATGCCATTGGAGTGATGTTGAGCCAGAAGGGTAGCCCATTGCCTATTCGGTGAAAATTTAAATGATGCCAAGAGAATTATTTTTATATATATGATCGGGGAATTTTATGCAATAGTTCAAGCATTAAAGAAATGGAGACATTATTTGTTGCCAAAGGAATTTGTTCTATATCTTGATCATCAAATATGCAGTACACATAAATAGTCGGGGAAAAATTAAATCAAAGGCATATAAAATGGGTAGAGTTTTCACAGAGTTATACATTTGTTTGGAAACATAGGAGTGGGAAGTCAAATAGGGTTGCAGATGTCTTAAGTAGGAGGCATACATTGATGACAAAGATTCAGATCGAAGTGGTTGGGTTCAATAGACTCAAGGAACCATATCTGAGAAAGATCCTGATTTTACTTGAGAGGCTTGGAAGCTTACAGGAACTTATTCACGATTGGGCCGGAGGACCAGGTGGTACAGGATTTCATAATCGAGGAGGATATATTATTTAAAAGGAAGTCAGTTGTGTATTCCAAGGAGTTCCATGAGGGAGAACCTGATAAAGGAGAAGCATAGTGGAGGAATGGCAGGACATTTTGGTTGGGATAAGACCATTACCATTATCAGTGAGCATTATTATTGGCCTTAGTTGTCACAGGATGTGAAGAAGTTTGTAAAAAGTTGCAGGGTATGTCAGATGGCTAAATGAGTGAGCTAGAATCTGAGGGCTTATGCTCGGTACTTACCTGTACTAGAGAGAATTAGGTGGGAAGATATAAGTATGGACTTTGCTCTTGGTTTGCCAAGGGCACAAAGAGGGAACAATTTAGTGTTTGTGGTAGTTGAAATTTTTTCAAAGATGGCACATTTCATTCCATGCCGGAAGACCCATGATGCAGTCCACATCGCTGAATTTTTCTTTAGAGAGGTGGTGAGGTTACATGGTCTGCCAAAAGAGTATTATTTGGATCGTGATACCACCAAATTTGTAGGGGCTTTTGGAGGTTCTTGAAGAAGGCGAGTTGAAGTTGATTCGCACACCATCAAAATAGATGCGTGAGACAAAAGGTTGTGCGGAGTCAGGGTAACCTAAAGGATGTTTTGGTAGAAGATAAACCCAAGGGATGGGACTTGATCTTGCCCCAGGCAGAATTTTCTTACAACAATTATGCCAATAGAAGCACTGGGAGATCACCATTCTAGATTGTGTATGGAGGCAGTCCCAGGACTGCTCCAGAATTGAGGAAAGATGGACGAGAGAAGAAAATAAGTGTTGAAGCCGAATTTGCATTAGAACACATCAAGGATATACATGAGAAGGTAAGAGAACATATTAACAAGATGAATATGTAGTATAAAATGAAGCCGGATCGAGGAAGGGAGGGTATAAGGAGTTTTAGGTTGATGATGAAGTGATGATGGTCCACTTGAGGAAAGAAAGGTTTCAATGGGAACATATAACAAATTGAAGATGAAGAAGTTCAGTCCCTGTAAATTTTTGAAGAGGCATGATTCCGGGAATGCATATGAGGTAGAGTTACCAGATGGATTCAACATTTCCCCTGTGTTCAACATTTCAGATTTGACAAAGTATCATGAAGGTAGCACAGAGGAAGTACCAATGATGGAGCGGTGTGGGATTCCGGCACCTGCGCCGAGAAAGGAGGAGGTCGGCAAATCTTGGATAGTCGTGTGGGAAGAATTACGAGAAGCGGTAGTATGAAGAATATCTGGTGAAATGGAGAGGAAGGCCTGTGGAAGATTCGTCCTGGCTATCTAAGGCAATGGTTGACTGGTTGGGTTTTCCTCAACCATCTGAGACATGACGGGGTCACTTCTCAAATTACCCTGGGTGTCTGATGCAGGAGCATCCAGTGGTGTAAGGGCAATCTTGCATCACTCAAAAATAGTTAAATTTCAAGTTTCTCTATTTTTAGATGTTTTTACATTTTTGGATACCCTTTTTGTCATAATGAAATTCCCAATTTACGGTTTTTATTTTATATTCCTAGGTTGAAAGATATTGCAGTTTTAGTTTC
Source organism: Sequoia sempervirens (assembly GCA_007258455.2). Lineage (NCBI taxonomy): Eukaryota > Viridiplantae > Streptophyta > Pinopsida > Cupressales > Cupressaceae > Sequoia > Sequoia sempervirens. The sequence continues at coordinate 286,096,602 of VDFB02271358.1, forward strand.
CAGTTGCTGAAAATCTTCTGAGTTAGATTTGAGGCACTTGGAGCTTCCGGATCAGCCCCGAAACTTGCCAAAATTGGCATAGCAAATTTCAAGCGCATTCTTGACTTCGAGACCTTTCCAACGGTTCGAACGGTTCATGAATAGGAGAATTGGATCAAAAGTTATGGCCCTGCGAAGTTGGTGCACTACAGAATCTGATTGCAAATGCTCTTTTGAAATTGAACTTCATGTTGTGAACTTTGGTGACAAAGCTGCCCTAAACTCAAATTTGAATGTTGTTTGGCTCCAAACTAAAGAGGAGCTCTATTTATGGGTGGGTTTCTAATTTTTGGGTAACTTTTTGGGGACAAGCTCGCATATTGCGAAAGGGTGATTCTGTAGCTTTCTGTAACTTGCATGTGTTGTAGAACTTGGGAATTTGAGATCCTCTGCATGTAAGAAGCCCCATTTTCTGAATAATAAAATTTCTCTTGTTTGTGGGTTATTTTCTATGTCTCGGGTTGTGCCCTCATTAGGCATATTGGACTGACCACTTCCCTATTTTCCTAAAATTCCATCTCACCCATTGAATCAACTCAACATTACACCATACATAAGCATATATCAGTAATACACTATCCAATTCATTCTCCAATACTATACCACTACTTTGTACGAAAATTATGGATCAAACAAAAAAACCACCATAACAAGTGCAAGACATGGAAGAAGACACAAGCAAATGGTAAACAACTTATTCCATTTCCCTATCACATGCATTCCTGCATTGCCCAAATATAATATTTACATTTCTCTCAATTTTTGTAGAACAAAAGATAAAAAAACCATATCAATTGAAGACTTAAATGCAAAAAAAGTTGGTGACACATTCCAAGGTGACATACTTGTTGTCTACAAAGTAGCATTGGACAAATTCAATAGAACACGTGAATTATTGCATGCAGATCTCATAGATCTTAAAGCGGAAATGATAATTACACTAAATATTAGTGGAAATCTTGTGCAAGAACATGAGAAAAAAATAATTCTAGGATTGAGAGTTTCAATATTAGGCTTCCAAATTGTACCTAGAACAAATTATGATAGAGGAGATTGTGATTGCATACTGATATTGACAAACAAAAGCACAACTGAGAGCATGCCTCACTTTTCTATAGACTACTACTTCATTCCAAATACAACTATCATCTAGCTAAGTTAGTAGCCACAAATCAGTATCCAATTGGAACAATAGGTGCTTTGGTTGTTGTCTCTATGAAAGTAGGCAACCAATATGTAGTTGATATCAAAGATGGTAGAGAAGAATTTGATAGAGAGCAGGTACAAATGTCTCGCTAGCATATGCCAATAATCCATTTTAACCCTTTTTTATAGCATTGTGGTCTCTACTAAAATTTCTTTGTAACAAAAACTAACTTTCTCATTGCCACACAGCTGCAACTGCATCCATCTCATGAACAATAATACTTGCAAATAGAGGAATGACTACACATGAACAAAACTCCAACATTTCTTTTGAAGAATATCCTAAAAAGCACAGATAAAAAGAACACATTCCACATGGGCTGATCAACATTTATTTTCAAATTGAATAACAAAAGAACAATGGACAAGCTAACTGCTTTGATGCAATCACCATTTAAGGTGACTTTTTAAAAATCTTATCGCTCTCTCATTTAAATTTTTTGAAATTGCCCCTTCTAAAAATTTACATTCACATGTTTTAGGATCAGGCACATTAAAAGCAACAAACACACTTTCAAATCCATTTGAATCTTTTTTCCTGACTTACAATTACAAATTCAAGACTTGCGACATGCTACAATAGGAAACCACTAATTGCAACCAATGTGACAAGGAAGTGAATTACATATACTTACTTCATCCTAAGACTATCATCATAACAAATGACAAGCAAAAAATCAATTGTTCAATTCAAAACCATAACCTCCAACAACTCTTGCCCGCTCTTCAAAACATGAAATATGAAGACCACATCAAGGAAAAATGAATAGTTATATTTGCACTTCAGGACTTCGTCACCAAAGGCCATTTCAGCCTCAATCAAAACAATGCCAAATGTATAGATTCTATTTTCTTAACTTAATGAATGACATATGCTACAACAAGGTACAAAACAATACTGATACAAATAATTTTTTCCCTCTTCAATTTACAAAATATGTTTACAATTATATAAAAATATTGCTCTTGTACTAATCATAATAATTACATTGCAGGTGATGAAGAAAAAAAAGCAAGTGCAAAGCTACCTTCCATTGCATCAACCTGCACTTCTCTTTTTGTTATGCTTGTGTTCCTAGCTTTTTGGCCTATATCACTACATTTCATGTTTTATGGATTAAAAATTCTTGTCACTCTCATTTTACAATTGACATCTTTTCCCTTTATATGTTAGACAATACTTAATTTTCTCATGTTCCCCTTAAAATAGATTAAAATCCACTATTACAGCTTTTAAGTATGCTATATGTCACAAATATAAAACATGCATGTTTTTAATGGGAAAGTTACTATTGCAATTATTGCATTTGAATTTGACATACTTGGTTGGCCAATCAAATTCAATAGTTTAAAATATTTTTATATTTTCCTATAGTTCCAAATTTAAGCACATATTTTCCATGTCTCAAATTTATCATTTATCTTTTTTCCTATCACATCAAGTATATTTGACAAACTTTATAATATGTTTTTATTTTTCTTACTTACTTAAACAAAGAAGAGTAGAATACCTACTCCATGAGATAGGAAAAGAGATAAATGATAAATTTGAGACATGAAAGATTCACTTGATACTTGATTGAGTTTTCTTTGATCTATTTTCCCAAGAACTTAGTTTTTGTGGATAAATCAGTACACAACAACATCCACTTTATAACAAAACATAGGGAATGCACTGAACATTTTTAGCAGAGCAACAACACCCAAAAGTTCCTTGACAAACATGATATGCTAGTGTTAGTCAAAGGGGCCAATCCTAAATAGGAATGCTTGTGTATTCTCCCACATCCTACACACATCATACAGGTGGACAAATTGCATGGATGGTGAGAATAGTATGGTTGTTACATGTAAACGTGTGACAATATTGAGTTGAATCTACAAATCCTATGAACAAAATTTTGTAAATCAATTGTTATAACTCACCAAACTTTATATTAAGTTATTAAATAGGTTGTTATCCCTTACAATAAATTTTTTATTAACTACTGTACCTTCTTTCATTAGTTTTGTTGCTCTTTCATAGAAACAGAGGAAAAATGTCCCCATGCTTCTGTGCTCCTGCAACTAGAGTTATCGCTTGTTGTTACAAGCCTTGATGAGGGAAATGGGTACAATGCATGGAATATGCTATGAAACCAATAAACATGGAACAGTTGAAGCTAAGGAGTAGGTTAAATTCAAATTTTGTAGGCTTTTTTCTTATCCTAATGCACCCTACAACAATAGATGCATTGACCAATTTCCCAAGTAAAGCAATACTTTTTTAGACTAATGTTATAATGCTAGATATGTGTAACTGTTTCCTTTGGAATTCAGACATCATAAGAAAATAAAAATTACAAAATGGAAAACTAAATAATTTGGAAAAGGTCTCATCGACCTTGCAGGAATTTAATGCAATAGTTATAGATTGATTGACAAGCATACTATATCCAATGCACATCATACAATTGCAATAGTGACCTGCCCTGATTGTAACAGTGACTTTCCTCTAAGCAAAATTGTCTTTCTATTTTCTAGTTTTGCATGAAACAAATTCAAAATTACAGCCTCTCCAGAGAATAGGTAATATACAATCTAATTAATGTACTAAGCGAAACATTGCATATGACTTGCATATCACATCATTGCAATTGTGCACATCTCTGACTACAACATTATTGAAATCAAATGATTGCAAAGGTTGCTTGCTTATCGACATAAATTAGGAAAATTCAAACAATTTGCATAATTTTTCCAAACATTTGAAGAATCAAACTTCATTGGAAACAAAGGAGAAAAATCATCAAAAATTCTGACCTCGTAGTCTCTTCTTCAAGAATCAAGTATATTTGTAGCTCTACAGGTCTTTCTCTCCATTCAATTCCAAAAAATGGTTCTTGTTACAAGGAGAATTTTAACAAATGACCATAGATGATTACACATAATATGTTATTCATAAACATAAAACACAAAAGCACATGACAAAATTAAAAATAAAATGCAAATTGTCTCATCCTTCTGACCATATGCACTTCATGTGCCTAGCGTTTTTCCCAAAGGAAACTTACTGTTGCAATCAATCCATAATCAATGTATTTGATGCATTCACAATTAACATGACCTTTCCCAAAGCATTTAGTTTTCCATATGTAGCTTGCTTCTCAACTTTTACTATTTCATGTTTATGACATACATAGCATATGTCATGTACTATTACTTTGGTAGAACTTCTAAGTTAGGTTTTCTAAACAATACACTAATATCCATCTCCATTTGTTTTACTAAATAGTGAAATTTCTTGTACATTTAATCTTTGATATGCTGCAAAGCAATAACAACTTACCTCTATGGCTTTCTGCAATATTTGGTTGTTCTTCTACACATGTCCTCTTCCTTCAAAAAAATAATACACTTCTCTATGCCTCAACGTTCTTCACAGGATTTGTAGATCATATTCTAATGCATCAATCAAGGGAAAATTTTATTTAAAGTCTATATTCTCACATGTTTGCATGTAACACCCTTGCCTTTCTCACTATCCATGCACTCGGTCGCTGTCTAGAAGGTATGCAACATAGCGAAGCATAAACAAGCATTCACGTTTACATTTTTTCACCGTCAACACACTACGAGGTATTGGGATTGCTCCATACCACTAGCCTTAGCATTTTGTGTTTCTCAAGGCACATTTCTATGTTGTTTCCCTTCCTTAATGCATCGCTTTAATTATTTGATACCAATTGTTTTTGGCGCGAATTTTCAATGATGTAAGTGGATTAATATTTGAAAGTAAATTAATTAATATTAAACCTCCAGTCTAGCTATAAAGTTGTTATTCCTATTGAATTTACTTTTATTGGCCTATTTTTCATGGGAATGTGTTCTTTTCTAAATTTAGGGTAAATAAAATTAATTATAATTAGTTTATTTAACTGAATGAATTGAATTTAGAAATAGTATTTAAATATATTATAAAAAATATAAAGATGGTTAAAATATTTAACTATGTGGGATAGGAATATATTCTATTATACCTTGTACTCAATGAATATATTCTATTGTACCATATCCACCAATTATATAATCAACATCTATACAGACATTCAAAAATATTACTATTAATTGAACATAATTATATGACACTAAAGAAGATAAAATACTTTTAAATTTTTACCTTATTACTAATATTTTTATTTTATGTCTTACATATCTAGTTAAAATGATTTATATGTTAACAAATAACTATGTTTAGTAGATATTTTTTTAAATATGGCCTTCTTTGTTTCTCACAATATGGCATTCACTTTGCCCATTTCCCTATTACTACCTTGACAAATAAACTCTCCACTTTCATACTAAACCAATTTAAATTCCTAAATTACTTTTATATAAAAAATTTATTAATATTATTTAACAAGCACACAAAAAATATGAATTTTAATATACACTTGTTTCAACAAGTTTTAGTGCACAAAAACAATAAACGAATTTCACAATATCAATAACATACTCCAGCTTCTATATTTTTCTTTTCACATGATATAGTTTTCTATTTCATTTGTTCTACTTTTATGCGTTTAATGCAAAACTATAAATTTAAACTAAAATTAATCAAAATATACTAAAAACTTACATTTAAATTTTACTATTCATTTTACAAATCTTCAACCATATTCTTCATTCCCCTTCCAACCTAAAATCTCCTTACTTGGTGGCAAGAACTCAACACACTGCATCACTTGTTAGTAGTAGAAATTTAACTTCACCATCATCATGTAAATTCATCAAAATATCTTAACCTCATCAATATTATTCTAAGCATACATTAGCTTTCCCTAAAATATATGCATAATGATCAAATATGTCCTCATTAGCATAAATAGATATATCCAAAATTTTAGTAAGAGGACACTCAAGGTGATACATGATAATAAAAAAAATTCTTCATGTTTCACCTTATTAAATGGTAACATATTGGAGGATTATTTTCCATAAGATTTTGAGCAATTTATATATGATTAGACAAAGATAAAAATTAAATAAAAATCACAACAATATTTATATCTTGGAAGAAATGCAATCAAATTTAAAACTATGATATGAAAATTATAAAATTGGAAAGAATATGTAAACCTTAGGTGGGATTGAAATATCATTGTTCACCTAAATATAGAGAATTTAACTACACCATACACTACTCTAGGTCTTATTAGATTATAATTCACAATAAATTTTAGGCAATCCTAAATTAATAATAATCAAGATTAATTTAGCTCTATTTTTTAATGTAATTATGTAGTTGATGATGGAGATAAATCTGTCATATGTTCAATGATTTTAGTCTAGGTTGTACTATTGGAGATCTTTGATTTTGATACATACCCACTCAATTATTTTGTGATTCTTAGGGACAATATCATGCCAAAAAATTAGTTTTTAGATTTTCTATTATCAAGGAGATATATCCTCTATTTTCTTACTCTTTTATACCATCACTTTCTAATTTATTTAGTTATTTAAAATGGTTGGTTCAAAAATTCACCTTTGGAGAACTATTATGTTCAAATGGAAGGCTTAGACATTCCTTCTTAATGATTCATCCCCTTTACCATTGTTGTCCAATAAATTAATATATACAAAGTATGTATGTAGGTGATTAAGATGATGGTCCTAATTATCATGAAATCAATGATCTATCCCTGTAGTAGGATGTACAATATAGAGAATCAAGGCATAGTACAAAATAGGAAATAGGTTACAAAAAACCTATAAAATATCCCAAAAGGGGGATAAGGAACTATTAAAAAGGAAGGCCCATAATCTCTAACTAGCCTAGAGCAAAGACAACATAACATAAAAGAAAAATATATGATGTAGGAGCATCCGAGCTCACAAGCAATCCTGAATCACCAAAAATAAATATTTTATTTTCTTGTTTAAATTTTGCATATTTATTGTAGGTTGGAGTTTTAAGAGAATATTGTGTATTTTTTAAGGATGAAATACTTATTTTATCAAGACTTGGCTTCCATTCAAAATCAAAGGAAAAAAAAGGTGTTTAATGTGATTTTAAAATTATTATATTGGAAAATTTCAATGTTTCAAGGGTTGAAGTGGTCCATTGGAAATTATAAATTGAAAATTAATTAATTTTATCAATTTGGATGCCTAGAGAAGTTTTAATGTGGCAAGTGGCATTTGGCATTCCATCTTTTCAATTTGCATGCCTAGAATGGAGGAAAATGCTAGTGATATTTGGAAAAAAATTTAATGAATTTAGTTTTCAATTTAAGGTGAATGAGCATGACTTAGTTCATGATTTTATTGATTTTTATGAAGCAATCAACAACAGCAAGGTTGGAGAAAGAACTTGCAAACTGCTCTTGAGAGTTGCACAAGAAAAAGTGTAGAAAATCAGCTTGTGAAGAGAAGAGGAATAGGAGAAGAGAAGAGGGATTTTATAGGTGTTCAAGGAAGCCATGAGGGCTGCATAATGAAGAGAAAAAACAGATTTTAGAAGATGAGTGAAGTCAAGAAGTTTTGAAGACATGAAGATAAGCTATAGGAGTTGCGGGTGGAGTTGAGGTGCTAGAAGGTGAATAGTTTACAAGAGCTCACATAGTTGAGCATATATTATGTTTGAATGTTATTTTATTTGCATATTTGATGTTTGTAAGGGTTTTACTTGCTGTTCATCAGTCCATTGATGATAGAAAATTATTTGTAATCAGATTTTTTTGATAGAAAAATTCAGTGGTTTCATGTGCAAACAATTTGTTGAGGTTAATTTGCAATCTCCTTATTTTGTTTTAGCTATTG
>VDFB02271358.1:286104750-286128359 GCA_007258455.2 Sequoia sempervirens
CCCCATTCCACCTTGTTTATGGCTTAGAGCTTATATTCCTTGTACACCTTAGGATACCCACCCTCCAATTTATCAATACCTTCTACAAAGAATCGAAGGGAAGCCCATTTAGTTGAATTACTTCACTTGAAAGAAGTACGTGATTGTTCCATTGAAATTTTTTCCAAACATCAGGGCATGGTCAAAATATGGTTCGATCGATGAGCCAAAGTAAAGGCCTTTAGAATTGCTGATCTAGTCCTATGTTGGGACAAGGCCCATGAAAAGAAAGGGGGACATGACAAATTTGACAAGCTCTAGCTTGGCCCCTTTAAATTTTTTGAAATCCTCAGAGATAATGCTTTCCACCTCAAGGCATTAACTGGTGAAGATCTCCTATTTCCCATGAATGAGTAGCACCTCAAGCATTATTTCCAAGCTTGAGCTCTCTCGAGCAGTTCATGTAAATATTTGTATATAGGTTAGTTTAGGTTTCTTTTGGTTTCTTTGCTTTGCCACTTTGCTCCTTCGCGTCACTTTTTTTTTGCTCATTTCCTGATCATTTTGTATCTCTGAGAGGATGTTCTCTATTTTTGTTATGGTGGCCATGCTCAACTCGATGAATAGTTCACTCTGCTACATGATTTTAGTGTTCTTTCGATAACTATTCACTCTTAACTATTGGTCTTTGATTGTTGCTATGGAATGGTGTCCTTATCTAAACTTTTTCTTGACCTAGAATGTGACCCTTAGTTGAATCTTATCATGTATCATCTCAGATCATGTACAAGATAAACATTAATGGCTTCTAAAGAGCTATGTAGTGGTTATTATGATGACCTAACAAGAAAAAATCACAAGTCTAGTTCAGTGACTGCTGTGGTTCCAAGCCCAATATAAGCTTCGATGCTTACATGGTTGAGCAAGAGAAATAGTATCAAAAGGGAAATCAAAAGAAAAGAAAATAAATAAATGTTAAAATCAAGCAACTGTGTGGGTGTGCAGACAACTCTACTAGGGCTATGGATGCCCATCTAGTAGTAGAGCAATGTTCATGAGGTCACAATGACAACTCTATCGGGGCTATGGGTGCTTGAATGGTAGTGGGGCAATGTCCAGGTTACTTTTGGAGTTAGACAATTCATGTAGCTTGCTTGGTCTGATTAACTAAAGCTTGTCATAGTTTCTAAGGAAAGGGGAATGGATTCACTATGCATACACACTTCTAAGATTCTTTCATGATTTGATTCAGCCAAGGATCTCATTCTCCTTTGAGTCCCCTAGTTCGCTTTTGGAGACCGACCCCTAGTTTGTGAAACAAGAGATTCTAGGTTTTGAATGAGTATTTATCCTTAGAACACTTAGTAGCATTCTCTAGTAGAGTTGTCATTTGTTGCACCTACAACACATGCCCCATTCAGAATGGGGGCCCTCTCTTTTCGCTTTGCTAAGTTGCTTTTGACACTGCCTCATTTTTCATGCCTCTTTTTGAGTCCTAAGTGATCAAGAAGTCTTAGAAGAATCATCCCAAGTTGACCAAGTTTCACCATTTCCCAAATTTCCAACTCCTTGGCCTTGGTGGGGTTCTATTGGTAGTCTTCCTTCAAATATTAAAGTTGACGTCCTTTGGGAAATGTAGATCCACCCTTGCAGGCTGCCCTACATAGGATTCCCTTACATCACCATTCTGAATGACTGACTCAAAGCATCTTTCTACCCCATGGGACCTGCGGCTTCATTTTCCTCTTTCATCGCTAACTGGCCAAACAACCAATCTTTTACTATCGTCCACTTAGTGGACCTTGCTACTTCTGGATTTACCCTTTTCAAAATGCATGTCCACCAACTCTGGTTGCTGCCATACTTGCGTTAATTTCTAGCATTAAATTCTATGATTTCTATAAATAGTAGGCTTGACCCATCATTTTCATCATTAGAAGTTTCAAAAATCCTATTAGAACCTTCTGCCAACGCTGCCCTTACGCCCGCAAGACTGTCACAATTTGTGCCTCAATTGTTTGCAGTTCTCTTAACCTTATTCATTGGGTTCTTCAAGTTGGTCCTCTTTCGCAAGCCATATTTTGAGTTTTTTGTAAAATTCCTTGAAATTTGTTAAATTTCAAAGAAGAAAACTAAGAACTAGTTAGATGAGACCCCGACAAACAAAACCCACAAGTCAGAAATTTCATACCTTCAAAAATTTCCCACTAGACACATGTGGAACTTGGACCTCTAGCAGCAGTTCTTGAACCAGGGCATTCATGCCTTGTGCGCTCACAAGGTTCCCGCTGTCATTTCCTTTCCCTTAAGCACCAAAATTCAAAATCGTCCAATGCCTTCATCGGGCCTGCCCTCGCAAGAAGACCCACCTAGTCTGCCATCCATCTTTGGCTTAACCAGAATCCATGAAACGCAAAAGAATTATCCTTCAAGTCCGCTAGCACGGGCCTCCACCTGTATTATTCCCTTTGAGCCCTGCCATTTCAAATGACCATCTAATCCTACCCTTCTGCTAGGTGGGTCCCATCCTAGTGGTCGCTGATCAAACTTAACCACACCAAAATGACCAAGTCCTAACCCATTGTTGAATTATCAATGTGGACTTCCATTCGTAGGTATCCACCTAAGGATTTCCATTTTCAAATGACCTTAGTAACTCATTCATCCACCTGGCAGATCTCGCCTTCCTATCTGTTGTTCGATCTCAAAACCAAGGAAAATTATGTGATGCAGACCATTCAATGCGAGTCTCTGTTGATCTTTCACCGTTGCATAAATGACCCCTTGAAACAACGGAACCATAGAGTCCTCCCGATGGGTGGGTTTCGATCCCATCACTACTATCTAATTTCCTCTATGCCAAAAATGACCAAGTTTTGGCTCTTGCATGAGCCTCTCCTTGCAGACTTCTATCTGTGGCCCACCATGGCGAGTCCACCATTTTAAACAGCTACAAACATCCATCTTTCCTCCCTGCAAAACCCACACTTGTGATCACCATTCGAGCTCAAAGAAGTGAAAATTGCACAAGTAAAAGGGAATTTGCAGGCTGCCCCATGTAGGTGGCCGCTTGCAGGAAACCATCTTATCATCACCGTGCCAAAATGACCATGGAGCCTTGTCAACCCGCTATGCGAGATCCAACCTTGTTGTTTCCCTTAGACTATCTGCTAAACAATGAGCCATGCCTATGCTATCTGTGGACCCAATGATGCAGGTCTCCTTTGGCAGAGTTTTGTCCCACCTTTGATGTTCTGAATGACTATCCTCTAGTGCCTTCTTGTGTCTTTTGGTCCGCACTCATCTGAATAGTTTGAACTTCAAAGATATACTGACAACCATCCCTTGAGTCTATGGGCCCCATCTAGCAGGATGTCGCTTGTGGTGCACCACCTTGCCAAGGCCATTTTCAAATGGCATAGCCTCAAATGGCCAAGCTACTGCCTGCTCCCACATGCCTTGAGTCTGCACTCCTAAACGATGGACTTAACACCTCCAGAAGCTCAAAGTTTTATTTGAACCACGTGTTGAAATGATATGACCTACTTGTGGGCCCAAATTTAAGGCCAAATATTGATGTAGGTAGAACCCTGTGGGCCATCATGCCCTGATTGCTATCCCTCTTAAAACTACCTTTAGAATGACTGCCAGCCCAGGGAAGTATGCACCTCTAGGCCGACATTGCTATAGATTCCTCAAATGAGCAGCTAATGATGATTAGAGAAAAATGTTAGGATCTTTGAATGATGAATTACTTGATTTAAAATCATTTTGTTAAATTTTGGATAACATCCCTCATGTTTTTATGCTTGAATGTGCTTACCGTTCATTTTCTGAAAGATATATGGAACTAGCTACAGGACCTTCAAAGGTGGTCGTCAAGAAAGAAAAGGGAAAGACATCAGCCAAGTCACCTAGGGGCAAGGAAGGTAAAGACCAAATGAAATACAAGTTCCAAGGGGAACCCCTCAATTCCAAGGTCAACACAGACTGGAAGGAGATCTCAGATACCAACTTGGGGCATATTGAAATTGACAAATTCAAGCAGAGGTTCATTCTCAACCCTACCATAGAAAATTCCAAAAGAAATAAAAGAAGTGGGTTGGCCAAGGCTGTCAATTTCCCACCTACCCTCATTTCCCTTGAACTTGTATTGGACTATAGGGAGGCCTATCAAGAAGACACTAAAAGAATAATAGATAAGGATGGAAACATATTGGCTAATTTCTCTGCCAAGTCTATCAGACAAAGCTTCCACATACCAACCTTTGATGAAATGGAAGAAGAATCTATAGAATGTGCTAAAACCACATGGGATGTTGACCCCCTCCAGTGCAAGAAGCTCATTAATCAATATTGGATAAAAGAGAAGAGGGGCAGTGTGAATAAGGTGTCACAGGAGCTCTTCAAGAATGATTTTCACAAATATTACCATGACTTGGTAACCTTATTTAGTAGAGTCATGGGTCTTTCGACTGCAACTTTCTTCTACGAATGTATGCTATACTTTATTGAAGAAATCATTAGGGGAAAGATCCAATTTCATTGGGTAGGCATTATCAACAATTGCCTACATGATCAATTTGTGGTAGTGAAGAAAACATCATGGTTCTACATGACATCATACCTGGTTTAATTACTCATTTACCATGCCCAATACAGGGGATTATTTGTAGCCCCAAGCTTGAATCCAAGAAGGGAATTGAAGGTATATGATAAATATCCGCAACTCCAATACAGGAACTTCAAGGACTATTGTAGAGTTAATGATGCCTTCATCAGGCATATCATTAGATTACTTGGAGGTGACTTTGAAGGAAGGGTCACACATAGTGTTAATGTCTTCATCCACTGCTTCAGCTTCCTATTTATTCAATTTCCCAAATTTACATACATCCAAGCCGGGGGTTTCTCAGAGAAACCATATAAGCTATCTCGGTACACAAATGACTAGTTGATATTGCAAGAACTCTCATGGCAGCTATAACATGCACATACCATTCTAAGCCATAAGCATAGGGTGGTGATCACTAATCCCCTCACGTTTGGTCAAGGAATATATGCACTTTTCGCAACCCAGTGTGCGGAGTATTCTGACAAGGAATTGAATGAGTATAACTTGGAGTTCCACATTGCCCGACCACAGATGGATCCATATGGAAATATAAAGAAGGTAGTTAGGATAGAGTATGCCCATCTGCATAATGTTGAAGACTTTTGGGTCAATTGAAAAGATGATAAGAAAGTGCGTATGAGGCATTACATGTGCATGACAACGTATTTTGTCAAAATAGTTAAGTTGTTTCCAGTGCCTGATCAAATTGTTGAAGATGAAAACACAGTGATTGATCCCAGGTATGATGTCATTTCCAACCTACCATCACATTTGATTGACTGGGATGAGGAAGAGGTCAATGACCTTGATATTATGATGAAGCCCATAGAGGAAAGAACAAAGCAATGGATTGATGGGAAGATTGCACAACTGAAGCTGCAAGGGGCTACCTTAGCAAATGGAGAGGTCAAGGATGAACCTGAAAGAAAAATTTCCAATACCTCTGCCACTGCTACTTCATCCAAAGAGACTTCAGCATCTCCTCCCACTACATGGTCCTGGAAGAGAAATGAAACATTTGAACACCAACCAAAACCTAGGGTATACTCAAGGAAAGCATTGGAAGGTGAAATTTCCAAGAAACCAAAGAAGTCAGGAAGTTTCACAGAGATGCCCACCATATAGGAGGATCCACTTTGTGAAGGAGAGGAAGAAGAGGCTGAGCAACCAAAGTCCCCACCTGCTACTTCCACTCTCACAGTCACCACTACTACTGTTGCCACTATTGTTGCTCCTCCACCTACTTCTCAGGTGACAGTGGCCTCTTCTCTGCCTATAATGGAGATTTTGGTTCACCTTGCCTTTACTTCCCATAAAACACAAGTTATGGTCATAGATTCCTCATCTACCACCACTTCTCCACTCTCTTCCTCCTCCATGTCTCCATCATCAGTTCTCCCATTAGCTACTACAACGATTCCAATACCTACTCTCTCACTCCTAGAATCTTTGGCTCGACAAATGTAAAACATACTGATAGAGCTATCTGGGATGCTAATGAACCCCACAGTACAAGTTGCCCTGGTGTAGGTTGTTGCTAGCCTCCTTGTTCTCCTCCAACTAAACCACCTACAATGGAGGAAATAATATAGATCTCCAAGGATTTGGAGAGGCAAGAGAGGGAAGCAACCAAGGAGATGGAGGAAGAAGCAAATAACTACCATGAGCACCCTGAATATCAACATCTAGTGATTGATAAGGTGGTGCACGAGGAGGGGGAAGAGGGAACATAGTCCTTTGAAGAAGATGTTGAAGAACCAGGCACAAAATATATCATGGAAACCTCCGACCAAGAATTGGAAGAACTTTCCAAACAACTTAGGGACATCAAAGAAGTGGAAAAACAACCCTTTGATGAGGAAAAGAGAGAGATAGATGATGAAATGGAGGTAAACACTGAACCTCCAATAGGGGAGAAAGGTAAGAGCCCCAAACATGATGAAGAAATGTATCCTTCAGGGGAGCAAAAAGAAAGAGAAAGAAGAAGAAAATCCTAAAGAAGAGGCTAAAACATGGAAAGGCGTAGAAGCAAAGCATCACAAAGAACATGGGCATGAATAAGAAGAAGAAGAGAAAACCTCTAAGGGGGAGGAAAACCCCATGGAGCATACATCTGTTGAATGCCTAGGAAGAGAAACAATATTTATTAGGGATTTAGATGAGGAAGAATAAGAAAAGACAAAGCAGGAGACTCTGGGTAGCAAAGCAATGGAAATTCAATGTACCTGCGAGGAAAAAGGTGATCACGAATCACCAAAAGGGGAATCCCAGGTGCCTGAATTGCTTGAAAAAAAATTAGAGAAGAAAACCTAGACCCCAATGGATCCAAAGGTGAAGCTGGAAGCCATTCTAGCCCAGGCACAAATAAGCAAAAAAAAAGGAAAAGAAGCCAAGAGTAAGATCCCACCTGACAATGGATGCATCAGGATTTAGGACAGTATAGATAGCCACTCCGATAATGGGGGAAGAAGGGATCAACTATAATATTTCTACCATTGACTTGGGGACAATAACAATAGAGCAAAAAATTCACCATCTTCAAGGATCTATTGCTACTATTGTGCATCAAATGCATAAAGACAAGACCTCTAAAGAGGAACTAAAGGAACAAGTGGTGGATCTAACAACATACATTCAACAATGGTCTTCTATGGAAGAGCTTCCCACCATGTCATCCACACCACCACAACTATTGTCCAAGGACCACATCGACAAATTGGAAAGAAGAAAGAATTGGATGAAGGCCATAGAGGATTGGTTCCAACAGGTTGTCTACAATGGAAACATGGGCATTGGTCGCACTGTCAGGACAAAAAAAAAGTTCTTGGAGGTACAGAAACAACTTGAAGGCACGAGAAAATTCTGCACAAAATTCCCAGAGCTGTATAGGATTACATATCCTAAAATTGAGGCAATCCTTGAGATGCCCGAAAGAACATGGGAAAAGGAGCTTGCTTTGGTAAAGGATGATCACTGGCTTGTCGAGACATGGAAGCTAAGGCTCAACCATAGGAAAGAGATATTGGTACGGTTGTCCCATGAAGTGGAGCTTGACATTGATTGGGCTAAGTAGATCTGGACAACCTATGGGTAGTATTTGAAATTAATGACAGATTATGATATGCCCGCCATTTAGCTAGATCTGGAGAAGATAAGGTCACTCTTTCATAAAAATATGGAGAAAGGAACTACAGATGCACTTACGCTAGATTTTATGGGTTTTTTTGCACGAGCCTTCACCCAATCCGAGCAAGTGAGGAAGAATACTCCCAAGTGTGATAAATATTGGGATGTAAT
Source organism: Sequoia sempervirens (assembly GCA_007258455.2). Classification (NCBI taxonomy): domain Eukaryota; kingdom Viridiplantae; phylum Streptophyta; class Pinopsida; order Cupressales; family Cupressaceae; genus Sequoia; species Sequoia sempervirens. Next base: position 286,112,642 of record VDFB02271358.1, read on the forward strand.
CACCAGTCAATCAAAGAAATTAAACTTCCAGTTCTTCAATCTAATATTTTGGAGTGGAACAAACTTCTAGCATTGATCAGAAAGTTTGTGGAATATGCTACTGTGAAGAAACAAGAAGGAAATACGGTTATTAATGATGAACTCCTCACAAAGTAGCTACAACAAGGTAATCAGCTAAAAGACAAAAGAGCTACAGTGCTTCCCACAAGAGGAAAAAATAGGCTAAAAGACAAAATGTAATTTTAAATTGTAAGATATTTGGGGGTAGGTGAAATCCTAATTTGTAGTGAATCTTGGCCACACAATGAGATTAAATCTTGGCAATTTTTTTTAATTTTTGGACACTATAAATAGGGGGTCTCCTCTCATTTTCAAGAGAGAGTTGAGTTGTTGTAAAGACATGTTGTTGGAATGTTAATAGAAATTCATTGATATGGTGGATTCTTGAGTTCCAACTTCATGTTGCATGATTCTTCTTCTCATAGTTAGTGAATTTGGATAGATTTATTTTGTTGCTCTATGTGTTTTAGCTTTATTTGGTAGATTAGTTAATGTTGTTTATTGGTGGTGAAGAATTCTAATATGTTGATGCCCTTTCTTGTTCATGCTTTTTGTTGTTTATTGATGATAAACTACAGTGTAAAGCTAGTTTGAACATTATATGAATGTTGCACTTAAATGTTATCTCTTATTCATGGTATATGATGAATGAAAGGTTGAAAATATGCAGACCTTAGAAGATTGCATTGGTTTCATGATACTGTAAGTTGGTTTGGTTAAGTGGAACTTTGTTTTGGGAAGGCTTTCCATTGTAGGGTCCTTCATTATCACTGTTCATTGGTAGTTTCAGGTCTAGGAACTTACTCCCTTCCCTACCCCTTTTGACTTTTCTTTTAAATAGGTGCTTTAGATAAAGTTCATTGCACATTGTAAATCCAAATTCGAAGATCCGAGTGGAGTTTAAGACTATTGTCTTGAACTTACAACAATAGAGAAATCCTTCAATAAATTTTATAAACTCCATCTAAGGATCTAGTTCCCCTCTAGTTTAATCCATGTGAGGCTGCCCTATGATTATCAACAATATCACATTTTACCAACTAAGATATTCCATGCATGCCATGACCTGACACTCGAGAGACCTTGGGGTAATTTTCAGCAACTTGTTGTTGGAGGTTGTCTTTCAAGAGAGGTAGTGCATTCATGTGCTACCTATGTTGAGAAGGTGCCAAAAAAACCCATCAACACCTAGCTTAGTGATTTTTCTTTCTACACTGACTTTTTTTTGTTGGCAATGTGGAGTCAAGTGGTAACAACAAACTTAATAATGCCAATAATTGATCTACACTCTCATTTTTCCAACCAAACACCACTTGCAAGTTAAGAATTTGAAGGATTGGCTTCAAATGAATTAACCTTCAATTAGCATACAAAGGATTTGAAGCATCCTCCATCAACTTGGCCCAATCATTGTTTAGACCCTCATTCAACATTCTATCAACTTCAAACCCTTTGTCTAACATTGTTGCCTCTTCATCTATGTTTGGTGACACTTCATCTATGTTTAGTTCCACTTCATCTATGTTTTTTTCCTCTTCATCTCTCACACTCTTCCATTCTATAATATCTTTGTAATAATTGAAATTCCAAGGTCTTATACCACTATGCCCATATCTTATCATATGTCGATAAATATGTCTTTTTTTTTCACCTTTCCACCAAGACAGTCATTACATGGACATGGATATTTGTCCATGTCACTCTCATTAGCTATTCTCTCATCAAATACATGGTATTTCAACCTTTGACATTGATCCATATGTAATGTTCTACACATAGCAACAAAAAATTGTAGACTAAGAGACAAAAAAATACTTTTTTAATTGAAAGGAATTTCCATAGCAATAGAGTTATTATAGAGAGCAAATAAAATAGAGATTTTAACTAATCAATTGTAAAAATTATATATTTTTAGTTTATATTCAAATTTTTGACTACATTGCATTGCACGTCTTTCAAACTCAAATCATTACTTTGCATTGCATAACTAATAATTAGATGTTGATAGATGACAAAATTTAAACTACAATATAGTATTTACAAATTAAACCTAAGTGGTTATGCAATTACTTCACATTGCATAACTAATAACTAGGAGCGGCTACCAATTGCATTTTCTTGTCATAGAATTCCATGAGACCACATTTCTTTGAGGCATTTTTTCAAAAATTTCACTACCTTGTCTATGCTACCACATTTTTCATACATGTCTACCAAAGCATTTTATCAAACAATTCACTACCTTGTTGCTATGGCTAAAATCCTAAAACAAGTGCTTTTGAACAAGATAAGGATGCTTGGAAAAAATCTATCAAAGCATAATAGTAAGCAATAACATAGACAAGGTAGTGAACTGGTTGAAAAAATGCCTCAAATAAATGTGGTCTCATGGTGATGGAATGTCATGACAATCCATAAAAATTCACTTGTCATGGCATTCATTAGGGCATTCCATCATTATGAGACCAAATTTCTTTGAGGCATTTTTTCCAAAGTTAATTTCCTTTTCTATGCTACCACATTTTTCATACATGTCTACCAAAGAATTTAATCAAATAGTTCATTGCCTTGATACTATGGCTAAAAGCCTAAAACAGGTGATTTCAAAAAAGCTATGGATGCTTGGAAAAAATCTATCAAAGCATAATAGTAAGAAACAAGCTATGGTCTCATGGTTTTTTTTTGGCATGAAAATTAATGTGATTTTATTTTCATTTTTTTGCAGGCTTAAAATGCATTTTTTTGGAAATTTTTCTATTTGAAATGGTGAAAAATATTTGTGGTCAGTTTTGTGCACTTTTTAATTGTAGGATTCTCACAGTTAGTGAAAAAGGTAGTTTTCATGAAGGAATGGAAAAGATGTGTAGAGCCTTTCAATTATACCTGTACTATGCAATGGAATTGAATCATTTAGCAAACCATGTTTTCTTCACAAGGTAGTATTTTCTTGTGGAATAGTTGACTAAGATAGCTCTTTTTTCAACTAACCACCCTCTCATGATATCTCATTCATATTATAATCTTGCACAATCTTATCATAGTAAAGGTGATTATGACACCACTTATCAAGGAAAGCTAGATGCCACATGATTTTGTGGATAGGTAGAATTGAAACTGGGAGATCTTTAGAGTTCACGTTGAGAACTGTGAGAACTTAAAAGTTGTAGGCCATATATATGCTCAATAAGGGCAGCCATAGAAGGATTTGGAAATTTTAAGGTAACTCACATAGATCCACATGATTCCCATGCATTTATCAAGATGGGTGAGTTATTAATATTGTCAGACCCTGGTGCAACCTTAGATTCTCTTAAGACACCAAAGTATCTTCTAAAGAAGAGTAGTGAAAAAGTATCCATTTAGTTGTTAAACAACATTGAGGTTCTTCATTTTGAGTGTGATGAACTAGAGTTGGCTCAAAAAAAAATTATGGAGGAATTAGGAAATGATGTTCTACCTCTACATAAATCTTTGTGGTTAGTTTTGTGCATTTTTTACTTGTAGTATTCTCACAGTTAGTGAAAAAGGTAGTGTTCATGAAGGAATGGAAAAGATGCATAGAGCCTTTGAATTATACCCATACTCTGCAATGGCATTGAATCACTTACCAAACCATTTTTTCTTCACTGTAGGGCATCATTTTCTTGTGGAACAGTTGAATGAGACAAATCTTGTTTCAAATAACCACCCTCTCATGAAATATCACTCATATTATAATATTGTACGATCTTATCATAGTAAAGGTGATTATGACACCACTTGTCAAGGAAAGCCAGAGGCCACAATATTTTGTGGATAGGTTCAATTGAAGCTGGGAGATCTTAAGAGTTCTCTCTCAAAATTTGGAAAGGTTTTGGAGGTCCACCCTGAGAACTATGAGAGATTAAAATATGTAGGCCATATATATGCTCAACAAGGACTGTCAGAGAAGGCTTTGGAAATTTTAAGAAAGGAAACTTGCATAGATCCACCTAATGCCGATGCATTTATCAAGATGGGTGAGTTATTAATATCATCAAACCCTAGTGCAGCCTTAGATTCTCTTAAGATACCAAAGTATCTTCTAAAGAAGAGTAGAGAAGAAGTACCCATTCAATTGTTAAAAAACATTGGGATTCTTCATTTTGAGTGAGATGAAGTAGAGTTGGCTCAAAAAAAAATTATGGAGGCATTAGGAAATGACGTTTTTCCTCTACATAAAACTTTGTGGTCAGTTTTGTGCATTTTTTACTTGTAGGATTCTCACATTTAGTGAAAAAGCTAGTGTTCATGAAGGAATGGAAAATATGCGTAGAGCCTTTGAATTATACCCATACTCTACAATGGCATTGAATCATTTACCAAACCATTTTTTCTTCATTGTAGGACAACATTTTCTTGTGGAATAGTTGACTAAGATAACTCTTGTTTCAACTGACCACCCTCTCATGAAATCTTATTCATATTATAATCTTGCACGATCTTATCATAGTAAAGGTGATTATGACACCACTTCTCAAGGAAAGATAGAGGCCATAGGATTTTGTGGATAGGTTCAATTGAAGCTGGGAGATCTTAAGAGTTTTCTCTCAAATTTTGAAAAGGTTTTGGAGGTCCATGTTGAGAACTATGAGAGCTTAAAATTTGTAGGCCATATATATGCTCAGAAAGGGCTAGTAGATAAGGCTTTGGAAATTTTAAGAAAGGAAACTCACATAGATCCACTTGATTCTCATGCATTTATCAATATGGGTGAGTTATTAATATCATGAGAACCTAGAGCAACCTTATATTCTCTTCAGACACCAAAGTCTCTTTTGAAGAAGAGTAGAGAAGAAATACCCATTCAATGTTAAACAACATTGGGGCTCTTCATTTTGAGCATGATGAACTAGAGTTGGCTCAACAAACTTTTATGGAGGCATTAGGAAATGATGTTTTTCCTCTACATAAATCTCTGTGGTAAGTTTTGTGCATTTTTTACTTGTAGGATTCTCATAGTTAGTGAAAAAGATAATGTTCATGAAGGAATGGAAAAGATACCTAGAGCCTTTGAATTATACTTGTACTCTACAATAGTATTAAATCATTTAGCAAACCATTTTTTCTTCACTGCAGGGAAAAGATTTCTTATGGAACAATTGACTGAGATAGCTCTTGTTTCAACTGACCACCCTCCCATGAAATCTCATTCATATTATAATCTTCCATGATCTTATCATATTAAAGGTGATTATGACATGGTATCAGGACATAATAACCCAGCCAAAATAACCTTGGACAAAATAACCCAACCAAAATAACCCAAGGACAAAATAACCTAGGGTCATAATAACCCATGGACAAAATAAACCGTGGTCAAAATAACCCATGGACAAAATAACCCATGGTCATTTTAGATCAAGCTAGTAAACTAGAAATGATATAAAGTAAATTATAAATATGATTGTGAGACACCATAGAGGCTATTTAGGTCATTTTTAGACCATATATCCATTATATACCCCTAAAATATCCTTAAAACACCTTTAATATGCTTAAATAACCTATAAAATGGTAAATAATTATAAAAATAAAGGCAATTTCGTGGGAATAAGTTGATTATTTTGAAGACACATGGATTGATAGACTAACTAAAAGAGGCAACAGACGAACACCCAAGTTTCCAATCACAATGTGGAATTGCTATTCAGCTACTCAAGATGATCTTCCCATAGCCAATAATACTATTGAGTGATGGCACAAAGGATTTAGTGAATTGCTTCAAGCATCGCATAGCTCAATCTGGAAATTCATCAAAGTGGTGAAAAAAGAATAAAGTCTCCAAGAGAATAGAATAGAGAAATATATGGTTGGATACACTGGGCAACCAAGCAGGAAAAAATACTGTGAACTCAAAGAAAGACTAAAAAGATTGGTTGATGGTTATGACAACCATAACATTTTAGATTATATAAGAGGCATCACTTATAATTTGACACTATAATTAAAAATTTGAATAATAAAGTATTTTTAGCAACATACATGTAATTTATAGATTTTGTTTTACTTTCTCTATATTCTTATGGGGATATTTTGTCCATGGGTTATTCTGACCACAGGTTATTTTGGCTTGGGTTATTATGACCCCGGGTTATTTTGTCCCTGGGTTATTGTGACCGGGTTATTTTGTCCAGGGTTATTTTGGCCGGGTTATTATGTCCCGTAACCTTATGACACCACTTGTTAAGGAAATCCAAAGGCCACAATATTTTGTGGATAGGTTCAATTGAACCTGTGAGATCTTAAGAGTTCTCTCTCAAATTTTGAAAAGGTTTTGGAGGTCCACCCTAAGAACTATGAGAGCTTAAAAGTTGTAGGCCATATATATGCTCAGCAAGGGCTGGCAGAGAATGCATTGGAAATTTTAAGAAAGAAAAATCACATAGATCCACCTGATGCCCATGCATTTATCAAGATGGGTGATTTATTAATATCATCATAACCCAATGCAGCCTTGGATTCTCTTAAGATGCCAAAGTGTCTTCTAAAGAAGAGTAGAGAAGAAGTGCCCATTCAATTATCAAACAACATTGGGGTTATTCATATTGAGTTTGATGAACTAGATTTGGCTCAAAAAACTTTTATGGAGGCATTAGCAAATGGAATTTGGGTTGAATTCATAATAAAATCCCCAATGCTAATTCTACAATTTTTCTTGCACTCTTTAAGGATACGCAATTATTTCATCGACTAGAAGAAGGTGGTGTTTCACTTGAGTTACCATGGGATAAATTCACAACACTATTTAATCTTGATAAGTTGTTTGAATAGCTACATGATACTGAAAAAACAAATCTTTTATATAGGCTAATATTGTTCAAGTTTCTTGATTATGTGGATACATATCTACATCTTGCAACCATGGATCAGACTCAAAATGAGAATCAAATAAGCCTAGAATTTATTGGGGATGCACTTAAGGTGGATAAAAAATCATAAAATGCTTTATCTATGCTTGGATAAATGTAACTGAAAATAGGTGATTGGCTTAAGGCAGAGAAATAATTAAAGTTGCACAAAGTGAATCAGATGCAAATAATTCTTATGTTAACATTTCATAGCTTTTCAGAATGAGAGGAGGGATCCAAAGGTGGAGGCACAACATCTTCAAAAGGATAGAGACCTATATTGTAAAGTGTTGGCATAGAGACCAGGAAATGTTTATGCTACAAATGAGGCAGCCATTATGCTAGCTGAAAGGGGTCAATTTGATATTGCAAAGGAAATTTTTACATAGGTATAAGAACCTATAGCAGGAAACATCTTTTTTCATATGCCTAATGTGTGGGTAAATCTAGAATTTTTTTACTTTTCATAAGGAAAGTTTGCGCTTGCAGTGAAAATGTATCAAAATTGTTTGAGAAAATTCTAATTTGGCATTGACACCCAAATTTTATTATATTTAGCTCAAGCACATTATGAAGTAGAATAGTGGCAAGATTGTAAAATAAAATTATTAAGAGCAATAGATTGTAATGATTGTTTCAATTTTTTTTTAATGTAATGAGGGTTTCAAATTACCTTTGAATTCATTGCAGAGGGCATCCCCAAATCTGATTTCACTACAAAGGGACTTGACAAATTCAAATTAATTGCAGCAAACTCCAAATTCCTTGCCCTTGCCCACCTTTTCAAAAGTATCTAGGCCCTCTCTAAATCCTTATCGCCCATGCAAGTAGCTGCTATAACTAATCAAAATGCCTCATGCCAAGCTAATGAATGAAGTGAGGTCTGGAATGAATGAATGAAGTGAGGTCAAGAAAGACAAATGAATCTACAATGAACATGAATAATCATGCCAATACATCGTACACATGAATACATCATGCCAATATTTGGCTAAATTTTTTTTAAAAAAATTGTGTACTTTGGATTTGATGACTAACTATTTAGTCATTTTTATTTCTACGACTAAATAATTTTTTACTAAACGACCAAATTAGTCATTTATTTACTCATTTATAGCTGAGTTGTAAAAAATGAGTAGAATTTAGTCATTTTTAGTTGCTGCGACTAAAAATTTTAGTCACCTAGTCATTTATTTTCCAAATTCTACTAGTGAATCTATGATTGGAAATTTTTTGTATGTGGCAACATCTAGACCAAATATTATGTAGGTAGTTGGAATGGTTGCTATATTTTCGGAAGCACCTAAAGAGACTCATGTGAAGATGGTGAAAATAATTTTTAGGTACATTTGAAGGCTACTAAATTTTGGTCTTTGGTATCCAAAGAGTGAAAAATTCACTCTTACAACATACATAGATGCAAATTAGGAAAGATCTGTAGATGACTAGAAGAGCACTAGTGGAAGCACATTCTTCATTGGAGATAGTATGGTGTCTTGGTTGAGTAAGAAGCAAGAATTAATTTGTTTATCTACAACAGAAGTAGAATACATTATTGCAGCACCATGTTGCACTTAGGTGCTTTGGATGAATTTTTTTTTGAAGGAGATGAAGGTTGAGTTAAAAGACCCTATCACTATTCTTTGTGATAAAACAAGTGCAATAAACATTTCTGAAACATAGATTTTTGGCACCCTAATCCTTTCTGCTCTTCTAAGGTTTTTCACCTAAAAGGAGAAAGTTTTGGCCCTACAGCCCTATGGTTGTCGTTGCACCAAAAGATTGACCTATTAATGCTTGATACAACTGCTAGAAGTCAAATAGGGTTGCAGATTCCTTAAGTAGGAGGCATACATTGATGACAAAGATGCAAATTGAAGTGGTTGGGTTCAATGAACTTAGGACATTGTATGCAAAAGATCTTGATTTTGTAGAGGCTTGGAAAGCTTGCAAGGAACCTATTATAGTGGAAAGGACAAGGTGGTTGGATTTCATAATCTAGGATGGCATATTATTTAAGGGAAGTCAATTGTGTATCCTGAGGAGTTCCATGAGGGAAAACCTAATAAAGGAGAAGCATAGTGGAGGAATGGCAGGACATTTTGGTTGGGATAAGACCATTGCCATTATCAGTGAGAATTATTATTGGCCTCAGTTGTCACAGGATGTGAAGAAGTTTGTACAAATTTGTAGGGTATGTTAGATGGCTAAAGGAGTGAGCCAGAATACAGGCTTATATCATCCCTTACCTGTACCAGAGAGGTCATGGGAGGATATAAGTATGGACTTTGTTCTTGGTTTGCCAAGGACACAAAGAGGGAATGATTCAGTATTTGTGGTAGTTGACAGGTTTTTGAAGATGACACATTTCATTCCATGTCAGAAGACCCATGATGCAATCCACATTGCTAACTTGTTCTTTAAAGAGGTGGTGAGGCTACATGGTCTACCAAAGAGTATTGTTTCAGATTGTGACACCAAATTTGTGGGGTACTTTTGGAGGACCTTATGGAAGAAGCTGAAGACAGAGTTGAAGTTCAGTTCTGCACACCATCCACAAATAGATGGGCAGACAGAGGTTGTTAATAGGAGTCTGGGTAACCTACTGAGATGTTTGGTAGGAGATAAACCCAAGGGATGGGACTTGATATTACCCCAAGCAGAATTTTCTTACAACAATTTTGTCAACAAAGCACTGGTAGATCACCATTCCAGATTGTGTATGGAGGTAGCCCCAGAATAGCTCCAGAATTGAGGAAGATGGACGAAGAGAAGAAAATAAGTGCTGAAGCCGAAGATTTTGTAGAACACATCAAGGATATATATGAGAAGGTAAGAGAACATTTTAACAAGATGAATATGCAGTATAAGGCTAAGGCAAATCAGAAGAGGAGGTATAAGGAGTTTCAGATTGGTGATGAAGTGATGGTCCACTTGAGGAAATAAAGGTTTCTAGTGGGAACATATAAAAAATTGAAGATGAAGAAGTTCGGTCCCTTTAAAATTTTGAAGAGGCATGATTCAGGGAATGCATATGAGGTAGAGTTGTCAGATGGATTCAGCATTTCCCCTATGTTCAACATTTTAGATTTGATAGAATATCATGAAGGTGGAATGGAGGAAGCACCAGCAATAGGGCAGTATGGCATTCCAACACCTACTTCAGAAAGGGAGGAGATTGAAGCAATCTTGGATAGTCATGTGGGAAGGAATACCAGAAATAGGCAGTATGAAAAATATCTGGTGAAATGGAGACGAAGGCATGTGGAAGATTCATCCTGGCTATCTAAGGTAGTGGTTGACTGGTTGGGTTTTTCTCAACCATCTGAGACGTGATGGGGTCACTTCTCAAATTACCCTAGGTGTCTGATGCAAGAGCATCTAGTGGTGTAAGGGCAATCTTGCATCACCTAAAAATAGTTAAATTTCAAGTTTCTTGGTTTTAAGATATTTTTACATTTTTGGATACCCTTTTCATCATAATGAAATTCTCAATTTACTGTTTTTATTTAATATTTATGGGTTGAAAGATATTGCAGTTTTAGTTTCCCAGATTTGCACCTAAAAATCTTCCAAATGAGATTTGAGGCACTTAGAGTTCCCAGAATGGCCTCAAAACTTGCTAAAATTGATGTAGTGGATTTCAAGCGCGTTATTGACTTCGAGACCTTTCCAACAGTTCAAACGGTTCGCGAATCAGAGTCCCGGATCAAAAGTTATGGCCCCGGGATGTTGGTGCACTTTCTAGAAGATACAATTGCAAATGCTCTTTTGAAATTTGAACTTCATGTTGTGAATTTTCAGCGCCAAATCGCCTAAACTCAAATTTGAATGTTTTTTTGGCTCCAAACTAATGAGGAGCTCTATTTATGGGCAGGTTTCTAATTTTTGGGTAACTTTTGGGGACAAACTCGCATATTGCGAAAGGGTTATTCTGTAGCTTTTTGTAACTTGCATGTGTTGTAGAACTTGGGGATTTGAGATCCTCTGCATATAAGAAGCTCCATTTCCTGAATAATAAAATTATTCTCTTGTTTGTGGATTATTTTCTAAGTCTCAGGTTGCGCCCTCATCAAATGGTATCAGAGCGGGTTTTCTTGAGCGTGTGGACAGATCATCGATCGTGAGGTAGTTCGCACCAAGACCGTGGTTGTGGGTCGAGGTCAAGAAAGATGCCTCCAAGAGTGGTGCCTGGTAGGCGTGGTGGCAGAAATGTTGGTGGAAGAGATGCACTGGCAGCCCTCCAGAGATAGATTGATGTGTTACAAGAGCAATTGAGAAGAGGGTTAAACCTGAGGGAGGAAAGTGAGGATGAAGGAGAGGAAGAAGGTTCAGATGTAGAAGAGGAAGAAGAAGCAATTGATCAAGACCAATTGTGGCTAATAAGGGCCATTTTGAAGATTGGGAAAAGACCTAGAGCAGAAGTCCCCAGTTATTCTGGAAGTCTAAACCCGGAAGAGTTGATTGATTGGATCAATGAGCTAGAAGAATATTTTGAGTATGAGGAAATAGAGGACCCAGATCAGGTTAAGTTTGTGAAAATGAAGCTGAAAGGCTATGCCAGTATTTGGTGGAAAGAGGTCCAGTTGGAAAGAAATCGAAGAGGAAAAGGCAATATCACCAGATGGGATCACATGGTAGAGAAACTGAAGAAGCAGTTTATACCAGTGGACTACGAGTTAGATCTGTTGAAGAAATTGCAAGGGTTGAAGCAAGGAAATAGATCTATGATAGAATATACTGAAGATTTTCACAAGATAATCATCAGAACGGGTCACACAGAGGCCAATAAGGAGAAGGTAGCTCGATATCTTAATGGGTTACGACCGAGCATTTAGGAGGAGTTAAGATTAGTCAGAATGACCACCATTTAGGATGTGTATCAGTTTGCTCTGAAGGTGGAAGAGAAGCTGAACAAAATATTTGATGGCAAGAAAAAAGGATGAGGAGGTCAAAGTGGAAGGGGCAATGGAAGACCTTCAGGAAGCCGAAATGATGATGAAAAGAAAAGTGAAGATGTGGGTACTATCTGAAGCCAAAGGAATGACAACTTCTACGCCCTCGTGATCAAAACAGTGGTGATCAAAGAGGTAGAGGATGAGGGAGATATGGACAAGGATCTGGAAGAGGTGGTTTCAGAGGAACATGTTTCAATGTGGTGAAGAAGGGCATCGAGCCTATGAATGTCTACAACACCAAGGAAGGGCAGAAAAAATTCTAGGAGATCATGGAAGGGTTGCACATGCAGATGAGGAGGCCCAATCTGAACATTCAGATGATGCTGAAAGGGGAGAAGCCCTAGTAATTAGGAGAGACCTAGTGACTGAGGAAAAGGAACTAGAACAAAGAAAGAATATGTTTCACACAAGGTGCAAGTGTGAAGGAAAATGTTGTAATGTCATTATTGATGGTGGGAGCACTAATAATCTGGTGTCAGAGGAGATGGTCACAAAGTTGAAGCTGAAGAGGGAAAGGCACCTACATCCGTATCAGATTGCCTAGTTGCAGAAAGACCACAAAGTTTTGGTCAATGAGCAGTGCCTAGTAAAGTTCAAGATCGGGAGCTACCATGATGAGGTACTGTGTGATATCATCCCCATGGATGCATGTCACATGTTGTTGGGGAGGTCGTGGTAGTTCGATAGGCGAGCTATACATGATGGCCATGCAAACACTTATTCCTTGACAAAGGATGGGGTTCGTCACAAGTTGAAACCCCTGAAGGAGACCAAAGAAAAGGTATGCAGTAGTGCTAGAATTTGTTATGTAGATGGAAGAAATTTTTTAGAAGGTATGAAGCATGAGCGGTGTGTTATGCATTGATTCCTAGAGTGAGTAAGGAGGATAGTGAGAAGGTTCCAGAAGAAGTTTCTGGGATGTTGGATGAGTTTCAGGATATTGTTTCTGATAATGTACCTGAGGGTTTACCACCAATAAGGAAGATGAGTCATCAGATTGACTTGATTCCTGGAGCTAGTTTGCCAAATAAGGTAGCTCATAGAATGACTCCAGTAGAAAATGAGGAGTTGAATAGACCGTTCAAGAGTTGTTGAAATGGTTTGATATGGGAGAGTTCCATGTGCGCACCTTAAGCATGACTAGCAACTAAAGAAGGATAGAGAGGGAGGATGTACAGATTCCCTCGAGCCATAAACAAGATAACAATCAAGTACGATCCCCGCCAAGGATGGTACGAATTCTTAATGGACCGCTTGGAGGAGCTCAATACTCGCCAGATTGATCTAAAGAGTGGATATCACCAAACATCCGCTGCATTCGAGGGAGATGAATGGAAGACTACCTTCAAGACCAAAGAGGGCCCGGTATCGAAAGTGGTTATTCATGCCTTTTGGGATAACCAATGCACCAAGCACATTCATGCGGCTCATGAACGAGGTACTAAAAGAATTTTTAGGAAGTTTTGTTATTGTGTATTTAGATGATATTTTGATTTTCAGTAAGACATTGGATGAGCATCTGATGCATATTCAGAGAGCCCTTGAGAAGTTAAGAGAAGAGAAACTGTTGATTAATCTGAAGAAGTGCAGTTTTGTGAAGAGGGAGTTAGTGTACTTGGGGTTTGTTGTCTCAGCAGAAGGTCTCAAGATGGACCCAGAGAAGATAAAGGCTATTCTAGAATGGCCTACCCCAAAAACTACTGCCGAGGTGAGATCTTTCCATGGTTTGGCTAGTTTTTATAGAAAGTTCATTAGAAACTTCAGTAGTATTTATGGACCCCTGACTGAAACAATGAGAGGGAATAAAAAGAATTCAAGTGGAGCACTGGAGCAGCAAAAAGTTTTGAATTGTTGAAGCAGAAGGTGACAGAGTAACCTGTTCTAGCCCTCCCAGATTTCAACAAGGTGTTTCAAGTGGATTGTGATGCTAGTGGTTGTGTCATTGGAGCAGTGTTGAGCCAAGAAGGTAAGCCCATTGCCTATTTCAGTGAAAGATCAAATGATGCCAAGAGAATGTATTCTATATATGATTAGGAATTTTATATGATAGTTCAAGCATTAAAGAAATGGAGACATTATTTGTTGCTGAAGGAATTTGTTCTATATACTGATCATTAGGCCTTGCAATACCTAAATAGTCAGAGAAAATTAAATCAGAGGCATACGAAATGGGTAGAGTTTTTGCAGAGTTATACCTTTGTTTTGAAACATAGGAGTGGGAATTCAAATAGGGTTGTAGATGCCTTAAGTAGGAGGCATACATTGATGACAAAGATACAGATTGAAGTGGTTGGGTTCAATGAACTCAGCACATTGTATGCAGAAGATCCTAATTTTGCAGAGGCTTGGAAAGCTTGCAAGGAACCTGTTACAGTGGATAGGACAAGGTGGATGGATTTCATAATCCAGGATGGCATGTTATTTAAGGGAAGTCAATTGTGTATCCCGAGGAGTTCCATGAGGGAGAACCTGATAAAGGAGAAGCATAGTGGAGGAATGGCATGACATTTTGGTCGGGATAAGACCATTGCCATTATCAGTGAGCATTATTATTGGCCTCAGTTGTCACAGGATGTGAAGAAGTTTGTACAAAGCTGTAGAGTATGTCAGATGGCTAAAGGAGGCAGCCAATACATGCTTATATCACTCTTTCCTCATCAGAGAGGTCGCGGAGGATATAAGTATGGATCTTTGTTCTTGGTTTGCCATGACTCCAAAGAGGGAATGATTCAAGATTTGTGGTGGCTGATTGTGTTTTGAAGATGACACATTTCATTCCATGTCGAAGACCCGCCGATGTACTCCACATTTCTTGACTTTGTTCTTCAAAGAGGTGGTGAGGCTACATGGTTCCGCCAAAGAGTATTGTTTTAGATCGACACCAAATTTGTGGGTACTTTGAGGACATTGTGAAGAAGTTGGAAGATGAGTGGAAGTTCGGCTTTGCACACCATCCACAAATAGATGGGTAGACGAGGTTTCTAACAGAGCTGGGCAACCTACATCGAGATGTTTGGTAGGAGATAAACCCAAGGGATGGGTGGACTTGATCTTATTCTAAAGTGCTTTCTACCACAATTCCGGCCAACGTAAGCACCGGTAGATCACCATTCAAGATCGCGGTGCATGGAGGTAGCCCCATAATAGCTCTAGAATTGAGGAAGATGGTCCAAGAGAAGAAAATAAGTGTTGAAGCCGAAGATTTTGTAGAACACATCAAGGATATACATGAGAAGGTAAGAGAACATATTAACAAGATGAATATGCAGTATAAGGCTAAGGCAGATCAGAAGAGGAGGTATAAGGAGTTTCAGATTGGTGATGAAGTGATGGTCCACTTGAGGAAATAAAGGTTTCCAGTGGGAACATATAACAAATTGAAGATGAAGAAGTTCGGTCCCTTTAAAATTTTGAAGAGGCATGATTCAGGGAATGCATATGAGGTAGAGTTGCTGGATGGATTCAACATTTCCCCTGTGTTCAACATTTCAGATTTGATAGAGTATCATGAAGGTGGAATGGAGGAAGCACCAGCAATAGGGAAGTATGGCATTCCAACACCTACTTCAGAAAGGGAGGAGATTGAAGCAATCTTGGATAGTCGTGTGGGAAGGAGTACCAGAAATAGGCAGTATGAAGAATATCTGGTGAAATGGGGAGGAAGGCCTGTGGAAGATTCATCCTGGCTATCTAAGGCATCGGTTGACCAGTTAGGTTTTCCTCAACCATCTGAGACGTGACGGGGTCACTTCTCAAATTACCCTGGGTGTCTGATGCAGGAGCATCTAGTGGTGTAAGGGCAATTTTGCATCACCCAATAATAGTTAAATT
>VDFB02271358.1:286128459-286221132 GCA_007258455.2 Sequoia sempervirens
TAGATAGGTTTGGATTGTGAAGTGATGGATGAAATATTTGGTGCTCTTGTAGATGTTATTCCTTCTCCAGAGTGTGATGTGATTTTTGTGGGTTTTGGTCATCATGTGGTTGTTTCTTCTCCTCCTATTTTTGTTCTTGATCCAACCCCTAGGGTTTCAGAGGAACTTTGTAATAATCAAGTTAAAGAAGATGGGACGATCTAAATTGATGTTCCTGCTTCCTTTCTTACTAATCCATTTCAAGGTAGAATGCTGCTGTGACCTATGAAATGGACCATTCCTAACATGTAACATACATATTTAACAAACTAACATGCAGGGAAGAAGAATCAAATGGTGTACACCAAGATTTCATTATGAAAAATGCTTGAAGATGGAGGCTAGGGTGTAGCGGCAGAAGATCTGCCTTAATGAGGGGCATGTTTTTGAGTTTGGATTGACTAAATATGTTGTCCTAATGGTGTAGAGTCAATGAGCGAGTTCTGGAAGTGATTGGAAGGTTAGTTTTCAAGAAGCCCTAGTTTTTTAGGCAAGTTGAGGAGGGGTTTGTGTTGGAGCATGTTAGATGTGTCATAGAGGTCTAAAAACTTGGATTCCTTGGTTTTGAGTCATTTTAGGAGACTTGTGAAAGTTTCATGGTTAGGGGTTGAGTTTAAAGAGGGGTTGCTTTGAAAAAGAGGGCTAATTAGGCCTAAATTTGAGGAAACAACATATTTTTGATTGGTGTGCTCCAAAAAAAGTGCCATCAAGAAACTAGTATGTTATGTATCATCACAAAACACATTTTATTCAATGATTACTTTGGAGGTTCCTTTGGAAAGTTTGAAGTGCAAAGTCAAAAAATCACCGCAGGAGGCCTAGTTGGGCTAGTAGCCTAATTAAGGTGAAAAATTGGTTTTGTGTCTAAGTCAGAGGGTTGGGCTTTGAAATCATTCAAAAAAAGTTTTCTTAAGTCTCTTAAGGGTGTTCCAAGGGTTTGGGTCCATAAAGAGAGCATACAAGCGATTAGTGCATCATTAAGCCTTGTCTCCATTAGGGTGCCTGGGAGAGCTTGAGATTGCAACCTTTAATCCTTGAAATCTTTGTGTTTCTTTCAAAGTACCTGACCCTCTGCATCACTTACCAATTCAAATAATTGGCTTAGGAGCCCACTTGTTGGTATATTTTATGGCAATCATCCTAGTATTGATTCTATCAGAAGATGGGCTCTTCGGGTTTGGAAAGTAAGAGGAAAAGTTGACATAGATGGATTTACTCTCTTATTGTTCACACAAACACACACACAACTTGCATAATTTCACAGATCACAAGTTCCATTCGATTTCACAATATGTAGCCAACCATTGCATTAATTTGACAATTTGTTGATTAAATCTAACTCTAGATTTCATGAAATTTATCAATCGGTTACTTGATATCATGTAAGAAAATTCAAATTACATTCAAATTGAGATGACACCAAAATTCTAAAACAATTCAACTTTCTCGAATTGATTTCTTATTCCATAGGAATAATATTTACAACTACGATCAATTACAATCTGCAAATTTTAAATTCATTGTTACTCACTCCCACGCATGAATTCTCATCTTCTTCTATATGGTGTGGTATCTTATTATTGACCTTAATCTACCAGTATTAAATATCATAGGAAGTTTATTTTATATTGTATTTTCCTCTATCATCGACCCTCCTCCAGCTATGGCGCAACTCCTTCATTTGCTCAATCTACCACGATACCCCATGCCTTTCATCTATTGTTTTCCATTTAAAATATTATTAAAATGGTCGCTGAAGCTATCCCCTCTCAAAATTGTCCCACACAACCCCCTCACTATCCTCCCAATCTCCACACAGCCTCTGATTTTGTCCTTATATCTTTCTTCCATCCTTAATCACAAGGTGTGGCTTGTTGTTTTTAGCTTTCCATTTGCTTCAAGTTTGACTCCTCCCCTTCACCTCTGCTTTCTTATTCCCTAGGGCCCCTCCATCTTCTCTTAACTGTGCTGTATTATTTATTTCATTTTTTAACATTAAAATGATCTTAGAAACATATAAAAGGAATTTAAATTCTAGCATACAATAAATTCACCGCTAGCAATTCATCGATGGTAAATTCACCATCAGTAGTTCACTGCCATGGAAAATTCACCGCGACAAAAAATTAACTGCATTAATATTTTTAATAAAATCAAAGTTCTCAAAATATATTTAAAAAAATATTAATGTGGTTAATTTTCCACTGTGGTGAATTTTCTGTCGATGAATTTTCCATGGTGAATTAATGGCGGGAATTTCCCTAGAACCTTAAATTCTAATTGTCACTTCATGTGGTGCGATTCCACCAATTTGAAATACCATGACGTACATTTCTATTTATTTAGATACACATTTGACTTCCTATTTGTGGTTTTATTTCCTATTTTGATGCCGATTCAAGGTTGTTCTATCATCTGCCAAGTAATTTCCCCTCTTTACTTCCAATATAGACGATCCTTTCATTGTATTTTTTATTATTTATTATTCCTTGTGTACTATAGCATTACATATTCATTTAGCCAAGTGAAGTGCCACTTCAACTTGGGTTGTTAAACTCCTTACATTCCTATAGTAGTGTGGTGTAGGAGCACCTTGATCATGAAATGACTTCAAAAGGCTAATTTATCAAATTTGTGTGGTCAAGCCTAAAAGGATGTGTCAAGGCTATGTAAAGACTAATTTGAATATATTAAAGCCATGTAATAAGTCTAAGGTGGACAAAGAGATGAAAAAAAAACAAATACAAACTTGTGATATTGTCCAATATGTAAAAAGAGCAAGAAAATCGAGAAAATCAAGGAAGATGAAGGAACACTTCGATGGAAAGGGTAGTTACATAGTTAGAATTTGAAAAGGAAGTTGCCTTACTAGTTGTGAAAGCTATATAAAGCCTTGAAAAGGATGAGTAAAGGGGGGAGATTTTGTATTCTTGGACAAATAATTAATAAAGTTACCATGTTTCAGTCTTAGTAACTTTCCTTTCCTTGTTTCAGTTTTGTATAGGCAGTAAAAGCAATTTAGAGGCCTAGTTTTTTCTTGTTTTTTTCATCAAGAAAGGTGCTAACTTTCATTTGGAAGATTGAGTGGTTGTTCATTTCAAGAATAAAGAATGAGAGGCTAATTATTTATGCCTCAGACTATGTTCTTTAATCAACAGTTTTGAGATTCCATTAAAAATCTAATGGACATTCCACCGATGTAGGGTTAGTTGGTCAGCAGAATGGATTGTTTTGATGCCTTTTTAGTTTTGTGGAGTGTGTTATTGCAGGGGTAACGAGAATATGGAGTCATGTTGCTGATACAAAGCTAATTTTTTGAGTTTTCCTTTCAAACTTGAAGCCTACAAGTTGTGAACAAATGAAGTAACATTGGGAAAGGTTTGAAGGGGGTTCATTTTATGTGTGCAGACTTATTTCTATGTGTTCGTAATAGGCGCAAAGCATGTAGAGGGTTGGAGTATGTGTTTCTTATAAACCCTCACTTGTCAAGCTTGTTTGTGCACAAATCAAGGGTTTGAGTATTTGGTGTACTTTTGGGCCTCTTGGCTCTTAAAAGTTAGTGAATCTCATGTTTTGAGGCAATAATAAAGACTGTTTCTAGTTATTGAGGAAATTGGAGTCAATTTGTGGTTGGTTGCTTCACAAAAGTGGCCTAATTGGGGGCTTTTACCAGTAGACAGCAAGTTGTTTCTTCTATATTTTCTAAAGAAAGTGGTAATTCTTTTGGAATATGTTTAAATGCTTTGAAATGGATTCCTAAACTTGTAAATATTTTGTGTTGCAAAAGGAATAAAACTATATCACCCAATTTAGGGCTTTGATTACCTACAAGGAAATGGATGGAATAAGTGTTAAAATATAGAATCTGATGAAAACGGTAGATAGAATATTAGAGTTTGATCTAACTTTTCTTTAATGATGTTATGAAAGGTTTCAAATTCTTGGAAGAAGCTTTTGAAGACAAGTTCATTGTTTTGTTGATTTTGTGCAAGATTAGCCTAAGAATAAAATAGGGCTTGGCTGCTACACTATAAAAACAGAGGTATAGGTCTACAAAAGTTGAAGAATCTAGTAATGTAGTGTCTTGTGAAAATGTTCCTAATTTGATTTGATGAGGTCCATAGTGATGTAAAGGCCTAAAGTTAGTTTGTGAGAAATAAAGTATGCTTAGTTGTTTATTTTCCTTGAGAAGAGGGTTATTGAGGAATGTATATTAGATGAATGTGGAAGTCAAAGTTTCTACAAGATGTTTTGCATTGAAACAGTTAAAGTAGATTTGTTGTTGGAGTTCAAGGTCTGATTGCTCACAATAGTGAATCTGTTGGAACAATGAAAGGAAAGGTTGTTGACATTTTTCCTTGAGAATCAAGTTGATGAGATGGGTAATTGGATGAATAGTGCAAAGGTGGATTGGTTCAAATTTTCAATCAGGTTTTTGTTTTTGTTCCTGTTCAAATGATGATGGTTATGATGTTCTAGAGACTGATAAATGTTTGTCTTGATTATTTGTGACTTTGTGAGTTGAAGAATCAAGTAAATTTGTAGAGATTTTGAAGAAATGAAGAAATTTTGGTTGCTTGGTCAATTTGATCTTCTCTTGATTTTGTTTGGGACTGAAGTTCCTTGATGATTGAGTGTTTTTCTTTGATGCTTTGCATCATAGTGACTCCTCTCTAGGAATAGATTTTTTTCAAAATATATTAATGCTCTGATACCATGTCAAAATATCTTAATGCTCTGATACCATGAAATAAATTTAAATAAAAAATACATACAAAGCTACTGCCCTATTTCCTAATCAATAGCGAATACCAAAAACAAATGTGGAATAACAAAAGACCAAAATAGATTTGGAGACACACAACTGGGCATGCAAACTTTTTTCTTCTATTAACTTAGAAAAATGACCATTACAAAATGATTTCAAACTTCAAACTACAAACTATAGATAACATACTAGATTTGCAACAATCTGGAGCTGCACACACACATAGGACAATTAGAAGCTTCTCAGAGCTCACTTTAGTTCTTCCTACATTGAACAATTTGGAGCTATCTACTACTCCCTACAAACACTGACCAATCTGGAGTAATCTGCTACTCCCTACACATGCACATAACAAATTGGAGCTATCTGCTGCTCCCTGCAAACATTTTGTACTTCATACAAAAAACATTCTCTATTGCTATTGCAACTCCACCTTCTTGCAACTTACTTGCTGCTCACTCTTCTGTAGACCTCAAATCTAACTGTTACATTCCTTCTATTTGTTTTCATTCAAAAAATTCCCTCTCAAAATTTGAATTCACCTACCACAATAAATTATTTGCAGTTAGGAGTAGGACAGGGATGAAAATCCCCAAAAAGAAACAACCGTTGAAAGCTCCTGACAGACAGTTGGGGAGCTGACGTAAGAAGGTTCATGCAATAAATATTTCCAACACTCCCCCTTTGATTGAGCTGTCAAACAACATCATTCTTCATACAAATCAACAACACCTAGATTTCTTCTTAGGCATTCAAAGCAATCTCTACTCAAATATTTGCTAAAAATGTCTACAAACTACTGCTTAGACCTACAAAATCTCATTTTGATTTCACCTTTCTCAACCAATTCTCTTATGAAATGATACATGATTTCAATGTGCTTGCTTCTTCCATGAAAAGAAGGATTCTTCAATAAAGCTATTGATGAAACATTGTCACAAAATATAGTTTTTCCATCCTTTTGTTCTTCCTTCAAATTTTCTAAAGTCCTTAGCCAAATAACTTGGCATGTTGTATTTGTTTCTATATACTCAACCTCAGATGTAGATAGGGAAACTATGGGTTGTTTCTCGGAATCCCATGAAATGACTCCCAATCCCAAGTGAAACACATATCCAGATGTGCTCTTTCTATCATCCATACTCCCTACCCAATCACTATCCATGTAACCAACCAGCCCAAAATCATTTGTTGCACCATACAAAATTGCATATTATTTGGT
This sequence comes from Sequoia sempervirens, assembly GCA_007258455.2. Classification (NCBI taxonomy): domain Eukaryota; kingdom Viridiplantae; phylum Streptophyta; class Pinopsida; order Cupressales; family Cupressaceae; genus Sequoia; species Sequoia sempervirens. Next base: position 286,134,489 of record VDFB02271358.1, read on the forward strand.
TCCATTTACATACCTTAGGATTCTCTTACCTGCTTACCAATGTGACTCTTTTGGAGTCTCCATAAATCTGGAAATTAGACTTACACTATACATTATATCAGGCCTAGTTGTTGTTGAATACATGAAACTTCCAATCAAACTTTTATACATGGTCAGATTCACAATGTTGTTGCAATCTTCCTTGCTCAACTTCAAACCTATGGTTGTTGGTGTAGGGGTATGCTTGCTATGTTGCATCCTAAACCTCTTCAAAATATTTGCTGCATACTTTTCTTGAGAGATAAAAATACCATCATGCATTTGTTTTACTTCTATGCCTAGAAAATACGTCAAGAGACCTAAGTATGCCATTTCAAACTCTCTTTTCATGGCCTCTTTAAAATCAACAATGAGGAAATCATTATCCCCAGTGAAAACTAAATCATCAACATACAAGACAAAAATTAAAATATTACCATGAACTACCTTGATGTAAAGAGTGGGATCATCAACACTTTTTCTAAATTCATTCCTCAAAAAATATGAGTCAATCTTGTTGTACCATGCCTGTGGTGCTTGTTTCAGCCCAGAAAGAGTTTTCTTCAGCCTGCATACCTTGTTTTCTTGACCCAAAACTTCATAACTAGGTGGTTGCTCCACATACACTTCTTCTTTCAACACTCCATTCAAGAAGGAAAATTTCACATCCATTTAAAATACCTTCCACTTATGTTGGGCTGAAATTTCTATGACTTCCCGCACAATTTCCATCCTTGCAACATGAGCATATGTCTCATCATAATCTCTCCCAAAGTGTTGTTTGTATCCCTTGACAAATAATCTTGCCTTATGCCTCTCTATTCTTCCATCGACATTGCTTTTGGTCTTATAGACCCATTTCACTCCAATTACTTGCTTATTGGGAGGAAAATCAATTAGCTCCCATGTTCTATTCCTTTCTATTGCATCTATCTCTTCATCCATGGCTTCACACCATTTCTTTTCTTTCACAACATCCTTAAAATAAATTGGATCACTATGAGAAAATAATGCAAAATTCACACTCTCATAAAAGTCTTCATCATACCTTTTATTTTGGTAGATCTCCCTTAGAATCTTGGTCTTTCTTGGCATTAGGGAGGTGAGAGTGGGATCTAAACTTTCACTATTATTGTTGCTTTGTTGAGAAGACCCTATCTGGAGTTGTCTAGAGCTCTTTGTTTGTGTTTATGCATTGGTTTGGAGTGGTCTGAAGCTAGTTTGGAGTGGTCCAGAGCTAGTTCAGAGCAGCCCATAGTAGTCTAGAGTTGGTCTGGAGCTATTGGGAGCAACTGTAGGCTCCATAAAATCATCATGCTACACTTCATACTCTTTTCCTTCTTCACTTGAAGCTGTCGGGAGCTATTGGGAGTTGTCAGAACCTATCAGGCCATGCCATGACTCATCCTCTAAGAACTCCACATCTCTGCTGATGACTATTTTCTTGGTGACTAGGTTGTATAGCCTATAGGATTTGGACTCTTCACTATAGCCCCATGAAGATGGACTTCTTACCCTTGTCATCCAACTTTTTCCTCTTCTCTTTTGGCACAAATGCATATGCCACACACCTGAACACTCTCAAGTGCTCAACCATCCACTTGCATTTTTCCCATGCCTCTTGTCAAATCTTGTCAAAAACTACCTTTGTAGGACTTCTATTTATCAAATAAACTATTGTTGCTACAACTTCTCCCCAATATTCATCTGGGAGTCTCTTGGCTTTAAGCATGCTTCTTTCCATCTCCACAATGGTCTATTTTTCCTCTCAGCCACTCCATTTTTCTGTAGAGTATAGGTTGTTGTTAGCTCCTTCTTAATGCCTCGTTGCTTGCAAAAATTCACAAATTTATTGGAGGTATACTTTCCCCCTCTATCTAACCTTAGGACCTTAATTAAATGTCCACTCTCCTTTTCAGCCTGGGATTTAAACACGACAAACTTGTCATATGCTTTAAATTTATGCTATAAAAAATAAACCCATGTCTTACGGCTATAATCATCTATGAAGGTCATGAAATATTGGCTCTTACCAATAGAAAGTGTTTGCATAGGCCCACACAAATCAATGTGCACCAGCTCCAATGGTGCTCTTTCCCTTCTAGAATTTCTTGATTGATAGAGTTTTCTATGTTGCTTGCCTAAAATGTAGGTTTCACATCTTCCACTAGGATCTACTATGGTTGATAAACCTCCAACCATACCCTTCTTTGACAAAATATTTAAACTAGCATAGCCTAAGTGTCCATACCTAAGATTCCAAAGCTTGGAAGGGTCTTGAATGACTGTCTTGAAGGTTTCTTGCTATTATACTGCTGTATATTTTCTCGTAGCTACAGACTGAGCTGAGAAACACCTTTCTAGCCTCAATGGAAACATTCTATTCTTCATCATTTCCACTACTACAATTATTTTCTTTCTTCCATCCTTCTCATAAATAATGCATTCACCCTTCTCCATCAACACTTTATAACCTTTTTGGACTAATTATCCACTACTCATGAGATTGTGCTTTATACCAGGGGAAAAATACACATTGTCAATCTCCTTCTTCTCACCTTGCTTGGTGCGAAACAAAATAGACCCTTTTCCCACAACTGGAACTATTTCATTGTTCCCCATTTTTATTTTATACTTGACATTTTTATCAATGAAAGAAAACAAGATTTCATTACCACTCATGTGGTTTCTATAGCCACTGTCTAAAAACCATACCTCATCATTGCCTTGCTTAGCAATGTTGTGCATGATAAAGGCCTTTTTCTAATTACCTTCAACCACTTTTTCATCAGCCACATTCGCACTTTGCTTGGACTGACCATGCTACTTTTTCTAGCACTCACTTGTATAATGGCAAAACTTATGGCAATAATAACATTCAATATTTCTCTTATCAAACTTCCAACTCGAGCTGTTGTTTTTCATGGCTTGTCTAGAGATGGACTGAGAACTGCTTGCTCCCTCTTGGTTGTGTGCTCGTCCTAAGCTATCTTCTCAAACACTTCCACATCCAGACCTGCCTCTACCATGTCCAAAGTTGTTTCTACCTCTCCCCAGGCCTCTTGCATTGGCTTGAGCTTTGAATTATTGCTCATGGGAAGAACTTTTAGACCTATTTAGGCGTTTCTCATGGGTTTGTAGAGAACCCATCAGCTCATCAATAGACAATGTTGAGAGGTCCTTTTCCTCTTCAATGGAAATCACAACTAGATCAAACTTTGTGGGTAGACTTTTGAGGATTTTCTCCACAATCCTTTGATCTTCCATGGTTTCTCCATTCATTCTCAACTGGTTTATCAAACTATAAATTCTTGTGTGGAATTTATGAGATAGACTCACTATCCTTCATTTGGAGAGTCTCAAAATCTCTTCGAAGCATCTGGAGCTTCACTAAAATGACTTTATAAGTCCCTTTGTAACTGGTTTGGAGGGTTTCCCAAGCTTCTATTTTGTAGTTAGTTGTTGATATTTTAGGAAAAATGGCCTCTATCAAGGCTCCTTCAATCAGACTCAATGCGTTTGCATCTTTCCTCCTTTTCTCCTTTAGCTAGGTCCTCTGGTTTTTTGTGAGGACTGTGTTGTGCATTTTTCACACACACACCCCACTAAAAGTAGGGACCCTCCTTTCTTTGCTTTGCTTTCTTGTTTGCTTTGCGTAGGGTCTTGACTTCATCCCCTTAAGGGATAAGTTCCTCAGTCTAATTCTTGACTCACTTATGTGCATTGATGAACTTTCTATTTGGGATGCTCTCTTGCAGCTTAAAATCATGATTCAACCCTTGGAAATCACCCTCAGGTCCAAACTTGTGAAAATAGGCAAAACTGGATAAGTGTTGGGAATTTTTGGAAAATCCGAGCAGGCTCAGATTACCTGACCCTTAATCTGGTCAGATAATCTGAGGTACCTCAGATTATCCAAAATCCACGATGGGGTCATGTTTCCAAAAATTGTGAAATGTCTTGTCGATCATTAATGAAGGTCATTAATTGTGCTAAATTGGCTTTACATTTGATTTTTCCCTTCATTTCTCTCATTTGTATTTGAAGAAGGTTGAGAATCATCCAACCATCTTTCATTATGCATTGATTTGTCCTATTCTTGAGGGATCTCTCACTCAAATTGTGTTTCATTTTCCTCTTGATTTCTTTGGTGTCCTCTCCAGGGTTTCGCATTAAAGGTATGTCATTTCATTTCTTTTTCCACTTTAATCTACTTCAATGTTTACTCTTGTGTCCATTGGGTTGTGAATAGAGTTAGTTCATTCATGAGGTCGCGAGGGTTCATTTATGGTGTTGGTTATAGTTTTCTGGGCGTAGTTAGGGTTTGTTGTTCTATCATTCATTTGCTAGGACATAGAGATTAAATGTGTAGGGTTTCTTGTTAAATGATTTTGGAGAGTGCGAATTAGGAGAACTCCTCTGTGTTGAGCATTGGAAGTTGAAATTATGGAGGAAAGTTGAATCCCTTCTCTTCGCCCATTCTGTACAAACCCTAGAAGGACAAATCCAAGTTTGTAAGTTGAATGAAAATGATTAGATTAGAGGTACTTAGATATTGCATGCCAATTGTGAGAATGATAGCTCTAAAATGGTTGAAAAGATTGATTTAGCAAAGAAAGTGATCCAACCTAATGAATTTAATGTAAATCTTTTGAAACTTAGAAATTTTTAGTGCCTAGGAAAATCACAATGAATCTGAGCTAGCCTAGATTAGTCAAGCCTTAATCCACTTAGATAATTCGAGGGAGCTCGGATTATCCAAGAGTCGCTCACTTCTGCAAGATGAATGATGACCAAAAATTTGGTTAAAAAATTCTATGTCACCTTGGATTTTCTGAATATTGGTTAATTCTAGGAGGGGAAGATTCTCTTATTTCTTTTGAATGTCATGCTTAATGCTCACACCAGGATGTCATGTTAAATTTAGGGCTTAAAAATAATGTGTGCACTAATAATTTACTATCTTGCATCTCATGGATTTATATTTTCCAAGTGAGATTAAGGTGTTTGCATTCATTTGATCAAATTTGGAAAATCCAAGCAGGCACAGATTCTCTGATTTTCTTTGCTATGACATGAAAACTCAATAAAATGAGTAATGCTTGTTCAAGATGAATATTTATAATGATTATGTGATTAGATTGATTAATGGGTTAGGTTTAAATGTGTACTTTCATCCTGGTAATTGTGGTTTTGTGTTAACAGATGCATGTAGTAGAGAGTCTAGACAAAACAACCAAGAACAAGGTTGCTTTGGCACAAGAAGAGGTTAGAAAAAGGCAAGAGAGGATGAAGTATGATTTCAAGGGCATCTAGCCTGAGACAAAGCTTTCCTCTGCATGGTTGAGGATCACAAACACAAACATGGGCCATATTGATTATGATGACTTCCAATAGAGGATTTTTGGAAAGGAACCTACTGAGCTTACACAAAAGATCACCCACACAGGACTAGCACAAGCAACAGGATTTACACCCACACAACTATGTCTGAAGTTGGTATTAGAGTGTGCAAAGAACTATGATCCCAGGTCAAGGATCATTGTTGGGCCCCAAGGGAGGGTGATGGAAAATCTGACAGAGGAATCCATTATAGAGGTTTTCAACATTGCTTCTCATCATAAGCTGATTGAAGAAATAAACATTGGGGAATTTACTAAATTTTATTAGGAAGATCCTAACCAAACTATAGAGATAATGAATAATGCTTGGATTCTGAAGCCAAAGCCCCATTATTTAACACTGCCCAAGCAATTGCAAAAGAGTTATTTTAAGCGGGAATATAATGAAATCATAACTCTCCTAGGTAGATTCATGGGAGTGGAAGAGGCCCATATATTCCAACCATGGATGTTCCACCCCATTACTTAGATTGTGGCCAACAAGCACTATCATTGGGCAAGGATCATTAGCAACAACATAGATGCCCAACTGAGGAGTATATAAGAGACCAATAAGTTCACTATGACTTCATATTTGGTGTATATGTTGGCACACAAAAAAAATACAAAGGTCTTAGCTATAAAGAAGTCTTGGGGAAGGATAGAATATGGGAGGTATATCCCCAATTGAAATATAAGACATCAAACTATAGAAGGGCCAATGATTCCTTCTTTATGTACATTCCTAGATTGTTACAAGATTCCCTTCACATAAGAATCTCTACAGATGCAATGGATTTAATAGAGAACTATGGTCAATGGTTCATCCAATTTCAAAGGTTTACATATATTCGAGTATAGGGATCACTAGTTGTACCTCTTAGATTACCTTAATATCCCACCAACAAGCTCATCCTATTGGAATTGACTAAACAGATGGTTGGTTTTGAGGAGGTCTTGCAAAGAGGAAATATAAAGAAGAAAGGGTTGGGATCAAAATTGCCATTGAGAGTAGGAGTATTGGAGGCCTACCCTTCTATTTAGAGTTCCCAACATTTAGAGAAGGAGATGACTCAATTTGAGTTATACTCTCATACTAATAGAGGAAATTTTGATCCTTATGGTAAGGCTGCCAAGCAAGAAAATAGAACTTTCAGACACAAGGATCATATTGAAGATATTGGGCCAATTGTAGAGATGAGTGGGAGGTCATCAGAAGAATATTCTCCAGGCTACCTTTGAAGTTGATCAGATTATACAGAGTTGTAGAAGTACCAGATCGGGTGGAGGATGATGAAGAAGATCTCATTCAACATCATGATTATGAACCATATAAGAATAGGCCTTTACCTCCAATTAATTGATCTGAGGAGGAGGTAACTGATTTAAATCAACTCACAAAACCTATCAAGAAGTATTCTAGGTTGTGGGTCAAGCATCAAGTTCTAGAATTGGAGGTTGATGGTGTTAAGTTCACTTATGATCTGATGGAGGACATGTAGTCTCATGATCAAGAGGAAGTTGAAGCTAATAAGCAAGATGAAGCTGCTGAGCCTAATGATGAAGGGGCATCCAAGAAACAGTGTCAATCAAAAGAACTAGGAGCCAAGGGAAAACAAAGAGAGTTCCTTAGAATAGTACTCATATTGAAACAACGAAAACCTCACAACCACTAAGGAATAGAAGAATAGTGACTGAAAGACAAAAGGTTGCAAAATCCATGAAGAACAAAGCTACCACAGATGCTCCTTTAGCTGTAAATGTTATAGAGTTGGAAAGCTTAGGGGAGAAACCCCAATTCTATGTAAGGAGAAATTCTCCCAAGCAGAAAGCTTCTCAAGTAGAGGGAGTGAAAATAGTAGAAGAAGAGCTGCCTGATGAAGAGGAACCTACGTATGAAATTTAGGAGAGAGCAGCTATAGGAAATAATTCTCCCATCCCTTCTCTACATTCACACCAAGATGTGGAAATTGATGAAGAGGCACTTCCAAAGGAAGGAAATATATCAAATAACCCTAAACAATTGAATGAGGAAGATGATAAAATTTCCACTCCTGACAGTGGAGAGTGGAGGGAGTTTGTCAAAGAAATGAAGCAATCAACCTTAGGGGCTGAAATTAAAAACATAGAATTAGACGTTGTACAAGGAAGATTATCAAAGTTTCCTAAGAGGGTAGTAGTGGATGAGCCATCAAACAATCCAGAAGAGGAAGCTGGTAAAGAAGATGATGTTGTGGATAGTCCCAACCAGGGCTAGGAAGAAAGACAAGAAGATCAACTAGAGGTTGAAAGAGATGTCAAGGTTAATGTGGTTAATAGTCCTAAAAGAGAAGTGACAACTAAAGCATCCAAAACTATAGACTGGCTAGAAAGGAGACTAAGCAAACAACCAATCATTGTGTAGGAAGAAACACCAAGTTGGGAAAAATCTCTAGAACAGTTTGGACAACCCAAGCAAAGGAAAAAAGCCAGGACTGAATCTAGAATCACAAGGGATGAATTCAATAATAGGGTGGTTTATGTGGTAGTCCCTCCTTCAAGCAAGTTTAAAGAAGATGAAGTTAGGTCTTCAGACTACAAGGTGTAGATGATTAACTTGGGACCTACAAGCAAAGATCAGGAGAAGGAAGAATTTCAAGAGTCCTCTTAGGCCATTTTGAGGAGATTGTACAAGGAGATAGAAGAAAAGGAGAAATTATAGAAGAAATTGAATGATGTGTATAAGTCTGTGCAACATTTGATGAGGCCCCTACAGTCAATGGGAAGTGAGGGAGTTGTGCCTGAATGATTGTTTCCTAAGGAGGCTGTGTTAGAAATAGAAAAGTTGAAATCCTCAGCATACAATACACATGAGTGGCTTCAAGAAGTTCGTAGGAGAGTGGATGAATCCATTGAGAAGATTTTTTGCATCCATACTGAGGCTACTAAATTTCTTGAGGATATTTCCCAATTTATTGTAGATTGTGGAAAAATTGATGATTCAATTGTGGGAGAATTGAAGAGGATCCTCCAGGTACCCAAAGAAGAGTTGGCTAAGATGAAAATTTTCACATCAGATGACATGGCCAATGTAATGGAGTGGCTTGAGGTGAGAAATTATAGGAAATATCTATTGTCAAAGGCCTTGAAGAAGATGAAAAAATTATAGGGCGGAATGAAGGAGATACATGACAGTTGTATTACTTTCCTTGAAATCATAACTGGAAGGAGAAAGTTTGGCCAGAAAAACATGAGCATAAGTAGATTGCAGGGGTGGTGGCATGAGATTTATGCCCCTTCTGAGGGTGCACATATTTCCAAGGATCATTTAGAAGATGCTTCCATATACATTTCGAAGCTTGATAAGTACCATGAGTTGTAGATAGATTGGGATAAAATGATACCAAAATATGTTGATGAATTAAAAATTTATAAAACAAGAATTAAGTTTATTCCAACACCAGATCCAGAAGATATGAAAGAAATATTGGAAAAATTCAAAGAGATGTCCAATAAATTGGAAGCTGACAAGGAAAAGGAAAATCACCAACTGGATGCCACGTAGATCTTTGTGTTAGGTGTGCAACTTCCAGCTAGCCAGATGAGTGACCTTGCAGTTTTTTCTACATGAGGATGTTATTAGAGAATCCAGGCTAACCTAGAGGAAGCCCTAGATATTAAATGCAAGGAATATTATTTTATTAAAGGAAGCTTCTAGGCTGACCTATTTTTGGCCGCCCATTTTGTAACCCTAATTAGGCTGATCTAGCATGGGATTTCTATAAATTCGGCATTTTTCCTCATTTGTAAGGGTTAGAAAATAGAGAAAGCTAAGTGATAGTGCAAGAGCTAGAGTTAGGAGTTAGTATTTTTGAGAGAAAATTTTGTAATACTGAATACTGGAATTGTTGCAACATTGGGTGATTCAATATAAGCAAAGACATTGTTCTTTGGTGCTCTTTCTTGTGTTGATTTATCTTGCATGGTTCTTGTTATTCCATCCTTTAATATTTCTTTGAGATCATTCAGTATATGTTAGATTTAAAGTTAGCTATGATGCAATGGTGTTTATTATTTAATACTTGAGGTGTTTGAGCAATCCCTAGTCCATACTTTTAGCAGCTTGTTGATTGTAAGTTGTTGTGTAAAGCTAGCCTAGACCTTAAAATTTGTGATAAGTTCAATTGTGAGTATTTATTCATTTCAATTGAAAAATAGGGTTGATTTGGGTGAATGCCTCATTATCTAAAAATCTTTAATTCCTTAGAAGATTGCACTATTTCTGTGAAATTATAGATTAAATCTGGGTTGAGCAGGAATTGGTTTCAAGGGATTGGTCCATTTTGAGTGTTTTGTCATTTGCATTGTTGGTCTTAGGAGTAATTTTAGTCATATAATCTCTCTAAACCTTTATATTTTTATTTTTATTTATTATCTGAGTTAGATTTAGGATTTCAAGTATCACCACATTGCAAAATCTGATAAATTTGAAGTTCCAACATTTGTTTTGTAAGGACCCTTGTGATTACCAGTAATTTCACATTATCTCTGAGTTGTTTCACTGCATTTTTTAAGACCTAGCATTAGAGACCTTGGGGTTATCTCTTGAGGCTTGCTGATAGAGATTTACCTTTCAAGAGAGATAGAGTATCATATTCTATCTGAGTTGTTGTTGTGCAAAAAATACCATCAATAGATTGGTGCTAGAAGGAGGGCTTGAATAAGAAATATGGATCATTTTCTATCTGCCATTTCTCCTAAAATATTTTGAAGAAGAACTAGATCTACACTAGGGGAGGAATATTTTTAGGAGTTACCAATCCCAACTAGGTCAAGAAGGACCAAAAGAAGGGGAGAATCATCATCCACCTAGCCACTTCCATCATTCCCATCATCTTCACCTCCATCAAGCCCAACTTAATCTGATTCAGAAGTTATTCCCATTCAGCAACCTCAACCAGTCATCAATCAACCTTTATCAACCCCACCTCCACCAATGGCCTTACTAGCTAATAACCCATCTCCATTATCCTTCAACAATTACAATGTCATTCCAAAGAACTCTAAGAATTTATGCTCCAGGTTCCATACTAATGACCCTAATAGGACTATAGAGGAACACATTAGGATTTAACAAACTTTTCTTAGGGATAGGGGAATCAACCATGAGGATGTTGCATGTAGGATTTCCCTTATTCCCTAGGAGAAGATGCCTTTTACTAGTATAATCATTTTCCTATTGGGTCGATTCATAATTGGAATGAGCTTGAAACTGCCTTTTTGTAGAAGTTCAAGATTCCCATTAGTGCTAATGAGTTGTATCTACAATTCACTAAGGTTAAGAGAGAAGTTAATGATCCTATAGGGTCCTTTAATAATAGATTCCACTGTGCATATACTAGGTTGCAAGCTCCCTATGTTGTAGATGATGCCACTACTTTAGAAGTCTATTATGAAGGTCTTGATAGTATTACAACCAAATTTCTTAAGTGGAGGCCCAATCCTCTGACTACCTTACTTGGTGCATACACAGAGGCTGTTAAGGATAGTATAGATCTACGGAAACATTTGTCAAGGCCTTTACCATCATTAGGACCTACTACACACCTAGGGTAGATTCAAGCTCTTAATCAAGCTCTCATCAACCATACTCCTATTATGAACCCAGTGCCACAATTGCCTATAGTCCCACACCCAAGACCTCTAATGAATCAAGTTCCACCCATAACTAATTATCCTCAACAGAGTGTCAATCAACCCCTTCATCCACAATAGTAGGCTGGTTTCCCCACATATTTGTAGAATTTTGAAGTATTGAACTACTCTCTAGGCTCTGGGGTGGCATCAGGATACCCTCAAAATAATGCGAATTAGACTCCCTATAGTAATACTGAATAAGAGAGACTTGATGAGTTGATTGAATAGGTGAAAGAGCTAAATATAGAGGTCACCTATCTAAGAAATCAGAATATTCAACTCCAAGCTGCTCAAAGGAGTATGCAGTCCAATTATAATAGGGAGAATAGGGATCCCCAACAAGGACATGGACAAAGCTTTGATAGAGGATAGTCTTCTAGGAAAAACTTTGATAGAGGGCAGAAATTTGATAGAGGACAGTCTTCTAGTTAGAATTTTGACAAAGGGCAGACTGGGGGGCAAGGATTTGAAAGAAGACAACCACCTAGACAGAATAGGACATGGAACACAAGTCCAAACCATTGGGGTGTACCCACCCCATTGGATCAACCTCCTACTCAAGAGAAGCCTTCAAGTGGTATTTTTTTAGCAGAGGTAGCCTTTTCCAGATTGTGTAGGCTCCACAAGACAAATCAACATTCTAAGCTAGATTTCCTATAATTCCATACTATGGCCTCCATCTTCTAGTATGAGGTTGAAAATAACTCCAGTGGTCAAGAGTTCATGCCATCAGGACCTTATGATTCTCAAGTTTTGGTAGTGAATCACGCTCCAATTCCAAGAGGAGAAGACAATGGGCCAAAGGAGGAATCAAGTAAGCAGGAAGATGTGATAGATCAAGTGTGTAACAGAGATGAGATCTTATAATTTCTTAATGAAATCACTGAGAATTACAATGGCCCTTTGGATGAAGAAGAGATCAGTATTGAGGAAGTGCAAATGTTCCAACAACCTATCAAAAAGTATGATTTGAGGAACAAACCAACTAGAAGTCCATAGGCTAGAGGTCTGTTTACTACTTCTATTCCCCCAAACAATCTCACCACACCTCCTAATCCTAATGCCAAAAGCAATACAACATATTCTCATGTGCCCAAACAATACCTATCCAAAGAAGGGCAAGAACATGGTGATTCATCAAAAGGAAAAAATATTGATGCAAGCAAAGACAAAGCGGTGGAATACCTCAGAGAGGCTCCTGCTGATATGAGCATAGAGAAGCTAGGTGCATATGTGGAAGAGGAACTTAAGTAAGAATCTAAAGGTAAGTCTTCCTACATTTGAACTATTGAGATTCCTTGCTATTAGAAATGCAGTCATAGGATCCTACAATGCAAATATAGTATCACAAAATAGAACAATTAGTGGAACAACTGGTAAAGTACCTAGTTCTCAAGTGTCAAAAGATCAAAGTCAAGTTCCAACACAACCTAGAGACAAAGGAAAATAAAAAGATAAAATTCAATTTTCCCAAGTTGATATGCAACTAACCTTGTTCCAAGGTAGAGCAGAAACCCCTCCATTTCTAATTTTTGTTCATCTTTTTTGGAAGAACTTGCACAATTTCCTACTAGATTCAGGTGCTTCCACAAATGTGATGCCTTTTGCTGTCTGTAGAGCCCTAGGTATTACTCCTATTGTCTCCAAAAAGAAGGTTTCCCAATTGGACAAAATGAAAGTGAATGTAGTGGGAGAGCTAAACATGATTCCCATGCAAGTTGCCTCAAACCCTAGAACCCAACAGGTCATTAATATACAGGTAGTAGACATTCCCGATACTTATGGATTGATTCTAGGAAGAGACTTTAGTAAAGCCTTAAATGGATATGTATCAACTGATCACTCACATATGTGACTTCCCTGGAAAGGGGTGGCAAATCAAATCAAGATTGAGAGAGAGCCCTAAATGAAGTATGTGATCACAAAATATTAGAATACTACAAATGAAATACTAGTATCAAAAGTAAGTATGGGCAATAAGGTTTTGGAAATCCCTATTGAGGAATCAGATACAAAGGAAATCCTCCTGTTGCATACCACACTAGTTGAATTCACAATAGAATCCAGTAGCACTTGGGAATTAGTAGAATCTATTGAGGAAGGTGATGATCTAGAAGATAGTCAACTTAGCTTGTTAGACAACTTTCAGGAATTTATTCAAAAATGCATAGAAGATCAAATTCATCTGGGTAGAGATATGAATTTTGAGGAGTTACTCCTTCCAAGTTGGTGTAGAGTTCATAATTCCACCCACTCAGAACTAGAATGTTTCCCATGTCAAACTGCAGACACGTAAAATATATTGATTGACATTGTGCATTTGATCCTAATTACTAACATCGTTGCTTCCCAAATCATCCCTCAGTCTAACTATTTAATCAAATTCCCCTATCTAATTAAATTCATCAATAAGTCCTCTCTTAATTAAATAAGTCATTTTGTCTAATTAAGTCACTTTCTCTTGTTAATTAAATCAATCCATCTGATCTAATTATCCCTATTTAATTAAATAATCAATTTATTTGTTTAAATCTCTAAAGTCTATTCGTTAAATTAAATAAATTAAAACCTTATTTGATTTAATCTAACACTATCCCTTTTAATTAAATAAATCAAAATCCTTATTTAATTAGCCTCTTATCATATTCTTCTCTTATTTGATTTAAATAAATCCATAAATTTGAGTCAAATAGGTCATATCATCTAACCTCTCTCATTAAATTAATTAACCCTTGATAAATTTAATCTCATTTCATGTCCCATCCTCTAGATAATGCAAGTTGCACATAAAAATAGATTTAATTCATTTATTAAATCTCTATTTTCCTCACAAGGCATCTTTTGGAATATTCTCTTAATTTGAATTCAAAAATTCCAAGTCAACATGTACATCCAACAAGGCAATAAATTCATCTTACATGTCCTTTGCCTTGAGCCAAGTGGCATTTATTGCATTTTCCCTTCCCTCTTGCATGTCATTTCAACAAATTTGAAATTCAAAAATTATGCATTTATTGGCACAAGCCCCAAATCTTGCACATCCTTCATCCATTCATAGCTTGACAAGTGGCATCATATCATTGGATGAATGTTAGTCCCACATTCCTCAAATTTGGACATTCATCTATCTTGGAATTCTATAAATAAAGAGCTCATATCCTCATTTGATCATCCACAAACATTGCAAAGTTATTATGCTAAAATATTTAGCCATTTCCATCCATCATTGAATTCTTAGCTAGGATTTTTGCAGATTTGTCTTGGAGTTATCATCTTTCATCAAAGTGGATCAATATCATCTTCAACATATCAAGATTTCATCATAGGAATTGGGAAAGGGCCAATTTTCACATCAAATTGGCACCAATTCCCCCATGGGATCATGAGTTTGCATATTTAAAATATGATTCAATCTAGTTTGTCATTTATATTTTGTTCTTCATTGTTTTCTTTCCTATTTTGGATTTGTAAATGGATTTCATGGGGAATCCTTGTTTTGGCTTGCAATATCTAACTTGAGGTGTTCATTCTCCTTGTTTTGCAGGTACCAAGGTTGGGGTTCGCACACAAACAATAGTTGAATAGATACAGAGGTGCATCAATCCCACCCCAACTATTAGAATTAATGTGCAAAGTACTCAAGATGATCCCAAAGGAAAAGGTATAATTCCTTTTGAAGAATCCTCTAGTAGTGGCCACACCAAGGAAAAATCAAGAAGATCTAGAGCTTCTGGTTGTTGGACACTAAGATTTGATGGATCCAAATCAAAGCAAGGTATTGGAGCAGGATTTGAGTTAATCATCCCTAGAGGTAAAACTTTCTTTTCCACTCACAAAATTCAATTTAATTTTACTAATAATGTTGTTGAATATGAGGATTTGATTCAAGGATTGCTCATGGCACTAAGAAAAAGGGTTAAGGTTTTGTGAGTATTTGGAGACTCAGAACTAGTGGTTAGGAAATTTAGGAAGCAATACTCATGCCATGATAGGAGGATGACCAATTATAGGCATAGAGTATGGGACCTTATTGAGGGATTTGATACCTTTAACATTCAGTTGATACCTCATAGTAAGAACCAAACTGCAAACTCCCTAGCTCAAGTAGCTAGTACCTTGCAGCCACTATCACTTTCTGGCTTGAAGAAGTTCACTATGGAGCTAACTCCAGTACCTTCAGTGCCTGACAATGTGACTAACTTTCAAGTATTTGAAGATGGAAAGCATATCTTGGACTTTATCGCAAGCTCGGATGTGTTTACATCTCAAATCATTGATGAAGCTGAGCCTCAAGAAATGGAGATGGACTTAGAAGGGGTCATTAATTTGAAGACCAATACTATTCCAAGAGGAATGGTGTAGCTAGAAATTATTTTTGATCTTGATAGGGTAAAATATTAGGAGAAAGAAGCTAAGGAGTCCATCAGTATTCAATGTGATATATACAACATGGGAGCTCCAGATAATGTGAAGAATGTCTTTATTGGAAAAGTGTGTACTTGAGAGGAAAGGAGAGGAATTGTTGATGCATTGCATACATATCAGGATGTAATAGCCTGGAGTTATGAAGATCTGAAGACATACGATACTTCAATTATCACCCACACCATTCCTCTCAAACCAAGAGCAAGACCTTTCAGACAAAGGCAAAGAAAAATTAATGCCTTGCTAGAGCCTATCATTCAAAAGGAGGTGCAAAAGCTACTATCTGCTTGTATCATATTTCCAGTCAGACATTCAACCTAGGTTGCCAATCTAGTTCCAGTAAGAAAGAAGAATGGAGAAATCAAGCTATGCGTGGATTTTAGAAACCTCAATCGAGCATCAAAAAAATGATAATTATCCAATCCCTTTGTTGGATGAGGTACTTCAAATTGTCAATGGATCTCAAATGATGTCTTTTCTGGATGGGTACTCTGGATATAACCAAGTTATGGTGCAATATGAAGAAAGACATAAAACTACTTTCATTACAAAATGGGGCACTTTTTCTTAGAGGAGAATTCCCTTTGGAATGATTAATGTGGGAGCAACCTTCCAGAGAGTCATGGATATTGCTTTCAAAGACATCATTGGAAAGTGCATAATTATTTATATGGATTATCTGACAGTCTTTTCCAAAAGGTAAGGTGATCATATAGCAAACTTGTGCAAAGTGTTTCAAAGATGTAGGGAATTTGGAATTTCACTTAATCCAAAGAAGTGTATCTTTGGATTTACTAAAGGAAAGTTACTTGGACATGTCATTTTAGAGAAGGGTATTGCTATTGATCCTGAACGAGTGGAAGCCATACTCAAAATTCAGCCACCTACTAGTAAGAAGGAAATGAAATCATTCTTTGGAAAAATAGACTTCGTCAGGAAGTTCATCACTAGATTTGCAGAAATAGTCAAGCTATTGAATGCAATGCTGGAGTAGGAAGCCAAGGTTGAATGGAGTATAGAGCAAAAAGAAGCATTTGCAAAAATTAAGAGAGCTATTGTTGAAGCTCTAGTATTGGTGAGTCCTAATTATGCCAAACTGATGAGCGTGCAACCTGAGACTTAGAAAATAAAACACAAACAAGAGAATAATTTTATTATTTAGAAAATGGAGCTTCTTACATGCAGAGGATTTCAAATCCCCAAGTTCTAAAACACATGCAAGTTACAAAAAGCTACAGAATAACCCTTTCGCAATATGCGAGTTTGTCCCCAAAAAGTTACCCAAAAATTAGAAACCCGCCCATAAATAGAGCTCCTCATTAGTTTGGAGCCAAAAAAACATTCAAATTTGAGTTTAGGCGGTTTGGCACCAAAAATTTACAACATGAAGTTCAAATTTCAAAAGAGCATTTGCAATTGTATCTTCTAGAAAGTGCGCCAACTTCCCAGGGCCATAACTTTTGATCCGGGACTCCGATTCACGAACCGTTTGAATCGTTGGAAAGGTCTCGAAGTCAATAATGTGCTTGAAATCTGCTACATCAATTTTGACAAGTTTTGGGGCCGTTCTAGGAACTCTAAGTGCCTCAAATCTCATTCGAAAGATTTTCAGGTGCAAATATAGGAAACTAAAAATGCAATATCTTTCAACCCAAGAACAAAAAATAAAAACCATAAATTGGGAATTTCATTATGACAAAAAGGGTATCCAAAAATGTAAAAACATCTTAAAATTGAGAAACTTGAAATTTAACTATTATTGGGTGATGCAAAATTGCCCTTACACCACTAGATGCTCCTGCATCAGACACCCAGGGTAATTTGAGAAGTGACCCCGTCACGTCTCAGATGGTTGAGGAAAACCTAACTGGTCAACCGATGCCTTAGATAGCCAGGATGAATCTTCCACAGGCCTTCCTCCCATTTCACCAGATATTCTTCATACTGCCTATTTCTGGTACTCCTTCCCACACGACTATCCAAGATTGCTTCAATCTCCTCCCTTTCTGAAGTAGGTGTTGGAATGCCATACTTCCCTATTGCTGGTGCTTCCTCCATTCCACCTTCATGATACTCTATCAAATCTGAAATGTTGAACACAGGGGAAATGTTGAATCCATCCAGCAACTCTACCTCATATGCATTCCCTGAATCATGCCTCTTCAAAATTTTAAAGGGACCGAACTTCTTCATCTTCAATTTGTTATATGTTCCCACTGGAAACCTTTATTTCCTCAAGTGGACCATCACTTCATCACCAATCTGAAACTCCTTATACCTCCTCTTCTGATCTGCCTTAGCCTTATACTGCATATTCATCTTGTTAATATGTTCTCTTACCTTCTCATGTATATCCTTGATGTGTTCTGCAAAATCTTCGGCTTCAACACTTATTTTCTTCTCTTGGTCCATCTTCCTCAATTCTGGAGCTGTTCTGGGGCTACCTCCATACACAATCTTGAATGGTGATCTACCAGTGCTTCTGTTGACGGAATTGTCGTAAGAAACTTCTGCCTAGGATAAGATCAAGTCCCATCCCTTGGGTTTATCTCCTACCAAACATCTCAGTAGGTTACCCAAACTCTGTTAGAAACCTCTGTCTACCCATCTATTTGTGGATGGTGTGCAAAACTGAACTTCCACTCTGTCTTCAACTTCTTCCACAATGTCCTCCAAAAGTACCCCACAAATTTGGTGTCACGATCTAAAACAATACTCTTTGGCAGACCATGTAGCCTCACCACCTCTTTGAAGAACAAGTCAGAAATGTGGACTGCATCATGGGTCTTCTGACATGGAATGAAATGTGCATCTTCAAAAACCTGTCAACTACCACAAATACTGAATCATTCCCTCTTTCGTCCTTGGCAAACCAAGAACAAAGTCCATACTTATATCCTCCCATGACCTCTCTGGTACTGGAAAGGGCTGATATAAGCATGTATTCTGGCTCACTCCTTTAGCCATCTGACATACCCTACAACTTTGTACAAACTTCTTCACATCCTGTGACAACTGAGGCCAATAATAATGCTCACTGATAATGGCAATGGTCTTATCCCACCAAAATGTCCTGCCATTCCTCCACTATGCTTCTCCTTTATCAGGTTCTCCCTCATGGAACTCCTCGGGATACACAATTGACTTCCCTTAAATAACATGCCATCCTGGATTATGAAATCCATCCACCTTGTCCTATCCACTGTAACAGGTTCCTTGCAAGCTTTCCAAGCCTCTGCAAAATTAGGATCTTCTGCATACAATGTGCTGAGTTCATTGAACCCAACCACTTCAATCTGTATCTTTGTCATCAATGTATGCCTCCTACTTAAGGCATCTACAACCCTATTTGAATTCCCACTCCTATGTTTCAAAACAAAGGTATAACTCTGCAAAAACTCTACCCATTTCGTATGCCTCTGATTTAATTTTCTCTGACTATTTAGGTATTGCAAGGCCTAATGATCAGTATATAGAACAAATTCCTTCAGCAACAAATAATGTCTCCATTTCTTTAATGCTTGAACTATCATATAAAATTCCTAATCATATATAGAATACATTCTCTTGGCATCATTTGATCTTTCACTGAAATAGGCAATGGGCTTACCTTCTTGGCTCAACACTGCTCCAATGACACAACCACTAGCATCACAATCCACTTGAAACACCTTGTTGAAATCTGGGAGGGCTAGAACAGGTTACTCTGTCACCTTCTGCTTCAACAATTCAAAACTTTTTGCTGCTCCAGTGCTCCACTTGAATTCTTTTTATTCCCTCTCATTGTTTCAGTCAGGGGTCCATAAATACTACTGAAGTTTCTAATGAACTTTCTATAAAAACTAGCCAAACCATGGAAAGATCTCACCTCGGCAGTAGTTTTTGGGGTAGGCCATTCTAGAATAGCCTTTATCTTCTCTGGGTCCATCTTGAGACCTTCTGCTGAGACAACAAACCCCAAGTACACTAACTCCCTCTTCACAAAACTGCACTTCTTCAGATTAATCAACAGTTTCTCTTCTCTTAACTTCTCAAAGGCTCTTCGAATATGCATCGATGCTCATCCAATGTCTTACTGAAAATCAAAATATCATCTAAATACACAATAACAAAACTTCCTAGAAATTTTTTTAGTACCTCGTTCATGATCCGCATGAATGTGCTTGGTGCATTGGTTATCCCAAAAGGCATGAATAACCACTCGTACAGGCCCTCTTTGGTCTTGAAGGTAGTCTTCCATTCATCTCCCTCTCGAATCTGGATCTGGTGATATCCACTCTTTAGATCAATCTTTGTGAAGTATTGAGCTCCACTCAAACAGTCCATTAGGTCATCCATCCTTGGCGGGGAAATCTGTATTGATTGTTATCTTGTTTATGGCTCGGAATCTGTACACATCCTCCTCTCCCCATCCTTCTTTGGTGCTAGTACTGTAGGTACTGCACATGGAATCAAACTCTCCCATATCAAACCATTTCTCAACAACTCTTGAACGTGTCTATTCAACTCCTCATTTTCTGCTGGAGTCATTCTATGAGCTACCTTATTTGGAAAACTAGCTCCAGGAATCAAGTCAATCTGATGACTGATCTTCCTTATTGGTGGTAAACCCTCAGGTACATTATCAGAAACAATATCTTGAAACTCATCTAACATCCCAGAAACTTCTTCTGGAACCTTCTCACTATCCTCCTTACTCACTCTAGGAATCAATGCATAACACACACGCTCATGCTTCATACCTTCTAAAATTTCTTCCATCTACATAACAAATTCTAGCGATCGCTACTGCTTTTCTTTGATCTCCTTCAGGGGTTTCAACTTGTGGCGAACCCCATCCTTTGTCAAGGAATAAGTGTTTGCATGGCCATCATGTATAGCTCGCCTATCGAACTACCACGACCTCCCCAACAACATGTGACATGCATCCATGGGGATGATATCACACAGTACCTCATCATGGTAGCTCCCGATCTTGAACTTTACTAGGCACTGCTCATTGACCAAAACTTTGTGGTCTTTCTGCAACTAGGCAATCTGATACGGATGTAGGTGCCTTTCCCTCTTCAGCTTCAACTTTGTGACCATCTCCTCTGACACCAGATTATTAGTGCTCCCACCATCAATAATGACATTACAACATTTTCCTTCACACTTGCACCTTGTGTGAAACATATTCTTTCTTTGTTCTAGTTCCTTTTCCTCAGTCACTAGGTCTCTCCTAATTACTAGGGCTTCTCCCCTTTCAGCATCATCTGAATGTTCAGATTGGGCCTCCTCATCTGCATGTGCAACCCTTCCATGATCTCCTAGAATTTTTTCTGCCCTTCCTTGGTGTTGTAGACATTCATAGGCTCGATGCCCATCTTCACCACATTGGAAACATGTTCCTCTGAAACCACCTCTTCCAGATCCTTGTCCATATCTCCCTCATCCTCTACCTCTTTGATCACCACTGTTTTGATCACGAGGGCGGTAGAAGTTGTCATTCCTTTGGCTTCAGATAGTACCCACATCTTCACTTTTCTTTTCATCATCATTTCGGCTTCCTGAAGGTCTTCCATTGCCCCTTCCACTTTGACCTCCTCATCCTTTTTTCTTGCCATCAAATATTTTGTTCAGCTTCTCTTCCACCTTCAGAGCAAACTGATACACATCCTAAATGGTGGTCATTCTGACTAATCTTAACTCCTCCTAAATGCTCGGTCGTAACCCATTAAGATATCGAGCTACCTTCTCCTTATTGTAGTGACCCATTACGATGATTATCTTGTGAAAATCTTTAGTATATTCTATCATAGATCTATTTCCCTTGCTTCAACCCTTGCAATTCTTCAACAGATCTAACTTGTAGTCCACTGGTATGAATTGCTTCTTCAGTTTCTCTACCATGCGATCCCATTTGGTGATCTTGCCTTTTCCTCTTCGATTTTTTTCCAACTGGACCTCTTTCCACCAAATACTGGGCATAGCCTTTCAAGCCTTCATTTTCACAAACTTAACGATCGGGTCCTCTATTTCCTCATATACTCAAAATATTCTTCTAGCTCATTGATCCAATCAATCAACTCTCTTAGGGTTTAGACTCCGAATAACCGGGACTTCTGCTCTAGGTCTTTTCCCAATCTTCAAATGGCCCTTATTAGCCACAATTGGTCTTGATCAATTGCTTCTTCTTCCTCTTCTACATCCGAACCTTCTTCCTCTCCTTCATCCTCACTTTCCTCCCTCAGGTTTAACCTCTTCTCAATTGCTCTTGTAAACATCAATCTATCTCTCGAGGGCTGCTGCAGTGCTCTTCCACCAACATTTCTACACCACGCCTACGGCACCACTTGGAGGCATCTTCTTGACTTCACCCACAACCACTGGGCCTTTGGTGCGAACTACCTCACGATCGATGATCTGTCCACACGCTCAAGAAAACCCGCTCTGATACCATTTGATGAGGGCGCAACCCGAGACTTAGAAAATAACCCACAAACAAGAGAATAATTTTATTATTCAGAAATGGAGCTTCTTACATGCAGAGGATCTCAAATCCCAAGTTCTACAACACATGCAAGTTACAGAAAGCTACAGAATCACCCTTTCGCAATATGCGAGCTTGTCCCCAAAAAGTTACCCAAAAATTAGAAACCCGCCCATAAATAGAGCTCCTCATTAGTTTGGAGCCAAAAAACATTCAAATTTGAGTTTAGGCGGTTTGGCGCTGAAAATTCACAACATGAAGTTCAAATTTCAAAAGAGCATTTGCAATTGTATCTTCTAGAAAGTGCACCAACATCCCGGGGCCATAACTTTTGATCCGGGACTCTGATTCGTGAACCGTTTGAACTGTTGGAAAGGTCTCGAAAGTCAATAACGCACTTGAAATCCACTACATCAATTTTAGCAAGTTTTGAGGCCATTCTGGGAACTCTAAGTGCCTCAAATCTCATTTGGAAGATTTTTAGGTGCAAATCTGGGAAACTAAAACTGCAATATCTTTCAACCCATAAATATTAAATAAAAACAGTAAATTGAGAATTTCATTATGATGAAAAGGGTATCCAAAAATGTAAAAATATCTTAAAACCAAGAAACTTGAAATTTAACTATTTTAGGTGATGCAAGATTGCCCTTACACCACTAGATGCTCCTGCATCGACACCTAGGGTAATTTGAGAAGTGACCGTCACGTCTCAGATGGTTGAGGAAAACCCAACCAGTCAACCACTACCTTAGATAGCCAGGATGAATCTTCCACATGCTTTCCTCTCCATTTCACCAGATATTTTTCATACTGCCTATTTCTGGTATTCCTTCCCACATGACTATCCAAGATTGCTTCAATCTCCTCCCTTTCTGAAGTAGGTGTTGGAATGCCATACCCCTATTGCTGGTGCTTCCTCCATTCCACCTTCATGATATTCTATCAAATCTAAAATGTTGAACATAGGGGAAATGCTGAATCCATCTGACAACTCTACCTCATATGCATTCCCTGAATCATGCCTCTTCAAAATTTTAAAGGGACCGAACTTCTTCATCTTCAATTTTTTATATGTTCCCACTGGAAACCTTTATTTCCTCAAGTGGACCATCACTTCATCACCAATCTGAAACTCCTTATACCTCCTCTTCTGATCTGCCTTAGCCTTATACTGCATATTCATCTTGTTAATATGTTCTCTTACCTTCTCATATATATCCTTGATGTGTTCTACAAAATCTTCGACTTCAGCACTTATTTTCTTCTCTTGGTCCATCTTCCTCAATTCTGGAGCTATTCTGGGGCTACCTCCATACACAATCTGGAATGGTGATCTACCAGTGCTTTTGTTGACAAAATTGTTGTAAGAAAATTCTGCCTGGGGTAATATCAAGTCCCATCCCTTGGGTTTATCTCCTACCAAACATCTCAGTAGGTTACCCAGACTCCTATTAACAACCTCTGTCCCCATCTATTTGTGGATGGTGTGCAGAACTGAACTTCAACTCTGTCTTCAGCTTCTTCCATAAGGTCCTCCAAAAGTACCCCACAAATTTGGTGTCACAATCTGAAACAATACTCTTTGGTAGACCATGTAGCCTCACCACCTCTTTAAAGAACAAGTTAGCAATGTGGATTGCATCATGGGTCTTCTGACATGGAATGAAATGTGTCATCTTCAAAAACCTGTCAACTACCACAAATACTGAATCATTCCCTCTTTGTGTCCTTGGCAAACCAAGAACAAAGTCCATACTTATATCCTCCCATGACCTCTCTGGTACAGGTAAGGGATGATATAAGCCTATATTCTGGCTCACTCCTTTAGCCATCTAACATACCCTACAAATTTGTACAAACTTCTTCACATCCTGTGACAACTGAGGCCAATAATAATTCTCACTGATAATGGCAATGGTCTTATCCCAACCAAAATGTCCTGCCATTCCTCCACTATGCTTCTCCTTTATTAGGTTTTCCCTCATGGAACTCCTCAGGATACACAATTGACTTCCCTTAAATAATATGCCATCCTAGATTATGAAATCCAACCACCTTGTCCTTTCCACTATAATAGGTTCCTTGCAAGCTTTCCAAGCCTCTACAAAATCAAGATCTTTTGCATACAATGTCCTAAGTTCATTGAACCCAACCACTTCAATTTGCATCTTTGTCATCAATGTATGCCTCCTACTTAAGGAATCTGCAACCCTATTTGACTTCTAGCAGTTGTATCAAGCATTAATAGGTCAATCTTTTGGTGCAACGACAACCATAGGGCTGTAGGGCCAAAACTTTCTCCTTTTAGGTGAAAAACCTTAGAAGAGCAGAAAGGATTAGGGTGCCAAAAATCTATGTTTCAGAAATGTTTATTGCACTTGTTTTATCACAAAGAATAGTGATAGGGTCTTTTAACTCAACCTTCATCTCCTTCAAAAAAAAATTCATCCAAAGCACCTAAGTGCAACATGGTGCTGCAATAATGTATTCTACTTCTGTTGTAGATAAACAAATTAATTCTTGCTTCTTACTCAACCAAGACACCATACTATCTCCAATGAAGAATGTGCTTCCACTAGTGCTCTTCTAGTCATCTACAGATCTTTCCTAATTTGCATCTATGTATGTTGTAAGAGTGAATTTTTCACTCTTTGGATACCAAAGACCAAAATTTAGTAGCCTTCAAATGTACCTAAAAATTATTTTCACCATCTTCACATGAGTCTCTTTAGGTGCTTCCGAAAATATAGCAACCATTCCAACTACCTACATAATATTTGGTCTAGATGTTGCCACATACAAAAAATTTCCAATCATAGATTCACTAGTAGAATTTGGAAAATAAATGACTAGGTGACTAAAATTTTTAGTCGCAGCAACTAAAAATGACTAAATTCTACTCATTTTTTACAACTCAGCTATAAATGAGTAAATAAATGACTAATTTGGTCGTTTAGTAAAAAATTATTTAGTCGTAGAAATAAAAATGACTAAATAGTTAGTCATCAAATCCAAAGTACACAATTTTTTTAAAAAAAATTTAGCCAAATATTGGCATGATGTATTCATGTGTACGATGTATTGGCATGATTATTCATGTTCATTGTAGATTCATTTGTCTTTCTTGACCTCACTTCATTCATTCATTCCAGACCTCACTTCATTCATTAGCTTGGCATGAGGCATTTTGATTAGTTATAGCAGCTACTTGCATGGGCGATAAGGATTTAGAGAGGGCCTAGATACTTTTGAAAAGGTGGGCAAGGGCAAGGAATTTGGAGTTTGCTGCAATTAATTTGAATTTGTCAAGTCCCTTTGTAGTGAAATCAGATTTGGGGATGCCCTCTGCAATGAATTCAAAGGTAATTTGAAACCCTCATTACATTAAAAAAAAATTGAAACAATCATTACAATCTATTGCTCTTAATAATTTTATTTTACAATCTTGCCACTATTCTACTTCATAATGTGCTTGAGCTAAATATAATAAAATTTGGGTGTCAATGCCAAATTAGAATTTTCTCAAACAATTTTGATACATTTTCACTGCAAGCGCAAACTTTCCTTATGAAAAGTAAAAAAATTCTAGATTTACCCACACATTAGGCATATGAAAAAAGATGTTTCCTGCTATAGGTTCTTATACCTATGTAAAAATTTCCTTTGCAATATCAAATTGACCCCTTTCAGCTAGCATAATGGCTGCCTCATTTGTAGCATAAACATTTCCTGGTCTCTATGCCAACACTTTACAATATAGGTCTCTATCCTTTTGAAGATGTTGTGCCTCCACCTTTGGATCCCTCCTCTCATTCTGAAAAGCTATGAAATGTTAACATAAGAATTATTTGCATCTGATTCACTTTGTGCAACTTTAATTATTTCTCTGCCTTAAGCCAATCACCTATTTTCAGTTACATTTATCCAAGCATAGATAAAGCATTTTATGATTTTTTATCCACCTTAAGTGCATCCCCAATAAATTCTAGGCTTATTTGATTCTCATTTTGAGTCTGATCCATGGTTGCAAGATGTAGATATGTATCCACATAATCAAGAAACTTGAACAATATTAGCCTATATAAAAGATTTGTTTTTTCAGTATCATGTAGCTATTCAAACAACTTATCAAGATTAAATAGTGTTGTGAATTTATCCCATGGTAACTCAAGTGAAACACCACCTTCTTCTAGTCGATGAAATAATTGCGTATCCTTAAAGAGTGCAAGAAAAATTGTAGAATTAGCATTGGGGATTTTATTATGAATTCAACCCAAATTCCATTTGCTAATGCCTCCATAAAAGTTTTTTGAGCCAAATCTAGTTCATCAAACTCAATATGAATAACCCCAATGTTGTTTGATAATTGAATGGGCACTTCTTCTCTACTCTTCTTTAGAAGACACTTTGGCATCTTAAGAGAATCCAAGGCTGCATTGGGTTATGATGATATTAATAAATCACCCATCTTGATAAATGCATGGGCATCAGGTGGATCTATGTGATTTTTCTTTCTTAAAATTTCCAATGCATTCTCTGCCAGCCCTTGCTGAGCATATATATGGCCTACAACTTTTAAGCTCTCATAGTTCTTAGGGTGGACCTCCAAAACCTTTTCAAAATTTGAGAGAGAACTCTTAAGATCTCACAGGTTCAATTGAACCTATCCACAAAATATTGTGGCCTTTGGATTTCCTTAACAAGTGGTGTCATAAGGTTACGGGACATAATAACCCGGCCAAAATAACCCTGGACAAAATAACCCGGTCACAATAACCCAGGGACAAAATAACCCGGGGTCATAATAACCCAAGCCAAAATAACCTGTGGTCAGAATAACCCATGGACAAAATATCCCCATAAGAATATAGAGAAAGTAAAACAAAATCTATAAATTACATGTATGTTGCTAAAAATACTTTATTATTCAAATTTTTAATTATAGTGTCAAATTATAAGTGATGCCTCTTATATAATCTAAAATGTTATGGTTGTCATAACCATCAACCAATCTTTTTAGTCTTTCTTTGAGTTCACAGTATTTTTTCCTGCTTGGTTGCCCAGTGTATCCAACCATATATTTCTCTATTCTATTCTCTTGGAGACTTTATTCTTTTTTCACCACTTTGATGAATTTCCAGATTGAGCTATGCGATGCTTGAAGCAATTCACTAAATCCTTTGTGCCATCACTCAATAGTATTATTGGCTATGGGAAGATCATCTTGAGTAGCTGAATAGCAATTCCACATTGTGATTGGAAACTTGGGTGTTCGTCTGTTGCCTCTTTTAGTTAGTCTATCAATCCATGTGTCTTCAAAATAATCAACTTATTCCCACGAAATTGCCTTTATTTTTATAATTATTTACCATTTTATAGGTTATTTAAGCATATTAAAGGTGTTTTAAGGATATTTTAGGGGTATATAATGGATATATGGTCTAAAAATGACCTAAATAGCCTCTATGGTGTCTCACAATCATATTTATAATTTACTTTATATCATTTCTAGTTTACTAGCTTGATCTAAAATGACCATGGGTTATTTTGTCCATGGGTTATTTTGACCACGGTTTATTTTGTCCATGGGTTATTATGACCCTAGGTTATTTTGTCCTTGGGTTATTTTGGTTGGGTTATTTTGTCCAAGGTTATTTTGGCTGGGTTATTATGTCCTGATACCATGTCATAATCACCTTTAATATGATAAGATCATGGAAGATTATAATATGAATGAGATTTCATGGGAGGGTGGTCAGTTGAAACAAGAGCTATCTCAGTCAATTGTTCCATAAGAAATCTTTTCCCTGCAGTGAAGAAAAAATGGTTTGCTAAATGATTTAATACTATTGTAGAGTACAAGTATAATTCAAAGGCTCTAGGTATCTTTTCCATTCCTTCATGAACATTATCTTTTTCACTAACTATGAGAATCCTACAAGTAAAAAATGCACAAAACTTACCACAGAGATTTATGTAGAGGAAAAACATCATTTCCTAATGCCTCCATAAAAGTTTGTTGAGCCAACTCTAGTTCATCATGCTCAAAATGAAGAGCCCCAATGTTGTTTAACATTGAATGGGTATTTCTTCTCTACTCTTCTTCAAAAGAGACTTTGGTGTCTGAAGAGAATATAAGGTTGCACTAGGTTCTCATGATATTAATAACTCACCCATATTGATAAATGCATGAGAATCAAGTGGATCTATGTGAGTTTCCTTTCTTAAAATTTCCAAAGCCTTATCTACTAGCCCTTTCTGAGCATATATATGGCCTACAAATTTTAAGCTCTCATAGTTCTCAACATGGACCTCCAAAACCTTTTCAAAATTTGAGAGAAAACTCTTAAGATCTCCCAGCTTCAATTGAACCTATCCACAAAATCCTATGGCCTCTATCTTTCCTTGAGAAGTGGTGTCATAATCACCTTTACTATGATAAGATCGTGCAAGATTATAATATGAATAAGATTTCATGAGAGGGTGGTCAGTTGAAACAAGAGTTATCTTAGTCAACTATTCCACAAGAAAATGTTGTCCTACAATGAAGAAAAAATGGTTTGGTAAATGATTCAATGCCATTGTAGAGTATGGGTATAATTCAAAGGCTCTACGCATATTTTCCATTCCTTCATGAACACTAGCTTTTTCACTAAATGTGAGAATCCTACAAGTAAAAAATGCACAAAACTGACCACAAAGTTTTATGTAGAGGAAAAACGTCATTTCCTAATGCCTCCATAATTTTTTTTTGAGCCAACTCTACTTCATCTCACTCAAAATGAAGAATCCCAATGTTTTTTAACAATTGAATGGGTACTTCTTCTCTACTCTTCTTTAGAAGATACTTTGGTATCTTAAGAGAATCTAAGGCTGCACTAGGGTTTGATGATATTAATAACTCACCCATCTTGATAAATGCATCGGCATTAGGTGGATCTATGCAAGTTTCCTTTCTTAAAATTTCCAAAGCCTTCTCTGACAGTCCTTGTTGAGCATATATATGGCCTACATATTTTAATCTCTCATAGTTCTCAGGGTGGACCTCCAAAACCTTTCCAAATTTTGAGAGAGAACTCTTAAGATCTCCCAGCTTCAATTGAACCTATCCACAAAATATTGTGGCCTCTGGCTTTCCTTGACAAGTGGTGTCATAATCACCTTTACTATGATAAGATCGTACAATATTATAATATGAGTGATATTTCATGAGAGGGTGGTTATTTGAAACAAGATTTGTCTCATTCAACTGTTCCACAAGAAAATGATGCCCTACAGTGAAGAAAAAATGGTTTGGTAAGTGATTCAATGCCATTGCAGAGTATGGGTATAATTCAAAGGCTCTATGCATCTTTTCCATTCCTTCATGAACACTACCTTTTTCACTAACTGTGAGAATACTACAAGTAAAAAATGCACAAAACTAACCACAAAGATTTATGTAGAGGTAGAACATCATTTCCTAATTCCTCCATAATTTTTTTTTGAGCCAACTCTAGTTCATCACACTCAAAATGAAGAACCTCAATGTTGTTTAACAACTAAATGGATACTTTTTCACTACTCTTCTTTAGAAGATACTTTGGTGTCTTAAGAGAATCTAAGGTTGCACCAGGGTCTGACAATATTAATAACTCACCCATCTTGATAAATGCATGGGAATCATGTGGATCTATGTGAGTTACCTTTCTTAAAATTTCCAAATCCTTCTATGGCTGCCCTTATTGAGCATATATATGGCCTACAACTTTTAAGTTCTCACAGTTCTCAACATGAACTCTGAAGATCTCCCAGTTTCAATTGTACCTATCCACAAAATCATGTGGCATCTAGCTTTCCTTGATAAGTGGTGTCATAATCACCTTTACTATGATAAGATCATGCAAGATTATAATATGAATGAGATTTCATGAGAGGGTGGTTAGTTGAAAAAAGAGCTATCTTAGTCAACTGTTCCACAAGAAAATACTACCTTGTGAAGAAAACATGGTTTGCTAAATGATTCAATTCCATTGCATAGTACAGGTATAATTGAAAGGCTCTACACATCTTTTCCATTCCTTCATGAAAACTACCTTTTTCACTAACTGTGAGAATCCTACAATTAAAAAGTGCACAAAACTGACCACAAATATTTTTCACCATTTCAAATAGAAAAATTTCCAAAAAAATGCATTTTAAGCCTGCAAAAAAATGAAAATAAAATCACATTAATTTTCATGCCAAAAAAAAACCATGAGACCATAGCTTGTTTCTTACTATTATGCTTTGATAGATTTTTTCCAAGCATCCATAGCTTTTTTGAAATCACCTGTTTTAGGCTTTTAGCCATAGTATCAAGGCAATGAACTATTTGATTAAATTCTTTGGTAGACATGTATGAAAAATGTGGTAGCATAGAAAAGGAAATTAACTTTGGAAAAAATGCCTCAAAGAAATTTGGTCTCATAATGATGGAATGCCCTAATGAATGCCATGACAAGTGAATTTTTATGGATTGTCATGACATTCCATCACCATGAGACCACATTTATTTGAGGCATTTTTTCAACCAGTTCACTACCTTGTCTATGTTATTGCTTACTATTATGCTTTGATAGATTTTT
This sequence comes from Sequoia sempervirens, assembly GCA_007258455.2. Lineage (NCBI taxonomy): Eukaryota > Viridiplantae > Streptophyta > Pinopsida > Cupressales > Cupressaceae > Sequoia > Sequoia sempervirens. The sequence continues at coordinate 286,165,070 of VDFB02271358.1, forward strand.
TCCAAGCATCCTTATCTTGTTCAAAAGCACTTGTTTTAGGATTTTAGCCATAGCAACAAGGTAGTGAATTGTTTGATAAAATGCTTTGGTAGACATGTATGAAAAATGTGGTAGCATAGACAAGGTAGTGAAATTTTTGAAAAAATGCCTCAAAGAAATGTGGTCTCATGGAATTCTATGACAAGAAAATGCAATTGGTAGCCGCTCCTAGTTATTAGTTATGCAATGTGAAGTAATTGCATAACCACTTAGGTTTAATTTGTAAATACTATATTGTAGTTTAAATTTTGTCATCTATCAACATCTAATTATTAGTTATGCAATGCAAAGTAATGATTTGAGTTTGAAAGACGTGCAATGCAATGTAGTCAAAAATTTGAATATAAACTAAAAATATATAATTTTTACAATTGATTAGTTAAAATCTCTATTTTATTTGCTCTCTATAATAACTCTATTGCTATGGAAATTCCTTTCAATTAAAAAAGTATTTTTTTGTCTCTTAGTCTACAATTTTTTGTTGCTATGTGTAGAACATTACATATGGATCAATGTCAAAGGTTGAAATACCATGTATTTGATGAGAGAATAGCTAATGAGAGTAAAATGGACAAATATCCATGTCCATGTAATGACTGTCTTGGTGGAAAGGTGAAAAAAAAGGACATATTTATCGACATATGATAAGATATGGGCATAGTGGTATAAGACCTTGGAATTTCAATTATTACAAAGATATTATAGAATGGAAGAGTGTGAGAGATGAAGAGGAAAAAAATATAGATGAAGTGGAACTAAACATAGATGAAGTGGCACCAAACATAGATGAAGAGGCAACAATTTTAGACAAAGGGTTTGAAGTTGATAGAATGTTGAATGAGGGTCTAAACAATGATTGGGCCAAGTTGATGGAGGATGCTTCAAATCCTTTGTATGCTAATTGAAGGTTAATTCATTTGAAGCCAATCCTTCAAATTCTTAAATTGCAAGTGGTGTTTGGTTGGAAAAATGAGAGTGTAGATCAATTATTGGCATTATTAAGTTTGTTGTTACCACTTGACTCCACATTGCCAACAAAAAAAAGTCAGTGTAGAAAGAAAATCACTAAGCTAGGTGTTGATGGGTTTTTTTGGCACCTTCTCAACATAGGTAGCACATGAATGCACTACCTCTCTTGAAAGACAACCTCCAACAACAAGTTGCTGAAAATTACCCCAAGGTCTCTCGAGTGTCAGGTCATGGCATGCATGGAATATCTTAGTTGGTATAATGTGATATTGTTGATAATCATAGGGCAGCCTCACATGGATTAAACTAGAGGGGAACTAGATCCTTAGATGGAGTTTATAAAATTTATTGAAGGATTTCTCTATTGTTGTAAGTTCAAGACAATAGTCTTAAACTCCACTTGGATCTTCGAATTTGGATTTACAATGTGCAATGAACTTTATCTAAAGCACCTATTTAAAAGAAAATTCAAAAGGGGTAGGGAAGGGAGTAAGTTCCTAGACCTGAAACTACCAATGAATAGTGATAATGAAGGACCCTACAATGGAAAGCCTTCCCAAAACAAAGTTCCACTTAACCAAACCAACTTACAGTATCATGAAACCAATGCAATCTTCTAAGGTCTGCATATTTTCAACCTTTCATTCATCATATACCATGAATAAGAGATAACATTTAAGTGCAACATTCATATAATGTTCAAACTAGCTTTACACTGTAGTTTATCATCAATAAACAACAAAAAGCATGAACAAGAAAGGGCATCAACATAGTAGAATTCTTCACCACCAATAAACAACATTAACTAATCTACCAAATAAAGCTAAAACACATAGAGCAACAAAATAAATCTATCCAAATTCACTAACTATGAGAAGAAGAATCATGCAACATGAAGTTGGAACTCAAGAATCCACCAAATCAATGAATTTCTATTAACATTCCAACAACATGTCTTTACAACAACTCAACTCTCTCTTGAAAATGAGAGGATACCCCCTATTTATAGTGTCCAAAAATTAAAAAAAATTGCCAAGATTTAATCTCATTGTGTGGCCAAGATTCACTACAAATTAGGATTTCACCTACCCCCAAATATCTTACAATTTAAAATTACATTTTGTCTTTTAGCCTATTTTTTCCTCTTGTGGGAAGCACTATAGCTCTTTTCTCTTTTAGCTGATTACCTTGTTGTAGCTACTTTGTGAGGAGTTCATCATTAATAACCATATTTCCTTCTTGTTTCTTCACAGTAGCATATTCCACAAACTTTCTGATTAATGCCAGAAGTTTGTTCCACTCCAAAATATTAGATTGAAGAACTGGAAGTTTAATTTCTTTGATCGACTGGTGATTACATCCCAATATTTATCACACTTGGGAGTATTCTTCCTCACTTGCTCGGATTGGGTGAAGGCTCGTGCAACAAAACCCATAAAATCTAGCGTAAGTGCATCTGTAGTTCCTTTCTCCATATTTTTATGAAAGAGTGACCTTATCTTCTCCAGATCTAGCTAAATGGCGGGCATATCATAATCTGTCATTAATTTCAAATACTACCCATAGGTTGTCCAGATCTGCTTAGCCCAATCAATGTCAAGCTCCACTTCATGGGACAACCGTACCAATATCTCTTTCCTATGGTTGAGCCCTAGCTTCCATGTCTCGACAAGCCAGTGATCATCCTTTACCAAAGCAAGCTCCTTTTCCCATGTTCTTTCGGGCATCTCAAGGATTGCCTCAATTTTAGGATATGTAATCCTATACAGCTCTGGGAATTTTGTGCAGAATTTTCTCGTGCCTTCAAGTTGTTTCTATACCTTCAAGAACTTGTTTTTTGTCCTGACAGTGCGACCAATGCCCATGTTTCCATTGCAGACAACCTGTTGGAACCAATCCTCTATGGCCTTCATCCAATTCTTTCTTCTTTCCAATTTGTCGATGTGGTCCTTGGACAATAGTTGTGGTGGTGCGGATGACATGGTGGGAAGCTCTTCCATAGAAGACCATTGTTGAATGTATGTTGTTAGATCCACCACTTGTTCCTTTAGTTCCTCTTTAGAGGTCTTGTCTTTATGCATTTGATGCACAATAGTAGCAATAGATCCTTGAAGATGGTGAATTTTTTTCTCTGTTGTTATTGTCCCCAAGTCAATGGTAGAAATATTATAGTTGATCCCTTCTTCCCCCATTATCGGAGTGGCTATCTATACTGTCCTAAATCCTGATGCATCCATTGTCAGGTGGGATCTTACTCTTGGCTTCTTTTCCTTTTTTGTGCTTATTTGTGCCTGGGCTAGAATGGCTTCCAGCCTCACCTTTGGATCCATTGGGGTCTAGGTTTTCTTCTCTAATTTTTTTTCAAGCAATTCAGGCACCTGGGATTCCCCTTTTGGTGATTCGTGATCACCTTTTTCCTCGCAGGTACATTGAATTTCCATTGCTTTGCTACCCAGAGTCTCCTGCTTTGTCTTTTCTTATTCTTCCTCATCTAAATCCCTAATAAATATTGTTTCTCTTCCTGGGCATTCAACAGATGTATGCTCCATGGGGTTTTCCTCCCCCTTAGAGGTTTTCTCTTCTTCTTATTCATGCCCATGTTCTTTGTGATGCTTTGCTTCTACGCCTTTCCATGTTTTAGCCTCTTCTTCAGGATTTTCTTCTTCTTTCTCTTTCTTTTTGCTCCCCTGAAGGATACATTTCTTCATCATGTTTGGGGCTCTTACCTTTCTCCCCTATTGGAGGTTCAGTGTTTACCTCCATTTCATCATCTATCTCTCTTTTCCTCATCAAAGGGTTGTTTTTCCACTTCTTTGATGTCCCTAAGTTGTTTGGAAAGCTCTTCCAATTCTTGGTCGGAGGTTTCCATGATATATTTTGTGCCTGGTTCTTCAACATCTTCTTCAGAGGACTATGTTACCTCTTCCCCCTCCTCGTGCACCACCTTATCAATCACTAGATGTTGATATTCAGGGTGCTCATGGTAGTCATTTGCTTCTTCCTCCATCTCCTTGGTTACTTCCCTCTCTTGCCTCTCCAAATCCTTGGAGATCTACATTATTTCCTCCATTGTAGGTGGTTTAGTTGGAGGAGAACAAGGAGGCTAGCAACAACCTACACCAGGGCAACTTGTACTGTGGGGTTCATTAGCATCCCAGATAGCTCTATCGGTATGTTTTACATTTGTCGAGCCAAAGATTCTAGGAGTGAGAGAGTAGGTATTGGAATCGTTGCAGTAGCTAATGGGAGAACTGATGATGGAGACATGGAGGAGGAAGAGAGTGGAGAAGTGGTGGTAGATGAGGAATCTATGACCATAACTTGTGTTTTATGGGAAGTAAAGGCAAGGTGAACCAAAATCTCCATTATAGGTAGAGAAGAGGCCACTGTCACCTGAGAAGTAGGTGGAGGAGCAACAGTAGTAGCAGTGACTGTGAGAGTGTAAGTAGTAGGTGGGGACTTTGGTTGCTCAACCTCTTCTTCCTCTCCTTCACAAAGTGGATCCTCCTATATGGTGGGCATCTCTATGAAACTTCCTGACTTCTTTGGTTTCTTGGAAATTTCACCTTCCAATGCTTTCCTTGAGTATACCCTAGGTTTTGGTTGGTGTTCAAATGTTTCATTTCTCTTCCAGGACCATGTAGTGGGAGGAGATGCTGAAGTCTCTTGGGATGAAGTAGCAGTGGCAGAGGTATTGGAAATTTTTCTTTCAGGTTCATCCTTGACCTCTCCATTTGCTAAGGTAGCCCCTTGCAGCTTCAGTTGTGCAATCTTCCCATCGATCCATTGCTTTGTTCTTTCCTCTATAGGCTTCATCATAATATCAAGGTCATTGACCTCTTCCTCATCCCAGTCAATCAAATGTGGTGGTAGGTTGGAAATGACATCATACCTGGGATCAATCACTATGTTTTCATCTTTAACAATTTGATCAGGCACTGGAAACAACTTAACTATTTTGACAAAATACGTTGTCATGCACATGTAATGCCTCATACGCACTTTCTTATCATCTTTTCAATTGACCCAAAAGTCTTCAACATTATGCAGATGGGCATACTCTATCCTAACTACCTTCTTTATATTTCCATATGGATCCATCTGTGGTCGGGCAATGTGGAACTCCAAGTTATACTCATTCAATTCCTTGTCAGAATACTCAGCACACTAGGTTGCGAAAAGTGCATATATTCCTTGACCAAACATGAGGGGATTAGTGATCACCACCCTATGCTTATGGCTTAGAATGGTATGTGCATGTTATAGCTTCCATGAGAGTTCTTGCAATATCAACTGGTCATTTGTGTACTGGGATAGCTTATATGGTTTCTCTGAGAAACCCCCGGCTTGGATGTATGTAAATTTGGGAAATTGAATAAACAGGAAGTTGAAGCAGTGGATGAAGGAATTAACACTATGTGTGACCCTTCCTTCAAAGTCACCTCCAAGTAATCTAATGATATGCCTGATGAAGGCATCATTAACTCTACAATAGTCCTTGAAGTTCCTGTATTGGAGTTGCGGATATTTATCATATACCTTCAATTCCCTTCTTGGATTCAAGCTTGGGGCTACAAATAATCCCCTGTATTGGGCATGGTAAATGAGCAATTAAACCAGGTATGATTTCATGTAGAACCATGATGTTTTCTTCACTACCACAAATTGATCATGTAGGAAATTGTTGATAATGCCTACCCAATGAAATTGGATCTTTCCCCTAATGATTTCTTCAATAAAGTATAGCATACATTCGTAGAAGAAAGTTGCAGTCGAAAGACCCATGACTCTACTGAATAAGGTTACCAAGTCATGGTAATATTTGTGAAAATCATTCTTGAAGAGCTCCTGTGACACCTTATTCACACTGCCCCTCTTCTCTTTTAGCCAATATTGATTAATGAGCTTCTTGCACTAGAGGGGGTCAACATCCCATGTGGTTTTAGCACATTCTATAGATTCTTCTTCCATTTCATCAAAGGTTGGTATGTGGAAGCTTTGTCTGATAGACTTGGCAGAGAAATTAGCCAATATGTTTCCATCCTTATCTATTATTCTTTTAGTGTCTTCTTGATAGGCCTCCCTATAGTCCAATACAAGTTCAAGGGAAATGAGGGTAGGTGGGAAATTGACAGCCTTGGCCAACCCACTTCTTTTATTTCTTTTGGAATTTTCTATGGTAGGGTTGAGAATGAACCTCTGCTTGAATTTGTCAATTTCAATATGCCCCAAGTTGGTATCTGAGATCTCCTTCCAGTCTGTGTTGACCTTGGAATTGAGGGGTTCCCCTTGGAACTTGTATTTCATTTGGTCTTTACCTTCCTTGCCCCTAGGTGACTTGGCTGATGTCTTTCCCTTTTCTTTCTTGATGACCACCTTTGAAGGTCCTGTAGCTAGTTCCATATATCTTTCAGAAAATGAACGGTAAGCACATTCAAGCATAAAAACATGAGGGATGTTATCCAAAATTTAACAAAATGATTTTAAATCAAGTAATTCATCATTCAAAGATCCTAACATTTTTCTCTAATCATCATTAGCTACTCATTTGAGGAATCTATAGCAATGTCGGCCTAGAGGTGCATACTTCCCTGGGCTGGCAGTCATTCTAAAGGTAGTTGTAAAAGGGATAGCAATCAAGGCATGATGGCCCACAGGGTTCTACCTACATCAATATTTGGCCTTAAATTTGGGCCCACAAGTAGGTCATATCATTTCAACACGTGGTTCAAATAAAACTTTGAGCTTCTGGAGGTGTTAAGTCCATCATTTAGGAGTGCAGACTCAAGGCATGCAGGAGCAGGCAGTAGCTTGGCCATTTGAGGCTATGCCATTTGAAAATGGCCTTGGCAAGGTGGTGCACCACAAGCGACATCCTGCTAGATGGGGCCCATAGACTCAAGGGATGGTTGTCAGTATATCTTTGAAGTTCAAACTATTCAGATGAGTGCGGACCAAAAGACACAAGAAGGCACTAGAGGATAGTCGTTCAGAACATCAGAGGTGGGACAAAACTCTGCCAAAGGAGACCTGCATCATTGGGTCCACAGATAGCATAGGCATGGCTCATTGGTTAGCGGATAGTCTAAGGGAAACAACGAGGTTGGATCTCGCATAGCGGGCTGACAAGGCTCCATGGTCATTTTGGCACGGCGATGATAAGATGGTTTCTTGCAAGCGGCCACCTACATGGGGCAGCCTGCAAATTCCCTTTTACTTGTGCAATTTTCACTTCTTTGAGCTCGAATGGTGATCACAAGTGTGGGTTTTGTAGGGAGGAAAGATGGATGTTTGTAGCTGTTTAAAATGGTGGACTCGCCATGGTGGGCCACAGATAGAAGTCTGCAAGGAGAGGCTCATGCAAGGGCCAAAACTTGGTCATTTTTGGCATAGAGGAAATTAGATAGTAGTGATGGGATCGGAACCCACCCATCGGGAGGACTCTATGGTTCTGTTGTTTCAAGGGGTCATTTATGCAACAGTGAAAGATTAACAGAGACTCGCATTGAATGGTCTGCATCACATAATTTTCCTTGGTTTTGAGATCGAACAACAGATAGGAAGGCGAGATCTGCTAGGTGGATGAATGAGTTACTAAGGTCATTTGAAAATGGAAATCCTTAGGTGGATACCTACGAATGGAAGTCCACATTGATAATTCAACAATGGGTTAGGACTTGGTCATTTTGGTGTGGTTAAGTTTGATCAGCGGCCACTAGGATGGGACCCACCTAGCAGAAGGGTAGGATTAGATGGTCATTTGAAATGGCAGGGCTCAAAGGGCATAATACAGGTGGAGGCCCGTGCTAGCGGACTCGAAGGATAATTCTTTTGCGTTTCATGGATTCTGGTTAAGCCAAAGATGGATGGCAGACTAGGTGGGTCTTCTTGCGAGGGTAGGCCCGATGAAGGCATTGGACGATTTTGAATTTTGGTGCTTAAGGGAAAGGAAATGACAGCGGGAACCTTGTGAGCGCACAAGGCATGAACGCCCTGGTTCAAGAACCGCTGCTAGAGGTCCAAGTTCCACATGTGTCTAGTGGGAAATTTTTGAAGGTATGAAATTTCTGACTTGTGGGTTTTGTTTGTCGGGGTCTCATCTAACTAGTTCTTAGTTTTCTTCTTTGAAATTTAACAAATTTCAAGGAATTTTACAAAAAACTCAAAATATGGCTTGTGAAAGAGGACCAACTTGAAGAACCCAATGAATAAGGTTAAGAGAACTGCAAACAATTGAGGCACAAATTGTGATAGTCTTGTGGGCGTAAGGGCAGCGTTGGCAGAAGGCTCTGATAGGATTTTTGAAACTTCTAATGATGAAAATGATGGGTCAAGCCTACTATTTATAGAAATCATAGAATTTAATGCTAGAAATTAACGCAAGTATGGCAGCAACCAGAGTTGGTGGACATGCATTTCGAAAAGGGTAAAGCCAGAAGTAGCAAGGTCCACTAAGCGGACGATAGTAAAAGATTGGTTGTTTTGCCAGTTAGCGATGAAAGAGGCAAATGAAGCCGCGGGTCCCATGGGGTAGAAAGATGCTTTGAGTCAGTCATTCAGAATGGTGATGTTGTAAGGGAATCCTATGTAGGGCAGCCTGCAAGGGTGGATCTACATTTCCCAAAGGACGCCAACTTTAAGATTTGAAGGAAGACTACCAATAGAACCCCACCAAGGCCAAGGAGTTGGAAATTTGGGAAATGGTGAAACTTGGTTAACTTGGGATGATTCTTCTAAGACTTCTTGATCACTTAGGACTCAAAAAGATGCATGAAAAATGAGGCAGTGTCAAAAGCGACTTAGCAAAGTGAAAAGAGAGGGCCCCTATTCTGAATGGGGCATGTGTTGTAGGCGCAACAAATGGCAACTCTAATGGAGAATGCTACTAAGTGTTCTAAGGATAAATACTCATTCAAAACCTAGAATCTCTTGTTTCGCAAACTAGGGGTCGGTCTCCAAAAGTGAACTAGGGGAATCAAAGGAGAATGAGATCCTTGGCTGAATCAAATCATGAAAGAATCTTAGAAGTGTGTATGCATAGTGAATCCATTCCCCTTTCCTTATAAACTATGACAAGATTTAGTTAATCAGACCAAGCAAGCTACATGAATTGTCTAACTCCAAAAGTAACCTGGACATTGCCCCACTGCCATTCAAGCACCCATAGCCCCGATAGAGTTGTCATTGTGACCTCATGAGCATTGCTCTACTACTAGATGGGCATCCATAGCCCTAGTAGAGTTTTCTGCACACCCACACAATTGCTTGATTTTAACATTTATTTCTTTTCTTTTCTTTTGATTTCCCTTTTGATACTATTTCTCTTGCTCAACCATGTAAGCATCGAAGCTTATATTGGGCTTGGAACCACAGCGGTCACTGAACTAGACTTGTGATTTTTTCTTGTTAGGTCATCATAATAACCACTACATAGCTCTTTAGAAGCCATTAATGTTTATCTTGTACATGATTTGAGATGATACATGATAAGATTCAACTAAGGGTCACATTCTAGGTCAAGAAAAAGTTTAGATAAGGACACCATTCCATAGCAACAATCAAAGACCACTAGTTAAGAGTGAATAGTTATCAAAAGAACACTAAAATCATGTAGCAAAGTGAACTATTCGTCGAGTTGAGCATGGCCACCATAACAGAAATAGAGAACATCCTCTCAGAGATACAAAATGATCAGGAAATGAGCAAAAAAAAAGTGACGCGAAGGAGCAAAGTGGCAAAGCAAAGAAACCAAAAGAAACCTAAACTAACCTATATACAAATATTTACATGAACTGCTCGAGAGAGCTCAAGCTTGGAAATAATGCTTGAGGTGCTACTCATTCATGGGAAATAGGACATCTTCACTAGTTAATGCCTTGAGGTGGAAAGCATTATCTCTGAGGATTTCAAAAAATTTAAAGGGGCCAAGCTAGAGCTTGTCAAATTTGTCATGTCCCCCTTTCTTTTCATGGGCCTTGTCCCAACATAGGACTAGATCAGCAATTCTAAAGGCCTTTACTTTGGCTCATCAATCGAACCATATTTTGACCATGCCCTGATGTTTGGAAAAAATTTCAATGGAACAATCATGTACTTCTTTCAAGTGAAGTAATTCAACTAAATGGGCTTCCCTTCGATCCCCTTCTTTGTAGAAGGTATTGATAAATTGGAGGGTGGGTATCCTAAGGTGTACAAGGAATATAGGCTCTAAGCCATAAACAAGGTGGAATGGGGAATCACCCAAGGCAACCTTGTGGCATGTGTGGTCTGCCCAAAGGGAAAAACAGATCTAGGTGTGCCAGTCTTTGGGATTCCTATCGAGAAATTTTTTTATGATAGTGATCAAGTTTTTTTTTGTGGATTTAGCTAGGTCATTGCCCTGGGGATAGTAGTTGGATGAGAAATTGAGGGAAATACCATAATCAAAGGCCCAACTAGATAATTTAAGTGAGGAAAAGGTAGGACCATTATCACAGAGTAATGCATATAGGCAACCGAAACGATCTAAAATAAAATTTTCAAGGAAATTAATGACTACCTTTGTGGTACATTACCTACATGCAATAGATTTTTTCCATCTAGTACAATAATCAAAGGAAGTTAGAATGTACCTATGACCCACAAATGATGGTGGGCTTACCAAACCAATGAAGTTGAGACCCCATTGTGTGAAGGGTCTTACCTCCAAGACTAGTTACAATGAGACAACAACATTCCTCTCTCTTGTCACACTGTTCTGGCAGATGTGGCATGTACAAACATGATTATATGCATCCTTGAAGATGGTTGGCCAATAGTACCCTACTTGCAGGATTTGATGAGCAGTAGAAGGACCAAATCCATGACCAGTGTCAAATTTGTCATGGAATTCTTTTAGCACTCTCGCTGCTTCTTCTTTTCCAATGCATCGAAGGTAAACCCCTTCATGATTTCTTTTGTAGAGTATAGATCCTTGTAGCATATAGCTGCTACTTTTCAGTTTGAGGGCATGATTTTACACTCCCTGTAGATGAGGTGGGCACTTGTTGTTCAACAAGTAATAGACAATATCATCATACGATTCTCTAGGGGAAACATCTTCGAGTTGATATTGTTGGACTGTAAGCTCAGGTCCTGCCTCAATGGCTACTTTACCTATCATTCAGGTGAGGGATTTTCCTCTTACCAAATTCATCGACTAAATCTCCATGTCATATTCTTATAGCAGGGTGACCCACTTTGCCCCTCTTTCCCCTAACTCATTTTGCATTAGCAATGTTTTCACTGTTGGGTCTGGAACAATGGCAAACACCCTATTTCATAAGATGTAGTGTCTGAATTTCTTTACTCCTCTAACGAGATCATATGCTTGTTTTTACATGCCATGATATCTCATTTCAACATATTTTAGGGGAGTACTCATGAAAGCAATTGGGTGCTCATTCCCTTCATCATCCTTTTGGGTTAGAATGCTAGCACACAAATGGTCTAAAGCAAATGAGTAAATATAAAAGGGTTTCAGGTAATCAGGACTAACTAGTATAGGTGCTTCAGCAATGGCTTTGTTCATTTCTTCAAAGGCCTGCTTTTCCTTTGGAGTCCACTCAATTTTGGCATCTTGCTTGAGCATGGCATTGAGTGGCTTAACAATTTCAGCAAAGCCTATAATAAATTTTTTGATGAAGTTTATCTTTATGAAGAAATTTTTTAACTCTTTCTTGCTGCCTGGTAGCTAAATCTTCAAGTGGGATTGGATACGCTCAAGGTCTATGGATATTCCTCGTTCTAAAATAACGTGTCTGAGCAGCTTGCCTTTTGTGACCCCAAAGATGCACTTCTTTAGATTAAGGGATATCCTAAAATCTCTACACTTTTGAAAAATTTGCACAAATCGAAAACGTGATCACCTCACTTCTTTGAGAACATAGTAAGATCATCCATGTAGATGATTATGCATTTTCTATTCAGATCCTTAAACACTATGTCCATCACACACTAGAAATTGGCACCAACATTGATGAGTTTGAACAACATCCTTCGGTATGCAAAGGTCCCCCATTTGGTGGTGATCATTGTCTTGTGCCTGTCTTCATATTGCACCATCACTCGATTATACCTAGAGTACCCATCTAGAAAGGACATCATCTATGAACCATTAACAATCTGTAGCACCTCATCTAATGAGGGAACATGATAGTTGTCCTTCTTCGACGCTCTGTTCAAATTGCGGGAATCCACCTAGAGTCTGATTTCCCTGTTCTTTTTCCTAATTGGGACTAAATTGGCCACCCACATAGAGTGTCTGATAGGAAAGATGATTCTAGCTGAAAGCAAATTTTGCACTTCCTTGTGAATGATAGGCTCCAATAATGCATTAATAGGATTGTTGTCATTGTTAGAATGGTCACACATCTAGCTTGAGTGGAATAGTGTGTGTAATAATGGAAGTGTCATATGTCTTCAAATCCTCATAACCCAATGCAACCACATCATGACACTTCTGTAGAGCATTGATGATTCCTTTCTTCTCTTTTGGAATGCATACCTTTCCAATGAATACATTTTTAATTTCCTCGGTTGTTTTGAGGTTGCGAGTGTCATACTGGTGGTTGATTGAATCCATTTTTTCCTATTGATCTTGGTCTTGGATCTGATCTAGGTCAAATATCCATTCAGGCTGGACCATACCCCTAGGAATTGTGTTTGTTTTGAGATTGTGATCTGATTAAGGATCTAGACTAAAATGCGTATTTGAATGCTTAATTATAACAACTTAATGGAAATACAATTCATGCATACATTATTGAAATTATGCATCAAAACTTAAGGTGAAAAAGAAAATTGAGAAAGAAGAATAGAGAGAGTGCAAACGATCTGATAACAGAGTTCACCACAATCGTGACTACGTCTCCGGGTCTGCTTCAATAGAGTGAGACCGATCCGATTAATCTCCAAAAATTAGTTACAATTGCACCAAGACCATTTCTTCTAGCACTTTGGCAGCATAACAATACTCCGATGAACAAAAATGGCTCAAAGAACTCCTCAAAAATCCCTCTTTTGTATCACCTATTTCTCTACTTCACCACTTAACGAAAAAACTCTTACCCTTTCAATCTCCCTTCTACCCCTTTTTATACCACAAATATTCCCAAATTGGTGAAAAACCAATTGATTTGGGAATATCAACTCAATCCCCCTTACATAGTAAATAGTTTGAAAAATCCTCCCTTAATGACATATTAGGATTATATTAATCCCTTACAAATATTTTGAGCCCTTCAATTATTTCATTCTCAGACTACTATTGTTTTTGGGAGGTTACATTGTAATCCTTAAAAGGATTAAAGAGTTGTTTGGTTTTAAATTTAAGGGAGTTTATTTTAAGATTATGGCTATCAGACTTAATAATTAGAGAAAACCAACCGATGCCATACTATATTTTAAAGCCATTCGATGGTTTATTGGTGACTAACCCTTTATGTAAGCCAGTGGTCAGGGGTTCAACCCTAGCCACTGGCTTTTAATAACCAACCCAAAATAGAATTACAACAAAATCAACCGCTGATGCATATGAGATAGGTGCGGATTTGTAGCTGGATTAGTAGCCAACAGTTGTGGTATATGGGAGGTAAGGATTTTGAATCCCTCTAATAAAAATTTTAACAAATAATCAACTGACTCACTGATGAAGAGAAGTGAAGACAGGGCCATGTGTCATACCAGGAGGGTGCCACATGGAAAGCTCTAATTGGTTGATGTCGCTGACGTGTATGTCAATTGTTGCTGACATAGCCTCCAAAATGATGATGTGTCCCGCCATGTGGCACCCAACGATGTGCCACATGGCCTTTTTTTCCACCCAAAAATGACATGTGTCAATCAGTGATTGGCTGAGGACATTGACTATTTGTTGACTGTACCATGCTGATGTCAGCAAAGTCAACCCATCTTTGACTGCTCATATCTCGAGCATAAGACGTTGGATTTCGACAAAACAAACGTTGCCAGAATCATCTCGACAAAATCTTCAACTTGAAACTACTGTTGATTTTTGAGACAATCATTTTTTTCCTTTTTGGATGCCCCTTGTGCCTGTTTGACCAAAATTTTGACTGGTTTTAACTTGAGCAAATAGAGTCCTTTCACTCCATTCAAGTTGTGCTGCAATCAGGATGTCAAGCTCTTTCTAATGGTGCTTAAATCTAGAGTAGTGGAGACACTTTAATTTTTAGTGAAAATATCCCCCAGATCAGGCCTCCTCACTGGAGAACTTTTGGACCTCCAAAAGTGGCATTTATTCAACATCAAGTGAGGACTTGGCCTCCCCACTTGTCATGTATCATCTGTACATTTGTATACCTGACTCACAATCACAACAAATACTACAACAACATTGTTGATCATAAACATCATTATATCACTTCCATAAGCATCTACATCAACTCTCGTAGCCACTAACCAACAAAAATTGACTAGCATCAAGTTGAACAATAATGCAGAGATGAAAGATAATAAATCAACAACATATCAATCTTTCACAATAGAAACATTTTACCCAAGGATCCATCAATGATTTCATTCACCATTCCCTCATGTTGTACTGTGGGTGCATCCTATGACATCTAACCCTGGTTAGCTACTCCAAGTTCCTATCTAGAACCACTTGTACAGATAGACATAAGAGTTAAATCTTTACTTGCATTGATCACCCTCTTTAATTCCCCTATGTTTGTAAAAGAACGATCATTCTTAATCTTGTGAGAATGTACAATATACTAAATGCCATCTTTAAACAAATGATAATGATTCTTTTCCCTATAGAAAATAGCTTTATGATCATATAGATAAGGGCTACCTGGAACTATCCCACAGATATCTAGTGGAACCACATCAAACTGTACTTCATCCACAAACTTACTAGTGATTGTGAATTTTAAAGTGCATTGTCTTCTTACTTGCAATTTATCATTCTCACAAATCCAGCCTAGTGGATAAGGTTTCTTATGCAATGTAGTTTTCAATCCCAAGTTTCTTACAACATCTTCAAAAATTAAGTTAACTTGAGAACCACTATCTATGAGTGCATCAATTTTAATGTTCTTAGCAACAACCCTTAAATGAAACAACTCATTCCTTTTCTTATCTTCAGAGAAATCATTAAATTTAGAAGTAGAAGCACAACTACCAAAGGAAACACTGAAATTAGGAGCTTTACCTTTCATACCCATAGTTGTTATCTTAGTTTCATCATCAAATTCAGAACCAAGATCTATAACAACATTTGTGGCTTTCTCCTTACCCTTTTGTTTCTAATTCTATCTCTGGGCCCACTTAGGCTTCAATTCAGGATGCAACTTCCAACAGTGATCTTCATCATGACCCTTCTTGTCACAATGAGAGAAAGAAAGCTTGTCATCCTTCTTGACTGTAGCTATCTTCTTTCCTTTCCATGTCTCTGCAACCTTAGAATATTTCTTTACAGAGTTATCATTATCAATGAAAGAACCCTTTCCCCTTGACTCTAAGTGTGTACCTTGAATAGACACTTCATCCAAATTACAAGGGTTCAAAACCAAAATGGAATGTCCAAGATATGAATGAAGACCTCCTATGTACTTTAACAAATCATCCTAGGTGTACAAAGGTACATTTAATGCAATAGCCTTCTTTCTGAGTTCATGGGTGTACTCTTGGATAGTTTGACCTTTCCCTTGTTTAAATACTTGCCAATTCATCATTAATTGTTGCATGTGACCTAAGGGATAGAATTGCTTTTTAAGGGAATTAATAAATTCTGACCAAGACAAATTGACTTTACCATGTTGGGAGATTTCTGCTCTAGTCCTACTCTCCCACCAAGTTAGAGTTGTACCCCCTAACCAAAGAGTGGCAAGTTGGATCCTATCAACATCATCTATGAGGTTTTGGACTCTACAATAGACTTCAACCTGCTGAATCCAATCATCTAGTTTTTCAGCATTTAATTCACCACAATATTTTGGTAAGTCAAATTTTACATCCAACTTCAATTGGTTTTTCACCAATTTGGAAATATTTGTGGTATAAAAAGGGGTAGAAGGGAGATTGAAAGGCTAAGAGTTTTTTTGTTAAGTGGTGAAGTAGAGAAACAGGTGATAGAAAAGAGGGATTTCTAAGGAGTTCTTTGAGCCATTTTTGTTCATCAAAGTATTGTTATGCTACCGAAGTGCTAGAAGAAATGGTCTTGGTGCAATTGTAACTGATTTTTGGAGATTAATCAGATCGGTCTCACTCTATTGGAGCGGACTCGGAGACATAGTCACGATTTTGGTGAACTCTGTTATCAGATCATTTGCACTCTCTCTCTTCTTCTTTCTCAATTTTCTTTTTCACCTTAAGTTTTGATGCATAATTTCAATAATGTATGCATGAATTGTATTTCCATTAAGTTGTTATAATTAAGCATTCAAATACGTAATTTAGTCTAGATCCTTAATCAGATCAAGTGGTATCAAAGATTTTGGTGACTATTATTGCAGTGGTTTTGAATGCTAACAAGATCCAGGATTCAAAAGGGAAAAGGAAAACTTGAAGAGTATAATCTAGAGACTGGAAGACGAAGAGCTCATTCATGAACACAGATGGCAAATCCAAAGGATAGACAAAGTTCTGAGCTTAGTGAGAAGGAATTTGAGAAGGCTTTTCTCGACATGAAGGCCATGGTTGAAGTATTATTCCAAGAGAGGAAAGAAAGGAGGCAGAGACATGAAGCTCGTGCAAGAAAAGGAAAGAAATCAGGAGATGATCCTGAGCCTCTGAAGACACCTCCCTCTTCTCCTTCTTCTCCCTCTTCTCCTTATACTCATTCTATGCCTTTTAATCCTTTTAAGGGTGCACATAAGCCAAAAATTAAGTTTTTATAATTAAGCATTCAAATACACAATTTAGTCTAGATCCTTAATCAGATCAGATTGATGACTCCTTCTATATCTAATTCAGCTTCCTCAGGCTCAACTTCATCAATTATCTAAGTAGAAAACACATCAGAACTGGTGATAAATTCCAAGATGTTCTTATCATCATTGAACACCTGAAAGTGGGTGACATTATCTGGCATAGATGGGGTGGAAGTAAGCTCTATGGTGAACTATTTGAGACCAGAAAAAGAGAGTGGTTGTAATGTGTTGGTTGCTTGAGCCAAGGCATCAACAGTATAGTTTCAGGAATGAGGGATCAATTGTATGTTGAATACATCTAGGATTTCTAAAATATCACAAACCCTATGCCTATAGTTTTCTAACCTTTTATCATTGTAGGAGTATAATTTTCTGACTTTTTTCACTACCAGCTCTGAATCACCAAAGAATTGTAGCATCTTAACTTTCTTCCTTAGAGCCATTAAGAGACCATGAACCAATGCCTCGTATTTTGTTGTTATTGGTGTAATAAAATTGAAGCCTATGGGTAGAAACGTAGGTCTTACCTGTGGGGCTAATGAGTTCAAATCCAACTCACAAAAATATAGCTACCGCCCCTTGCTTAGAATTGGATCCATCAAAATGTAGTGTCCAAAACTTGGAAGTTTCTTTGACTTCAGGGCTAGTCATGCATTCATTCTTCCTTGGCTGCATCTTGACTTCTGCAATTTATGGAGTAGGTACTGGTTCAACATGATTAAAGGTAGGCAACCTTGTTAGCATCTCCTTTTGAGAAGTGGATTTTCCCTTGACATGTTCTACTACTGTCTGACACAAGTAGCACTCAAATTCTGAGTGGGTGGTATTATGCACTTTACACCAACTAGGTAGCAGGAGTTCCTGGAAATCCATCCTTGCCCCTAGGCTAAGTTGATCTTGTATGCACTTCTCCATGAAGTCTTGGAATCCATCCAGTAGTCCCAAATTCTCATCATCGCAACATTCATCACCATCTGATTCTACCAGCATTTTTGTGCTTTGGGGTGCATAAACTAAGTTGGTCGGAGGGCTGCATAGTACCAAGAAGACCTCTTCAGTCATCTCTTCTTCTTCAAGCTCTATTTCTTCCTAATATGCTATAGGAGAAAAATTTCCTAGCTTGGTTTCATCAAACAACACCACATTAGTGTTGTATTTCATAATCATGAACTTCATACATGGCTCTCGATCTATGCGGATCTGGTTTGGCAACCCTTTCCATGGAAGCCACATGTGAGAAATCAGTGGCAGCATACCCATTCAATACTCAGATGAAATCCCATCCAAGATTATTTTGTATGTGTCAGGAATATCCGCAACTTGAATGTCAATAACTTGGTGCACCCTTGGATCTGTAGGAATCTGCATGGGAATACGATTGATTTCTCCAATGATGTTCACCTTAGTTTTGTCCAGCTAAGTTACTTTTCTTCTAAAAGGTGTGGGGACAATCCCAAGAGCCTTGCATATAGCCAAAGGCATGACATTAGTTGATGCTCCTAAGTCAATCAAACAATTATGTAGGTTCTTCCCAAATATTTAGATAGTGGTAAGGAAAGGGGGTGTTTCAAACCTTCCCTAGAAGAGTCCCATAGGCGTGTCAGCCTGGGCCACTTGACCTTTGTCCTTTTCATTGGTCTCACTAGTAGAATTTGGAAAATAAATGACTACATGACGAAAACATTTAGTCACGTGACTAACACTAGTAGTATTTGGAAAATAAATGACTAATTTGGTCATCGAGTAAAATCGCAACTAAATGACTAAATAAATAACTAAATAAATGTGTTCATTTATTAAAATTTTGGCCATAACTTTCATTTTAATAAACATACTCTAAAACCTTCATCAAGACCTTATTTTCAATCATAGCCCGCCTTAATTAATAATAAAATATTACAAATAAAATTACTAATAAATATTTTTTGTGGAATAAATATTTTTTTTTCTGGTGTCATCATATGAACACCAAAGTTTCTTCTAAATTGACAAAAAACCACCAAATTATAAAAATTAACAAAAACCATAAGAGAACCTAAAAAACTAAAACCTAAAAACCTTGAAAAATAAAAAAGTAAGCAAAAGGAAGAGAAAAAAGAATAAAAAAGAATAAAAAACCAAATAATCTAAGAGGAAAAACGACCAATTTTTTTTATAAGCATAATTTTCATTTTAATAAACATACTCTAAAACCTCCATGAAGACCTTATTTTCAATGTAGCCCACCAAAATGGAGCAGTGAGTCGAAACATGTAGCCCACCAAAATGGAGTAGTGAGTCGAAACCTTATTTTCAAGATAGGCCACCAAAATGGAGAAGTAAAGCATGCCTGATTTTGGATTGCAACCTCTGCCCATTTTTCCACATCAGACACTATTTGTGCAAAATCTTGTGGTAAGTCACTTTCAATGGTTTCAGTTAATTTTACTTTTCAAATATGTACATGGTCAGGCCATATGATCCATTATTTTTAATAATTTTACTAGCTGCTTGTTGACTAATAGTGATTATCTTCTTTTTTAGGCTAATTATGGAAAATCAAATCCATCTTGTGTTGCTGAAGTTAAGGATTTATAGAGAGAACTTGGAATCAAAGTTTTTTTATTCTTTTCTTTTTCGTTATGAGATGTTAAAAGTGATCTTTTCTTTTTGAAGTTTCCACTATCAAATTGCATAGTTCACAGGAGAACTTACTTTCATCTATAAAAATGATATTATGGGACATGTAGATTGAGTTGTCTATACAAATTTCAGAATTTGAACTCTTAAAATTTGCTTCCACTTTCTGAGGGGGCATGCAAATCACTTTTGAAGTTGAGTGTAAAAAATAGAGTGGCGCATAAAGAAAAAAGATGAACAATAATAAAGCGAAAAGTGGCTCTTCTTATATCAACCATGTAGATTAGAATGAAAGGAGTGCAAGGATGGTAGGGGTTTAACGTTTATAGCGCAGTGGAATAGTAGTTCAGTTGTACAGTAGATATCATCCTACTTTGTTTGAGAAATCTTACTAAATTCCAAAAAATGGGAGTTCCCAAATGATGCCAACAAGAAGAGTTGATTCATAGGCCCTATGAAAATCTCTAAATTTTTGGCTCCCCTTTGATACTTTTATGCATACTTACAGATTACTCTCCATGATTAATATGGACTAGAAGGGTTGAAAGGGAACATGTTAGTCTTTTCCATTTATTGGGCAATAAAGAGTTTGAAGTGACTGAAAGAATCAAATGTATTTCTTTACTCTAGATGATTTATTCTCATTTGATTATTAATATATCTAGATATAAACCATGATGACTTAAATCAGAACTAGAAGAAATCTCATGAAAACTACAAGAAGAGATTAGTGATTAGATGAGTCATGGAAATGAAACCAACTCCATAAGCCACAACAAAAAAAAAATGCAATGCAAATGAGAATACAAGCCTTAAAAGGATTTTTCATGGATAAAGAATCATCCTCCCTTTGATCTCTTGTGAGAATTCCTAAAAGATCTTCAGTTATCCACAAAATCCACATGTTATGAGCTCTAATACAAATATTGTGCATAGTTCTTCTCAGTTTATTCAATTGGGTGCTATTATTTTTATCTTGTGATTCAAGCTTCAAACCAAACCCTCTCATTTGTATTTTTTTCCAGAACTGTCTAGAAGAGGGTACAATCAAAATCAGTACTAGAGTATCTGAAAGTTGAAGATCCTTTCCCTCAAACTAAAGCTTTTTTCTCGACAAACCAAATTTGAGACAAGCCAAGAACTAGTGGAAGGGAAGTTGAATGAAAACTGAGAGCAACTAAAAGCCTTCCTAAGAAAAGTGCCCTTTCCACTATAATTATCAGTTCTAGTGTCTCCTTGTTCATTTTTTTGGCATCTCCTCATTTTTTCATTTCTTGATAGAGAGCTTCTAAAAGATGTGCAAGATGTTCTTCAATCTCAACAATCAATGTTGAGATAAAATGGAAGCATTGCTCTTGCAAATAAGGTGCTAAATCATTTATCCTTCAAGGAGATTTATGTGCATGAAGAAAACTTAGGAGGTCTTCCCAAATATTCTTGGACTCCTCATCTATGGTATCTTTTATTTGATTAACCTTAGTTCCAAAATAAGTGTTAAGGCGGCCAAACCAGTATTCATCATTTGTCATCATAAATCTAAAACTCAACCCAAGTAAATTGACACTTTTTAGGTCCCCTCTCTTGACAATCCAACCCTCACTAGTAGTTAATTTTTGCAAATGGGTTTCAACGTCTTTGTAACTTTCCATAGATGTAACTATGGCTTCAAGGCATTTACCAACCTTAACTCTAGTTGACCTCCACCCTCATGCTCTTGTTTCAATTTAGTTTCTCCCCAACCCTACAAATCACATACTAATAAATGGTAAGCGTTGAAATCATGGAACATAAAACTACAAGAGACAAAGCAAGAATACAACATTAAAATTGTGACTTGCAGTAGTAAAAGAAAAGAAGCAGTAGGTAGTTTGATATAAAATCAGAAAAATGGCATTTTATGAGGCTACCTTAAGGAAGCAAATTAAAAATTCAATAAAATCACGCTTCAAATTCCATTTAAATGTTTAGTTGTACAATAGATGTCATCCTACTTTGTTTGAGAACTCTTATTGAATTCCCAAAAATAGGAGTTCCCAAATGATGCCAACAACAAGAGTTGATTCATAGGCCATATGAAAATCTCTAACTTTTTGGCTCCCCTATGATACTTTTTTGCATACTTATAGATTACATCTCCATGATTAATATGGACTAGAAGGGTTGAAAGGGCACATGTTAGTCTTTTCCATTTATTGGGCAATAAAGAGTTTGAAGTGACTAAAAGAGTCAAATGTAGCTCTTTACTCTAGATGCTTTATTCTCATTCAGTTATTAATATATCCAAATATAAACCATGATGACTTAAATCAGAACTAGAAGAAATCTCATGAAAAATGAAAGAAGAGATCAGTGATTAGATGAATCATGGAAATGAAACCAACTCCATAAGCCACAACAAACAAAATATGCAATGCAAATGAGAATGCAGGCCTTCAAAGGAGTTTTCATGGATAAAGAATTATCCTGCCTTAGATCTCTTGTGAGAATCCCTGAAAGATCTTCAGTTATCCACAATATCCACATGCTATGAGCTTTGATACAAATATTGTGCATAGTTTTTCTCAATTTATTCAATTTGGTGCTATTATTTTTATCCTATGATTTAGGCTTCAAACCAACCCCTCTCATTAGTATTTGTCTTCCAAAACTATCTACAAGAGAGTAATCAAAATCAGTATTGGAATATTTGAAAGTCGAAGATCCTTTCCCTCAAAATGAAGCTTTGTTCTTGACAAACCAGAGCTGAGACAAACCAAGAACTAGTGGAAGGGAAGTTGAATGAAAACTAAGAGCAACTAAAATCCTTCCTAAGAAAAGTTCCCTTTCCACTATAACTGTCGATTCTAGTGTCTCCTTGTTCATTTTTTCTGGCATCTCCTCATTTTTCATTTCTTGATAGAGAGATTCTAAAATATGTGCAAGATGTTCTTCAATATCAATAATCAATGTTGAGATAAAATGGAAGCATTGCTCTTGCAAATAAGGTGCTAAGTCATTTATCCTTGAAGGATATTTTTGTGCATGAAGAAAAAATAGGAGGTCTTCCTGAATATTCTTGGACCCCTCATCTATGGTATCTTTTATTTGACTAACCTCAGTTCCAAAATAAGCATTAAGGCGACAAACCAATCTTCATCATTTGTCATCATAAATCTAAAACTCAACCCAAGTAAATTGAAACTTTTTAGGTCCCCTCTCTTGCAAGCCAACCCTCACTAGTAGTTAATTTGTGCAAATGGGTTTCAACATCTTTGTAACTTTCCAGAGATGTAACTATGGCTTCAAGGAATTTACCAACCTTAACTCTCTCATGTAGATCTACAAATCCATTAGCTATTATTTTTTTCATCCTACTAACAAATAGGCTTTCAAAAAGTTCATCCCACAGACTCTTTTCATGCTTCAAAACAATATAACACATGCATTGGCATGGAAACTCAACATTTGAACCAAAAACCATTTTTAGCCACTCCAAGCTCTCTTCAAATGCATCCAAACTGTCTGATGTTTCTCTAATCAATGTCTCATTCTTTTCAAGTTCCTTGCCACTTTTCACAAGATCAAACAAATACTTTCCCCCAAGCCTATCTGTAGAGAGAATATCATCTGCACATGTCTTAAGCCACACTAAGAAAGACTCTAATATAAATTCTCTCAGCAAAATCATCACAGTATCTTGTAGCTTCTCTTTATGTGATTTCCACAACTACACCTCATTTTCTGGGTTTGGAATCCCACCAAACAATTGTGATTCAGTTGGAACTACCAACACAGTCTTATAAAAAAGAGGAAAATTGTTTAGAACCTCCAAGAAGAGTTCCCTAGCCTGACATAGCATTTACCTATATGAATCTTACCACATTACATAAAATGGAACTGACCGCCCCCACCTTATCAGTCTATTGGCTAGATGTGTCTTTTGGTTCCAGCAATGCGTTGAATGTTCTATTTTTTCATCGATGTGAGGATATTCTATCGGCAGGATGAGGTCTCCTATTCCCATAATGGTCTACCATTGTGGTAACATGAGACCTCATCCTGCCAATAGAAGATCATCACACCGATGAAAAAATAGAACAGTTCCACTGACAACATCCCCATTAGACCATCACGGGAACAGAAGACATCATCCTGCCAATAGAAGATCCTCACACCGATGAAAAAACAAAACTGTTCCACCAATGACATCCCCATCGGACCGTCATGGGAATAGGAAACCTCATCCCACCGATAGAAGATCCTCACGCTGATGAAAAAACAAAAATGTTGATGCATCACTGGAACCAGAAGACATGTCCGGCTGATAGAACCCTTGGTGTGTGAAGTCTTCTAGCCATTTTGTTAGAATGAAGAAGATGGAATTCAGGGGTTTTGTTTCAGATGGTATGGAAAATTTTGTTTGGAACCAAATAGAGCTGAATGGATGTTTCAAACTCAATCAAATCTTGTTTAAAATAACCCAACATGAAGACAAGTGTACTTAGAATATTGGGATTGCTTTTTTGATCATCATGATTTTGTTTAGAGCTAGGAAATTGAAGCAAAATGGTGATAAAGAACAACAGGGCATGGGAAAAAAATGTTTCAGGCTATTTTTGGAAAAATGTGCCTTAAACATTAGAGATCTTCAAATTTGGGCAAATATTTTTAGAGGTTCCTTGCAAAATCCATTTTGTGCACATTCTGCAATCAATAATTTCATTCCATGAGATGACATCTCTTTGAGGAATTTTGTCAAACAATTTAGGTGTTTTGTCTACAATTCCACATCTTGCATAAATTGTCTACCGTAACATATCCAACTATAACATCTAGGTATCTTTTTAGTTCTTCTATCTTTCATCAATATCTTTACTATTTGAACCTCGTATAGATGTTTTAGAGAACATAAGTTGCAGCATTTTTAGGATCCAACTAAAAATATGAATGGTTGATCAACCATGCACACCTAATGATCAACTATATATGTAAATTGTAATGCAATAAGGGTTACTGATGTGTGAAGTATGTACAGCCCTCATCCACTAAATCTGCATGATTGCATGCACCTAGAACCCAAGCAAAGCTTACAGTGTTAGGATGTGTTCTAGAGTGCTTCATTAATTCAAATATTTTGAGATGTTCCTTGCAAAATCCATTTTGTACACATTCTACAATCAATCATTTCATTCCATGAGATGACATCTCTTTGAGGATATCTATCAAAAAATTCAAGTGTTTTGTCTACTATTCCACATCTTGCATATATTGTCTACTAGAGCATATCCAACTATAACATCTAGGTATATTTTTTAATTCCTCTATCTTTCATCAATCTCTTTACTATTTGAACCTTGTACAAATGTTTTAGAGAAGAACATAAGTTGCAATTTTTTTAGGATCCAACTAAAAATATGAATGGTTGATCAACCATGCACACCTAATGATCAACTGTATATGTAAATTGTAATGCAATAAGGGTTACTCACGTGTGAAGTATGTTCAGCCCTCATCCACTAAACCTGCATGATTGCATGCACCTAGAACCCAAGTAAAGCTTACAATGTTAGGATGTGTTCTAGAGTGCTTCATTAATTCAAATATTCTGAGAGGTTCCTTGCAAAATCCATTTTGTGCACATTCTGCAATCAATCATTTCATTTCATGAGATGACATCTCTTTGAGGAATTCTATCAAACAATTCAAGTGTTTTTTCTATGATTCCACATCTTGCATATATTGTCTACCAGAGCATATCCAACTATAACATCTAGGTATCTTTTTAATTCCTCTATCTTTCATCAATTTATTTACTATTTGAACCACATACAGATGTTTTAGAGAAGAACATAAGTTGCAGCATTTTAAGTATCCAACTAAAAATATGAATGGTTGATCAACCATGCACACCTAATGATCAACTATATATGTAAATTGTAATGCAATAAGGGTTACTAACGTGTGAAGCATGTGTAGCCCACATCAACTAAACCTGCATGGCTGCATGCACCTAGAACCCAAGCAAAGCTTACAATGTTAGGATGTGTTCCAGAGTTCTTCATTAATTCAAATATTTTGTGAGGTTCCTTGCAAAATCCATTTTTGTGCACATTCTGCAATCAATCATTTCATTCCATGAGATGACATCTCTTTGAGGCATTTTTTCAAACAATTCAGGTGTTTTGTCTATGATTCCACATCTTGCATATATTGTCTACTTAAGCTAGTTTTTCCTATAGTTGTTGTTATTTGGTGTTTTCAATGTTGTAGAGTTATATTTTCCTATATCAGAACATTGATAAAGCATTCATCATAGGAATTGTAGAAGATTAATACATAACATTAGACTTGAATTGAGATTTCACATAAAAACTAACAAAAAAAGTAACAAAATTCAAATTCTTTTATTGTTAATGTGCATACATATTAAATAAGAATTATAGAAAAATGCCCAAAGGCTTCAAGTTTCAACTAAAAAATGAAAAAAACATAGAAAATATATGGCTATCCCTAATTAGCAGATGCAACTGGTAGGTCTGTATCAAAATTGGAGCTCAAGTTTGTGTCACTGTTAGACACAAAGGGAGGGGGAATTTTTTGGGTCTCCCAAGTCCCTAAAACATTTCCGAGATGAGGACGAGGGTACCAAGGTAGGGGACGTGTCCCCGTGCAACACTGAGTTTATATGGTTTGGGGTTTCAAGGTGGGGTTTTACCTTACCACAGAAAACCTCTGTGGTTGGGACATAGGTAGACACCCCTCTTGCTGATTACACCTTATCATCTACTAGAGACATCTGGGTGACTCCTAGCAATGGTATTGTGATGGATTGAGGGGGAAAATAGTAACAAAGGTCATTGTGATAGTAAAGTGGAGGTTGGTATGTACACTATTTAAGTCTTGTAAGATTCTAACCTAGAATCTAGAGGCACCAATTAGGAAAACCCTAGTCTGAGCCTTCATAAAAAAGTTTGCAATACCAATACATAAATGTAAAAATGTATTTGATTTTGACTTGTATATCTGAATAGCTCTATTTCTTCTTGAATTAAACATTTAAAAACTGGTGCAGGAGCACCGAGGTATTTGTGAAATGTTGATTCATGGAGGTCTTAGGCCAGTTTGAGATTTGAGTCTAGAAGTCATTAATAAGGTCATGATTGACCAATTCATATTGTAAGCATGTGTAGGAATAATGAAGAGTGTTGGAGGTGGTGGCAGAGCTGGGAGAGGTCGGTAATGTCATTTTTCAATAAACCCTACCCCAAACTAGTGTAAAGTGAGGGGTTTTAGTTACAGAGGTTAGATGAGAGTTTTCCCATCTAAAAATTGTTGATTGATTGTTGAGTGGTTCATTGTGAGATAAAGTAAAAAATCTGAGTCTATGGACCTACTAGATGAGTTGAAGAGTTTTTGCAAAGGAGTGATTTGGAAGAGTTTTGTGAATTAGTTGGTTGTTTGAATCAACTTGTTTTGTGATGATTTTTTCAAATCCAAATTGCTTTTCATCAAAAAAATTCCATCATATTGAAGCTTGATGGGAAGAAGGGTCCATTGAGAGAACTCAAGGGGTGTTACTTGCTAGGAGGAGAGAGGTTGTGGAGTACTTGTTGGCTTGGAAAGTGACTGAGCTCACCTTCCTTGTATTGAAGAGGATGTACCAGGTATGTATTTCCTCAATCAGGATTAAATTATAACTAATGGTTTTGTTATGAGATGGTGTTGATGACAAATCATATAACTGTGATAGTTGAAATTATTTTGGTGGTCATATGACATTATTTCTTAGAACATTTATAAAGAAAGTATAGATTAAAGTTTGTTGTGCAGAAGCAGTGAGTAGGCTACATTCCTCTGCTTGCCTCAAATCTTGATTTGGGTGATTAGGACAGAGGTATAATTCCTTATGTTACCTTACACTTGTTCCTTCTATTACCTCACACTTGTTCCTTATGTTTCCTCACACTTGTTCCTTCTGTTACCTCACACTTGTTCTAGTCATGTAATCACCTTGATGACTGTTACCTCACCCATGTTCCAGTCATGTATTTACCCTGATGACTGACTAACTTGTTTTTAGGGCTTACAACTTACAAGATAAATGAAGGTCCTTTGACCTTTTAGATCATCTATGATAATTTAATTACATCAACAAAAAACCATGGAAGGATTTAAGTACTTAGGGTTTTGTTGAAGATATCATTGTACTATTTGAAGATTTTGGTTTGTACCTATTTTAAGCCAGATGTTATGCTTTTGGCCTTGAGATTGAGTGGGACTCTCAAAACTTACATTTTTCTGTCCTAACAATAGACTTTTAGTATGATATGGTTAAGATGGTTTGATTGAGAATTTGAGAACAACAAAGGATAAGCCTCAATCTTTTATGTCATTTAAAGATTGGAATAAATATTATTGGGAAGGACAACTTAAGACCTTAGATCTGCACCAATTATATATCAGCTAGAGGCCTAACCTATACCTCATGTAACTCTCCATGACTATAAATATGATCTTCAAATTAGAAATATATGCATTCTAGGCAATATTTATTAGTTTAGTAGATACTTAGGGAATGTGTAAACATGATAGTGAATACCTTGAACTATTTAGCTTTATCTACTAGTTACTTCTAATCAACTAAGAACATTTATATTTCAGTTTTAAATAAAATTTCAATATTGAACTTCAAAATTTAGACAATTGCCACCTGCACTGCACATAAATGGAGGCGCCCTTTTAACACATTTATTTTATTATGCTTTCATCTCCTTATTTTGAAAAAAAATTATTTCAGTGTTCTATCCCATGGATTAGTTCTTTTTTTTGTGTTGAACAAAAATCAAACACTAAGCTTCAGTGTCATGTTGGATTGTCAAAAAGCTACAATGTGAAAATAACTTCTTGAGAGTATTCATTCTATTCTATCTTTGCAACTTTGTTCTTTTCAAATTTATTTTTACATACCAACAGTGACCATGAAAAAATTATTGCAAGAGTGGGAGGTTATTCTTACCTATATGAGCCACTTTGGTGGGCAGGCATGATTACCAATAAGTGCTTATTACTTAGTAAATCAGGTTTAGGTGACAACTAGAGAATATTAATGTTTGAAAATTGACATAAATTACTTGCATTCAAACTATTAATTTCCTTATTTACAATATTTTTTGAGATTATAGTTGTATGGCTGGAGAGTTTATATATTCATTATTTTCAAAATTCATAGTTTATCTACAGTGACTTCACTTCCAGTACTTAACAACTATTTCAGAATCAAAATTTTCACTAAAAATTACATTCACCATCTTTTACGAATAACTACTAACTACCCTACAAACCAAAAACTCCTTTTTGTTGCCCACAGTTTGGTAAAACCCCCAAAAACTAAGTACAGACAACAAAAAAACTCAAATTCATGGCAAAGGATTATGTTAACTATAGAGTTGCAGACGAGCTACTCACCATAGTTTCCATAGAGGTCCCATTCTTCTTCCTCTTCCTCTGAGGTCGCTGCTCCAACTTCTCCATCTACTCCAACTTTAGCCACTTCACTTCAGCCTTTGTCTTCTTTACCACTGCCTCAACCTCTATTAATTCCACAATCAATTTCAAAGCCTCCCACCCGCATTTTTCTCCCTCTCTCCATCTGGCTTTACATTTTCCTTCTGGCCATTTCACAAGGGGTACATATTTGAATGTTTCTTCATCCTCTTTTCTTTCAATTCCCTCATCGATATCCATCCCAACTCCCAAAATCGTCCATTCCAACAGTGAGTCCAAGTTGTTCAGATAATCCTTATGCACCAGTGTCTTCATGACCTTTTTCATAACTTCAATCGACTCTTCCAAATCTAAGCCCCAAGACATTATGAGAAAATAAATGTCCAAATTAGTTTTGTACCTGTACGTGAGTTGGTTGAATCCTCTTCCTAGAATTAGTTGCACTGACTACACTAATCATTCATTGATGTAAATGAAACACCCCATCAGTCTCTTTACTGATGGTTCTCCATAAAAGTGTGAGTTGTTTCTTCATTTTAAGCATGAAACCAGCCTCCATCACCTCTGCAGCGACAAAGCCACCACCTCCTATACAACAGTTTTACACCTATTGTTCGCCACAGTAGAGGAGCATCGAGTAAGTAATGCCTCAAGAATATAATGAAATAATGAAATGAAATAATTTAATAACTTCTTTCACATTCCTTTCCATAAATGCTCACCATACGTCATTCATCACCTCCACTTGAATCCACACACTTCTCTCATTCACTTCAAGAATTAAAACTTACAAGTACTCCATTTTAGAGCTCCCTAAATGCACCACCCATTTCAGTCTTGTCATCAGGGGAGAACATTAATTTCAAATATCTCGATGATGCCTCGAGATGTCACATCAGTTAGAATAATCATTATCGCCGTATCGGTGATACTGTGATTCTTATTCCACTAATAGCCACCTTCTCCACCGATGAGAAAATTTCCTTAGGTCTATAGGCGGGATGCTAGATAACATCACCTCGATGCACCCCAAGTCCACTGATATACATTATGCACTTGATAATCCATGCTTATATCGGGCCATCGGGGGAATGCATACATTTTTTCCACTGATGTTCATGTGTCACAATAATGTGCTTAATTTGTTGACTCTATCGGTCTATTGGGGAGAGTGCCTTAGGAGTCAGCCTGATAGGGTATTGTTACACTGATACTAGGTTATGAGCTGCTTTCATTAGGCCATTGGCGAGGCTATAATGGGGGTTCTTCCGATGAGGCATTGTTAGGCCGATAGTTCTAATTTTTATTTAGGGACAGGGAAAGATTTATGGAGCCTCATACTATTATGGTCTCATGCTTACTATTATGCTTTTGATAGATTTTTTCCAAGGTAGTGAACTATTTGAAAAAATGCTTTGGTAGACATGAATGGAAAATGTGGTAGAATAGACAAGGCAATGAACTATTTGAAAAAATGCCTCAAAGAAATGTGGTCTCATAGAATGCCATGACAAGAAAATGCAATTGGAAGCTACTCCTAGTTTTTAGTTATGCAATGTGAAGTAATTGCATAACTACTTAGGTTGACTTTGTAAAAACTATATTATTGTAATTGAAATTTTGTCATCTATCAACATCTAGTTATTAGTTATGCAATGTGAAGTAATGCTTTGAGTTTGAAAGGTGTGAAATGCAATGTAATCAAAGATATGAATATAAAATACATAAATCTATTTTTTACAATTCATTAGTTAAACTCTTTATTTTATTTTCTCTCTATATCTCTAGGCTATGGAAATTCCTTTCAATTTCAAAAAAAATAGTTTTTCTCTTGTTCTACAATTTTTTACTTTTTTTTTAAATCCGATTTTTTCAGGATTTTTGAATGCATGGGGTTATGTTAGTAGTGCTCTCATATTGCGTGCATGGTAATGTAGTTTTTATATTTGTGGCCTTTGTATCTGATTAGCATGAAGCTAATAGTAACATTGTAATGGTTTTTTAGTAAATTAGATTAATCATTGCAATTATTTTAACACACACATGCAAGTACTATTTATGCAAGTAATGGTTGTTTTATTATGAAAACAAAGGTAATCAATACCTATGTAATATAATGTTTTTTTTTCTTTTTTTCTTTTTTGCAGAAATGTATTGATAAACTCAAACAAGGGGATAAAGTTAGGGAGTCAACTTGAAGAAAAAATAGATGGAGTTGTTCGTCTGAAAGAGAAAGAGGGAACCTTCACATGATGGCCACTAAAATATTTGTAGAAAATAACATAGTTGAACATGTTTATCATGTACTAGTTAATTAATGTTAGACATCTTGGCTCATTGCTTCATGTAGTATTTTGAATGTGTTGTTTAGGGATCTTAATTATCATGGTGTATTTGAAAGAGTTGGAAACTCTTAGAAAACTTTGAAATTTTTTATTATATATACATATATACTCTTAGACAACTTTGACATCTTATAACTTGATATATATATATATATATATATATATATATATATATATATATATATATATATTTGCATTAATATTTTTATTGCACATTACCTTTATTTATCATGATGTTGAATCAATCTTTTAATTCTAGCATGTTGTAGCTTGTTCGTATATATAATATTTTTATTTTCTTTTATGTTTTAGTTCAAGTTTAATATTATGTTAGTTTTGCATTATAAAATTTATGGTACTTAATAAATTATTCATTTTATGACTATATTTACTACGAATTAATGGAAACTAGTAAATAAAAATGACTAGGTTAATGACTAAATATATGACTACAGTAATGACTAAATTAATGACTAAAGTAATGACTAAATTAATGACTAAATTAATGACTAGTTAACAACAATCAGTGACTAAATAAATGACTAAATAAATGACTAAATCAATGACCAAATCAATGACTAAATAAATGACTAAAATAGATTAGTCATAAATTTAGTTGTGTTAATAAATGACTACAAATAAACCACTAAAATAGTCACGTGACTAAAATTAATGACTAAAAAATATGACTAAATCAATGACCAAATTAATGACTAAAATTAATGACTAAATAAATGACTAAAATTGTTTAGTCATAAATTTAGTGGTGTTATAAATGACTACAAATAAACCACTAATAGTCACGTGACTAAAGTTAGTCATTTATATGCAATTTTTAGTGGTTTATTTAGTCATATATTGTTGTTTGTGTACTAGTGTCTTTCCCTGAGTTTGCACCTAACTTTGTTGCTTAGCAGGTTGTTTTCCAACTTGCTAATTGGAAGAGACATCTTTCTTTTTACCTATGACCTCTTGAATTATAGGTTCGTGTGGGGGCATCTTTGAATGAGACTCTTGGCTGGTGTTTCCTTGGAGGAGGGGGTCCCATTAAACACCCTAAAGAATGCATGCCTAACTGCAAGAACCTTAAGTAACTCAAAGAAAACAAGTTTATTTTGACCTTCTTAAATTCCTTAGCAATGTACTCACCCATTTGCTCAATTTTAGCCTCGAAGGATCTACCTATGGAAGAGCTGGCTAACTAGTTTTGAGTTTGGTTTGGCTTTTTTTTTTTGTTCAAATATTGTGTAGGCACATAGGGATAGCTTGGGTTGTTGCTAGCATTGGGATCAGACGGGGTGCTAAAGTTATTTGGTGGGGTGGAAGTAGTGAAAGGTCCCCCCGCTTGTCTATTCCTTAAGTTGTAGGGAGAGGTTCTCTATGAAACATTTGAACTTCATCTTCATGAGACTCTTCTTCATCTACTGGACCATTATCTATAGAATTAAAGAGCTAAGATAGAGTTTCTTCATTACTTACCTCTTTTACTTCTTTGTTCTTTGGGGAGGCAGCCTCATTCTCAGGTTCGTTGCTTTTGTTTCACAGAAA
Source organism: Sequoia sempervirens (assembly GCA_007258455.2). Lineage (NCBI taxonomy): Eukaryota > Viridiplantae > Streptophyta > Pinopsida > Cupressales > Cupressaceae > Sequoia > Sequoia sempervirens. The sequence goes on from VDFB02271358.1 coordinate 286,197,990, forward strand.
TGGAGCTTGATTAACCACGAGCACAAAAGAGTCGTATGGTTCTAACAGGACTATGTCTCTACAACCTACACCATCGATGACATTCTGGACCTCCACCTGGAAGATCTTTGTAGCTATGAGGAACTTGGGGCAATCCAACTCAGAGTGTCTATTCATTTTATGGATCTAGAACCATCCAGATAAGGCAGCTTTAGCGAGGTACACTCCACTGGTTGTCTTCTCCATACTAGTAGGCTGATCAAGAGGAGTGGGGACACCTCTATTATTTAGCCTTGTATTCCACATTTGGTTCTACCTCTGGGAAGGTCTCCTTTCAAAATTCTGATTGGAACCCTATCCTCGTTCATAGTTCTGTGCAGACGAGGTACCCATTTCATGGTTGTTTATATTGTCTCAGTTGAGGTTTTCCTGAATGCTACGTTGAGAAGCCTGTAGCTGGTTATTATGGTTCCTGAGATGGGTCATCTCCATGGAAATCTTTCTAATCATCTCTGTTAGCTCATCTAACTAATCTTTCTCAGCATTTATTGGTTGTGGTGTTTGATTCTAGAGAAAGATGGATTGTTTTGTTGGCTGCTTTTGTTGAGTGGGAGGGAATTCAGGCCCTTGTAGATATAATGGTACTTGAGGTTGCTGTGAGTAAGTCTGTTGTTGCTATGGTTGCAAGTAATGAGGCATGGGAGGTGCTTGATTCATAAGTTTCCCTAAATGAGGGACTATGGGTAGCTACATAACTGGATTCATGAGAGGTGTTTGATGTTGTAGAGCTTGAGTAAGCCCTTGAATCTGCATAGAATGAGTGACTTTCTCCAAGGAAGGCAGCGGACCAGAGATATTTTGTCCCAAATTAGTGCTAGCTATTACCACCTCAGCATAGGCATCCACCAATCTAGCTGGTGGTGGGTTCATTCTTTTCACCAATGTTGCAGTAAGGTTATCCAAGGCAACATAGTAAACCAACAGGACAACGACATCATTGAGCACATATGGAGCTTGTAACCTCATGTATGCTCGATGAAACTGATCGTTGAAGGAGTTGATTGGTTCATTAACCTCCCTATGAATTTCCATGAATTGCTAATATAGTTCTAAGAAGCTAATCAAAATCTTATATTTCCTCAGGAATGCATTCTTCAAGAGATCCCAAGTAGTAATCGACCCGGTTGGAAAGTTGATGTACCAGTAGAAGGCTTCCTCTCCTAAAGAATAAGGGAAAAGTCTACACACCATGTCTTCATGATTAATCTGCATATCTTTTAGTGTTGTTTGGAATATCTTAATATGTTCTTCATCCATCCTTTATGGATCCTGAGGGTTGAACTACGTGTAAAATATGTTCAGGTTCTTAGGCATGTCATGGTAAGCATTGAATAGCAGTGAAGAGGGGTTTTTCCCCAACCAGGCCATGAGGGGAGGTGGAGGTGGTATTTTTTGTTGAATAGGAACTTGGGGATGCATAGGGGTAGCAGCAGCTTGGACCGTGCCTTGGACTTGGAAGGAAAGGAAAGGGGTGACACCCTAGCTGTGGGATGGAAGTGGTTAAAATACAATTTGGGACGGCTAAGTGGAAGAGGTGGAGTTCGAAGAGGAAGGATGAGTTTGTGGTGGATGGAAGGAAGATGGGGGTGAATCAGATGAGGTGGATGAAGAGGATGAGCTTGAGTCTGATCTTTGAGTCCTTCTACCCCTTGTAGGGGATTGTAGTTTATAATTTTTCTTGAAGGATTACTCTATTGTTGTAAGTTTAGGACAATAGTCGTAATCTCCACTCGGATTTTCAAATTTGGCTTTATAATGTGCAGTGAACTTTATCTAAAGCACCTATTTAAAAGAAAAATCAAAAGGGGTGGGGAAGGGAGTAAGTTCCTAGACCTGAAACTACCAATGAACAATGATAATGGAGGACCCTATAGTGGACAACCTTCCCAAAACAAAGTTCCACTTAACCAGACCAACTTACAGTATCATGAAACCAGTGTAATCTTCTAAGGTCTGCAAATTTTTAACCTTTTTTCATCATAAAGCATGAACAAGAGATAGAATTTAAGTGCAAAATTCATATAATGTTTAGACTAGCTTTACACTCCAGATTATCATTAATAAATAACAAAAAGCATGAACAAGGAAGGGCATCAACACAACAAAATTCTTCACCACCAATGAACAACGTTAACTAATCTACCAAAGTAAGCTAAAACACACAGAGCAGCAAAATAAATCTATCCAAATTCACTAACTATGAGAAGAAGAATCATGCAACATGAAGTTGGAACTCAAGAATCCACCAAATCAATGAATCTCTATTAACATTCCAACAACATGTCTTTACAACAACTCAACTCTCTCTTGAAAATGAGAGGAGACCCCCTATTTATAGTGTCCAAAAAGAAAAATTAATGGAAAAGATTTAATCTCATTGTGTGGCCAAGATTCACTACAAATTAGGGTTTCACCTACCCCCAAATATCTTACAATTTAAAATTGCATTTTGTCTTTTAGCCTATTTTGTCCTCTTGTGTGCAACACTGTAGCTCTTTTGTCTTTTAGCTAATTGCCTTGCTGCAGCTACTTTGTGAGGAATTGATCATCAATAACCTGATTTCCTTCTTGTTTCTTCACAATAGCATATTCCACAAACTTTTTGATGAATTCCTGAAGTTTATTCCACTCCAAAATATCACATAGAAGCACCTAGAAGTTTAATTTCTTTGATCGGCTGGTGATCACATCCCAATATTTATCGCACTTGGTAAATTCCTTCATCACTTGCTCAGATTGAGTGAAGGCTCATGCAGAAAAACCCATAGAATCTAGTGTAAGTGCATCTGTGGTTCTTTTATCCATCTTTTTATGAAAGAGCAGCCTTATCTTCTCTGGATCCAGCTCAACAATGGGCATATCATAATCTGTCATTAATTTCAAACACTCCCCATAGGCTATCCTGATCTAGTTAGCCCAATCAATGTCAAGCTCCACTTCATGGAACACCCATTCCAATATATCTTTCCTATGGTCAAGGCCTAGCTTCCATGTCTCGACGAGCCAATGATCATCCTTTACCAGAGTAAGCTCCTTTTCCCATGTTCTTTCAGGAATCTCGAGGATTGCCTCAATTTTAGGATATGTAATCCTATACAGCTCTAGGAAGTCTGTGCATAATTTTCTCATTCCTTCAAGTTGTTTCTGTACCTCCAAGAACTTTTTTATTATTCTGACTATGCATCCAATTCCCATGTTTCCATTGTAGAGGACCTGCTGGAACCAATCCTCTGTGGCCTTCATCCAATTCTTTCTTCTTTCCAATTTGTCGATGTGTTCCTCAGATAGTAGTTGTGGTTGTGTGGATGATGTTGTGGGAAGCTCTTCCATAGAAGACCATTGCTAAATGTATGTTGTCAGATATGCCACTTGTGCCTTTAGTTCCTCTTTATAGATCTTGTCCTTATGCATTTGATGGACAATAGTAGCGACAAATCCTTGAAGATGGTCAATTTTCTACTCTCTTGTTGTTGTCCCCAAGTCAATGGTAGAAATATTATAGTTGGCCCCTTCTTCCCCCATTACCGGAGTGGCTATTTGTACCATCCTAAATCCCGATGCATCCATTGTCATGTGGGATCTTACTCTTGGATTCTTTTCCTTTTTTGTGCTTATCTATGCCCGGGATAGAATGGCTTCTAGCCTCACCTTTGGATCCATTAGGGTCGAAGTTCTCTTCTCTAATTTCTTTTCAATCCATTCGGGCACTTGGGATTCCCCTTTTGGTGATTCGTGATCACCTTCTTCCTTGCAGGTATGTTGAATTTCCATTGCTTTGTTACCCAAAGTCTCCTGCTCTGTCTTTTCTTCTTCTTCCTCATCTAAATCCCTAATAAATATTATTTCTCTTCTTGAGAATTCAATGGTTGTATGCTCCTTGGGGTTGTCCTCCCCTTAGAGGTTTTCTCTTCTTATTCTTGTTCATGCCCATGTTCTTCATGATGCTCTGCTTTTGGGCCTTTCCTTGTTTCAACCTCTTCTTCAGGCTTGTCTTCATCTTTCTCTTCTCTTTCTCTTTCTTCTTGCTCCCCTAAAGGAGGAATTTCTTCATCATGTTCGGGGCTCTTACCTTGCTCCCCTATTGGAGGTTCATTGTTTACCTCCATTTCATCATCTGTCTCTTTATTTTCCTCATTAGAGGAATATTTTTCCACTTCTCTAACATCCCAGAGTTGTTTGACAAGTTCTTCCATTTCCTAGAAGGAGGTTTCCATGATATATTTTGCACCGAGTTCTTCAGCATCTTCTTTGAAGGATTGTGTTCCCTCCTCCTCCTCCTCGCACACCACCTTATCAATCACTAGATGTTGATATTTAGGGTGCTCATGGTAGTCATCTGCTTCTTCCTCCATCGCCTTGGTTGCTTCCCTCTCTTTCCTCTCCAACTCCTTAGAGATCTACATTTTTTCCTCCATCATAGTTGGTTTAGTTGGAGGAGTTGGAATAGGGAGGTTAGCAACAACCTGCACTAGGGAAACTTGTACTGCGGGGTTCATTAGCACCCTAGACAGCTCTATCGATATGTTTTGCATGTGTTGAGAAAAAGCTTCTAGGAGGGAGAGATTAGGCATTGGAATCATTCTAGTAGCTAATGGGAGAGTTGATGATGGAGACATGGAGGAGGAAGAGAGCGGAGAAGTGATGGTAGGAAAGGAATCTATGACCATAACTTGTGTTGCAGGGGAAGTAGAGGCAAGTTGAACCAAAATTTCCACCTCTAGGTGGAAAAGAGGCCACCATCACCTAAGAAGCAGGCAGAGGAGAAAAAATAGTGGCAGAAGTAGTGGTGGTGACTATGAGAGTTGAGGAAATAGGTGGGGACTTTGGCTGCTTGACCTCTTCTTCCTCTCCTTCATGGAGTGGATCCTCCTGTATAGTGGGAATATCTATGAAACTATCTGACTTCTTTGGTTTCTTTGAAGGTTCAGCTTCCAATGCTTTCCTTGAGTATACCCTAGGTTTGGGTTGGTGTTCAGATGTTTATTTTCTCTTTTGGGACTGTGTAGTGGGAGGAGATGTTGAAGTCTCTTTAGATGGAGTACCAGTGGTAGAGGCACTGTCATTTTTGCTCTTGGGTTCATCCTCAAGCTTGCCATATGTTAAGGTAGCCCCTTGAAGCTTCAATTGTATAATTTTCTCATTGATCCATTGCTTTGTTCTTTCCTCTATAGGATTCATCAAAATATAAAGGTCATTGACCTCTTCCTTGTCCCAGTAAATTAAAGGAAGTGGCGGGTTGGTGATGACATCGTACCAGGGATCAATCACTGTGTTTTCATCTTCAACAATCTAATCAGGCACTAGAAATAACTTGATTGTTTTGATGAAATACATCATCATGTGCATGTCATGCCTCATACACACTTCCTTATCATCTTTGAAATTGGCCCATAAGTCTTCAACATTATGCAAATGGGAATGCTCTATCCTGACCACCTTCTTCAACTTTCCATACAAATCCATCCATGGTGGGGTGGTGTGGAACTCCAAGTTATACTCATTCAATTCTTTGTTAGAATACTCTGCACACTGGGATGCAGGAAGTGCATACATTCCTTGACCAAATGTGAGGGGATAAGGGATCCCCACCCTATGCTTGTGGCTTAGAAGGGTATGTACACACTGTAGCTACCAAGAGATTTCCAACAATATCAACTAGTCATTTGGGTACTAGGGTAGCTTATATGGTTTCTCTAAGAAATGCTTGGCTCAAATGTATGTAAATTTGGGAAATTTAATAAACAAGAAGCCAAAGTGGAAAATGAAGGCATTAGCATTGTGTGTGACCCTTCTTTCAAAGTCACCTCCAAGTAATCTGATGATATGCCCAATGAAGGCATCATTAACTCTGCAATAGTCCTTGAAGTTCTTGTACTAGAGCTACGAATATTTATCATATACCTTCAATTCCCTTCCTAGAGTCAGGCTTGGGGATACAAATAATCCCCTGTATTGGGCACAGTTGGTGAGCAAACAAACCAGGTATGATGTCATGTAGAACCATGATGTTTTCTTCACTACCACAAATTGATCGTGTAGGCAGTTGTTGATCATGCCTACCCAAAGAAATTGGGTGTTTCCCTTGATGATTTATTCAATAAAGTAGAACATCCATTCCTAGAAGAAAGTTGCAGTCAGAAGGCCCATTACTCTACTCAATAAGGTTACCAAGTCATGGTAATCTTCATGAAAATCACTCCTGAAGAGCTCCTAGGGAACCTTATTCACACTGCCCCTCTTCTCTTTTAGCCAATATTGATTAATGAGCTTCTTTCACTTGAGGGGGTAAGCATCCCATGTGGTTTTAGCATATTTTGTAGATGCTTCTTCCATTTCATCAAAGGTTGGTATGTGGAAGGTTTTTCTGATAGACTTGGCAGAGAAATTAGCCAATATGTTTCCATCCCTGTCTACTATTATTTTAGTGTCTTTTGATAGGATTCTCTAAAGGCCATTACAAGTTTGGGGGCAATGAGGGCAGGTGGGAAACCAGCAGCCTTGGCCAACCCACTTCTTCTGATTATTTTGGAACTTTCTATGGTAGGGTTGAGAATGAAACTTTACTTGAATTCATCAATGTGAGTATGCCCCAAGTTGGTATCTGAGATCTCCTTCCAGTCCATAGTAACCTTGGAATTGAGGAGTTCTTCTTGGAACCTGTATTTCATTTAGTCTTTACCTTCCTTTCCCCTGGGTTCCTTAGCTGAATTCTTTCCCTTTTCTTTCTTGATGACCACCTCTGAAGGTCCTGCAACTGGTTCCATATATCCTACAGGAAAAGGAGTAGTAAGCACATTCAAGCATACAAACATGAGGGATGTTAGCCAAAATATAGAAAAATGATGTTAGATCAGGTAACTCATCATTCAAAGATCCTAACATTTCTCTCTGATCATCATTAGTCACTCATTTGAAGAAGCTATAACAATGCAGGCCCAGGGGTGTGGACTTCCCTGGGCTAGCAGCTGTTCTAAAGGAAGTTGCAAAAGGAATGACAATTAGGGCATAATGGCCCATAGGAGTCTACCCGCATCAAGATTTGGTCTTAAAGTGGGGCCCACTAGTAGGTCACATCATTTCAACATGTGGGTCAAATCAACATTGAGGTTCTAGAGGTGTTAAGTCCATCATTCAGGAGTGTGGACTCAAGGCATGCAGGATCAAGTAGTAGCTTGTCCATTTAAGGCTCTACCATTTGAAAATGTCCTTGGCAAGGTGATTCCCCACAAACGACATCTCGCTAGATGGGGCCCACAAGCTCATGGGACAGTTTTGGCTATATCTTTAAAGTTCAAACTGTTCAGATGACTATGGAACAGAAGACGCAAGAAGGAAATAGAGGATAGCCATTCAAAATGATGGAGGTGGGACGAAAGTCCACTGAAGGAGACCCGCATCATTGGGTTCGCAAATAGCATAGGCATGGCTCTTTGGTTAGTGGAAAGTCTAAGGGAAACAATGGGGTCAAATCCCATGTAGATGGCCGATAGGGCTCCGCGGTCATTTTGGCATGACGATGATAAGATGATTGCCTGCAAGTGGCCATCCACATGGGGCAGCCCACAAAGTCCCTTTTACTTGGGAAATTTTTTCTTCTTTGAGCTCGGACAGTGGTCACAAACATGGGTTCCATAGGGAGGAAAGATGTGTGTTCACAACTGTTTGAAACAAGGGACTCACCATGGTAGGCTACAGAAAGAAGTTCGCAAGGAGAGGCCTGCACAAGGGCCAATATTTGGTGATTTTTAGCGTAAGGGAAATTGGACAAAGGTGGGGGGATCAAAACCTACTCGTCAGGAGGAATCTATGGTTCCACCATTTTGAGGGGTCATTTATGCAGCGATGAGAGGTCAACAGAGACCCGCATTGAATGGTTTGCATCACATAATTTTCCTTGGTTTTAAACTTAGACGACAGATAGGAAGGCAAGATCTGCCATGTGGAAGGATGAATTACTAAGGCTATTTGAAAACAACAATCCTTAGGCGGAAACCTGCGAATGGAAGTCTGCATTGATAATTCTGCAATGCATTAGGACTTGGTCATTTTGGCATGGTTAAGTTTGATTAGTGGCCTTTGGGACATGACTTGCCTAGCAGAAGGGTAGGATTAGATGGCCATTTGGAATGACAGGGCTCAAAGGGAATTTCATAGGTGGAGGCCCATGCTAGCGGACCCAAAGGATCATTCTTTTGTGATTCATGGATTATGGTTAAGCCAAAGATGAACGAAAAACTAGGTGGGTCTTCTTACGAGGGCTTGCTCGATGAAGGCATTGGACAATTTTGAATTTTGGTGCTTAAGGGAAAGGTAACGGTGGCAGGCACATTGTGGGCACATAGGGCATGAACTCCCTAGTTCAAGAACGATCATGGGAGGTCCAAGTTCCGCATGTGGCCTATGTGAAATTTTCAAAGGTTATGAAAATTTTGGCTTGTGGGTTTTGTTTGCCAAGGTCTCATCTAACTAGTTCTTAGTTTTCTTCTTCAAAATTTAACAACTTTCAAGGAATTTTAAAGAAAACTCAAAATATGGCTCACATTAGAGGACCAACCTGAAGAACCCAATGAAGATGGTAAAGAGAATTGCAAATAGTTGAGGCATAAACGATGATGCACTCTTGAGGGTGTGAGGGCGATATTGGTAGGAGGCTCTAACAAGCTTTCTAAAACTTTTGACGATGAAAATGACAGGTCAAGCCTGCTATTTATAGATATCATAGCATTTAATACCAGCCATTAACATAGGCATGATGATAGCTAGAGTTAGTGGACATGCATTTCGAAAAGGGCAGTGCCGAAAGTAGTGTGGTTTGTCAAGAAGATGGCAGTCAAAGATTGGTCATTTGGCTGATCAGCAATGAAAGAGGCAAACGAACCTACGGGTTCCGTGGGGTAGAAAGATGCTTTGAGCCAGTTGTTAAGAACAACGATGTTGCAAGGGAATCCCACGTAGGGCAGTCTGCAAGGGTGGATACACATTTCCCAAAGGATGCCAACTTTAAAGTTTGAAGGAAGAGTGCCAACAAAACCCCCCCAAGGCTAAGGAATTGGAAATTTGGGAAATGGTGAAACTTGGTCAACTTGGGATGATTCTTCTAAGACTCCTTGACCACTTAGGACTCAAAAAGGGGCACACAAAATGAGGCAATGACAAAAGCAACTCAGAAAAGTGAAAAGAGAGGGTCCCTATTCTGAACAGGGTGTGTGTGTTCTAGGCACAACACTAGGCTTAGGGTATGAAAACATCCACACATGTGTGAATGGTTGTGTATTATTTTTCAAGAATCTTGCAAGTGAGAGTGAATGTCTAAAATGTCATGAAGAGAGGTATAAAGAAGGTTTGAAATCATCTATGGTTCCTAGAAAGGTTCTTGGCCACTTTTTGATAATCCCACAATTACTCTAAATGTATAGGTGCATAGACACTGTTGAAATTATGCAATGGCATGCCCAAAATAAGAGCATTGATGAAAAACAATGACATATGCCTAATTCTAAGACATGGATGGAATTTGATAATAGATGTCCTAATTTTTCTCAAGATCCTCGTAAGATAAGGTTGGGTTTGGCTCTAGATGAGGTGAATCCATTCTTAAATCAAAGTACTAAATGGTCAACTTGGCCATTGTTTTTAATAAATTATAAGTTGCCTCCATGGTTAGCAACTAAACCATTTTTCTTAATGCTATCATTGATTATACCAAGAAACAAAAGTGTGACTTCAAATACAATTGACATTATCTAGAGCCATTATATGATGAGATAATGGAATTGTGGAAAGCAATTGAAGAAACTAAATCTTTAAGGGATGGTCATTCAATAAAATTTACTTTAAGAGCTTCCTTATTGTTTATGATTTATGATCTTCCTGCATATGGCACATTGTCTAGTCTCAGTGTTCATGGATACCATGGATTTCCTACTTGCAACTTTAAGGATTTTGCGAGGCACTCAAGAAGTTTGTGTAAGTGTATTTATTATGGAAATCATGCTTACCTTAAAATGGATCATCCATATCATCAACAAAAAATATGGTTCAATGGTCAAGAAGAGAATCGTGTTGCACCATTGATAACAATAGGTGATTACATTTTTGAGAATGGAAAAAAAATAGTTTCATGTATTGAAAATGATGGTATTACTGGTAATAGATATGATCCATGTAATGAAAGTGGTGTAAAAAAGTTTTGCATAATCTATAAGTTTCCATACTTTAAGGATATAGCCATTAGGCATAAGGTTGACTTTATGCATACTAAGAAAAATATAGCCTATGCTATTATAGAAACTCTTTTTTGTGCTTTTGATACTATTTCATCATGTGAAGACTTATGAAAACTAAAGATTCATCAAAATCTTTGGGTTGAAAAATATGATGATGAAAAATATAGGAAAACTAGTGCTCCTTATGTTTGGACAAAGGAACAACTTGGACAATTCTTACAGTTGATGTCTTAGACTCACTTTCCCACTAGATATGTAAGTAGTAGTATTAGAAGCCAAACTGACATTAATGGCTTAAGAGGCCTCAAAACCCATCACTATCATGTCATAATGGAGAATATTTTACCTATTGTGGTAAATATATTAAGTTTTCCAAAGGGGCCAAGATTAGCAGTTATAAGGTTGGACCTAATATTAAAGATCTTGTGTTATTGATTGATTGGTTTTGCAAGTTAGTGAAGAGATAGGATTGAGAGGATGCCTCCTAAGGGGAGTGTTGTTGCAAGAAGAATGGATGAACAAACTAAACAATTAGAGGCCTTGTAGAAGAAGGTGGATACATGGGAAGAAAAGCACAAATGAGGAGAAGATGAAAGTGATTCTCAAGAAGAGACTTCTAGTGAAGAAGATGAGATGGATCTTGATGATGCAAGAAAAATGAAGCTTTTGAAGGCTATGAAGGAGGGACATGGATAAATAGATGTTCCTATGTATGGAAAAAAACTTGATAGTGAAGAGCTCCTAGATTGGATTCGGGCTATGGAAAACTACTTTGATAGTGAAGATGTTGATGAAGGACTTAAGGTGAAGAGGGCTAAAAGAAGACTAAAGGGACATGATTTGGTATGGTTTAATTTTGTGTAGGAGGAAAGGGAGAGACAAGGAAAGAGAAAGATCACTTCATGGGAAAGGATGAAGGCTAAAATGAAAGGTAAATTTCTCCCTTGTGATTATAATGTTAAATTGCTTCAAAAGTTGCAAAATCTTAGACAAAAATATTTGGATGTGCAATCATATACTAAAGAATTTTATAAGTTGAGCATAAGAACTAAAAATGAAGAAGATGAAGATGAAATGGTTGCTAGGTACTTGAATGGCTTGAGGTACAACATCTAGGATGAGATCAATATTTTGCCACCTAAATCAGTTGAACAATGCTTTCAAATGTCAATGAGGGCAGAAGAAAAGTTAAAGAGGAGACAAGAGAAGGAAGCAAGAGGAAGAGGAAACACTTCTAGAGGAAGAGGATTCAATCCTAATTCAAAGGAAAACAATGAGAGTCAAGGGGATGACAAGAAGGACTAGGAGCAATCTGATTTCAGAGGTGGATGGAGAGGCACAAGAGGAAGATTTGGAGGAGGAAGGAATTCCGACAATGCATTTTCAGGAAGATGCTACACTTGCAACCAGCCTAGACATCCATCCTTCAAGTGTCCTGAAAGGAAAGGTTCAAGATCTCATGGATGAGAAAGGAGGAATCAACTAGTCCATGAAGATGAAGAGAGTGTGACTTCACCTATCATTAATCTCACATCAGAAGTTGGAGAGAGTTTGATGATTAGAAGAACATTGCTCAAGGTGACAATTCTTGAAGAACCCCTACAAAGGAAAGCACTCTTCAAAATAAATTGCAAAGTACAAGGTAAGGTATGTAGGATAGTAGTGGACTCAGGTTCAACTAAAAACATGGTTTCTTGTGAAATGGTGAATAAACTCAATTTGAAAAGAATCCCTCATGATTTTCCCTACAAGGTCTCTTGGTTAAGCAATGGTCAATCATTGATAGTGAATGAGCATGCTATGGTAGATTTTCAAATAGGTGAGTATAAGGACATTGTTGTTTGTGATATCCTTCCAATGGACTACTGTCACATACTCCTTGGAAGGCCATGGCAGTATGATAGGAGTGCCATCTATGATGGGAAGGAAAACAAATATACAATCATGAAAGATAGAAAAAGGTTTGTTTTGACTCCTTGGATAGAGGATGAGAAAGGTAAGGAAAAATTCATCATGTGTGGGACCAAGGAACCCCTGAATATTGTGAAAGAGATCAAAGATTCTGATGATATACACAAATGTAAGTCTAAAAGTGCAGGTACAATAGATCTAAAGGTAAATTTAGGGTTAAAGAAGACAAGGACAGTGAATGTGCATGACAGTGTGATGATAGGGAGCATAGAATGCCCTGTGGCTGAGAGTAGAGGGGAGAATCAAGAAAGATTTGTAGGTACAGTGGTTGGAAGGGTTGTGAAGACAATGGTAAAACAAGTTAATAGGACAGTCAGTAAAGGATAGGGAAAACAAGGTGACAAGGCTTTGGAACTGGTGACAGGGGTAGAGGTACATAGTACATTGCAAGGCTGATGAAGATAAAGTGATAGGACTATGACAGGGGCAATTTATGACAATGATAAAGATAATCCTTGTTTGTATGTAGGTGTAGTTGATAAGAAGCAACTAAATTTTGAGTTAAGAATGGATAAAGGGAATATTTTAGGTCTCTTAATGTAAACACACCCATGTGGAAGTATGGGAACACCTTTATATGCAACATAGTTGGGAATGCAAGATATGAACCATTGGCTAGTAGTTATTGATCCAAGGAACATGTATGGTGGATGGTGGGGTTGGTCTCAACCTCCACTCATGGGACATGAGAATCTTCTAGGGGGGGTGTATGGTGTAGGAGCACCCACACTTCACCCTCATTTTTTGATTATTTGATGTTAAGCAAAGAAGGTCAATAGGTAGATGTTAGTGTTTTGGATATATTTTTTCTTTAATAAGGTCCTTCAAGACCTTTGAATATCTTCTATGGTGAATCTTGGGTTTTTTGTTGCAATTGTACAATCTTATTCGTAAAGAGTCTTTGTAGCCTCTAGAAGGAAAGTGAATAGGGGTGCAAAGTAGGAGTTTAGAAGTCATATTAGGATTAATTTAAAGGTTTTCAAATGGTTCTTGGTGTCTTAGAAAAAAAATCTTGCTAATAGTGTTCATTTGGGTTCTGGTTGTCAATAATGATGTTTTCAAGTCAAAAGAAGGTTTGGGTGGTTACAAGTCAGTTGTAGGCATTGTTGAAGGATCTAATGAATTATAAATATTTAAAAGCATTGAAAAGGCACAAGGAACTATTGATGGTTTGAGGGGAAGGAACAATCATTAAATAAAAATCAACCTATCTGTGTTAATTCTCTATTTTCCTTCTCATTATCACTGTATTTCTGTATATTTTCAACACTATACAGGTCGTATAGGAAGTTTGATGAACTAAGAACCTTGTGACTTTTTTAAGTAACGAAACTAGCAAGTTTTGAACCTCCATTGAAGTCTCATTCACAAATTTATACTGTTATTTGTTATTACTATGTATTCTGCTTGCATAGAATAGGGAAACACCATTTGTAGTTTCACCATGTTCTAGGCCTTCCCACTTACTGTTCCATCCAGTTACTCAGTGAGGAGGCATCAAGATAGATTAGGGAAAGTCTCTTTAAGTTTAAAATGAAAATAAAGAAGATTGCAGACCGTGAGACACCATCACATTGAGGAATAAAGGCTTGTATAAGTAGGAATGAATAGGACAGTGATGTGTTTTTTAATCTGTTGTTAGCATGATCTAGGAAAGGATGTGAAAGGCATGTGCAGACCTTGAACAAGTTTCTTAATGCTTTGTTAGGGCTTGGAAAGCTTTAGGGGGATACGAACTAAAAAACCCTAGATATTTGGAAGGAAAGTGAGGGTTTTGAAGAATGGAGGCTTAGGGGTAAAGTATCTCTATAAAACATATGGAATTGGGAGTTTTGTCACATTTTTTATTATTGTCCAAGAGTACATGGTAATTGGAGAAGTCTAAAGAGTAGTTTGTTTGTAAATTAGGGATAATTTTGTAGCCTTTTGAGTAGGGAAGTCTAGTGAAACTAGGTGTTGGCCTAATGAACCTTGAAGAATCTGATTGGAATATTGTATTAGGCCTGAGTAGATTCCTAAGAGATGTTGAGATAGGTATTTATGTAATCATATTGTGTTGGGTAGTTGAGTTTCCCTGTTTTGTGTTTGGGGACTAATTTCAAAGTGGCATATTTGAAAGAAGTTGTGTCAATTTGTTTCTTGGGTCTCCACCACCTCTTCATAATAGTGGTACCCAAGAAAAAAATTGACACAGAGGTGGTGGAGACCCAAGAAACAAATTGACTCAACTTCTCTCAAATATGCCACTTTGACATCAATCCCCAAACACACAACAGGGCAACTCAACTACCCAACACAATCTAATTACACAAAGACCTATCTCAACATCTTTTAGGCATCTACTCATACCCCAAACACCATTCCCAAATCAAACACATAAGGTTCCTTCATAATTTCTTGGAGATCCCTCAGACTTCCCTGCAAAAAGGCTACAAAATTAGCCCTAATTTACAAACAAACTATTCTTTAGACTTCTCTAATTACCATGTACTCTATACATTTATCCCTGTCACCAATTCCAAAGCCATGTCACCTTGTTTCCCTTGTCCTTTACTGACTTTCCTATTAACTTTCTGTACCACTATCTTCACAGGCCTTCCAACCACTGTACCTACAAATCTTGCTTGATTCTCCCCTCTACTCTCAGCCATAGGGCATTCTATGCTCCCTATCATCACACTATCATGCACATTCACTATCCTTGTCTTCTTTAACCCTAAATTTACCTTTAGATCTATTGTACCTGCATTGTTCATCTTCAAAACAACACTAGGATCTACCATGCTACTTTCTTTCACAACTTTTATAGGCTCTTTCATCCCACACATGATGACTTTTTCCTTACCTTTCACATCCCCTATCTAAGGAGTCAATTTTTTTTTTGTATATCTTTCATGATTGTGTATTTTTTTTCTTTCCCATCATAGATGGCACTTCTATCACACTACCATGGCCTTCCAAGGAGCATGTGATAGCAGTCCATTGGAAAAATATCACAAAGAACAATGTCCTTATAGTAACCTATTTGAAAATCTACCATAGCTTTCTCATTCACTATCAATGATTGGCCATTGCTTAACCAAGAGACCTTGTAGGGAAAATCATGAGGGATTCTTTTCAAACTGATTTTATTCACCATTTCACAAGAAACCATGTTTTTAGTTGAACCTGAGTCCACTACCATCCTACATACCTTACCTTGTACTTTGCAATTGATTCTGAAGAGTGCTTTCCTTTGTAGGGGTTCTTCAGGATTTGTCACCTTGAGCAATGTTCTTCTAATCATGAAACTCTCTCCAACTTCTGATGTGAGATTAATGACAGGTGAAGTCACACTCTCTTCATCTTCATGCACTAGTTTCTTCCTCCTTTCTCCTCCATGAGATCTTGAACCTTTCCTTTCAGGACACCTGAAGGATGGATGTCTAGGCTAGTTGCAAGTGTAGCATCTTCTTGAAAATGCATTGTTGGAATTCCTTCCTCCTCCAAATCTGCCTCTTGTGCCTCTCCATCCACCTCTAAAATCAGATTGCTCCTAGTCCTTCTTTTCATCCCCTTGACTCTCATTGTTCCCCTTGTAATTAGTATTGAATCCTCTTCTTCTATAAGTGTTGCCTCTTCCTCTTGATGCCTTCTCTTGTCTCCTCTTTAACTTTTATTTTTCCCTCATTGCCATTTGAAAGCATTGTTCAACTAATTTAGGTGCCAAAATATTGATCTCATCCTAGATGTTGTACCTCAAGCCATTTAGGTACCTAGCAACCATTTCATCTTCATCTTCTTCATACTTAGTTCTTATGCTCAACTTATAAAATTCTTCAGTATATGATTGCACATCCAAATATTTTTGTCTAAGATTTTGCAACTTTTTAAGCAATTGAACATTGTAATCACAAGGGATAAATTTACCTTTCATTTTAGCCTTCATCCTTTCCCATGAAGTGATCTTTCTCTTTCCTTGTCTCTCCCTTTCCTCCTGCACAAAATTTCACCATACCAAAGCATGTCCTTTCAGTCTTGTTTTAGCCCTCTTCACCTTAAGTCCTTCATCAACATCTTCACTATCAAAGTAGTTTTCCATAGCCCCAATCCAATCTAGGAGCTCTTCACTATCAATTTTACCCCCATACATAGGAACATCTATTTTTCCATGTCCCTCCTTCTTCACATCCTTCAAAATATTCATTGTTCCTGCATCATCAGGATCCATGTCCTCTTCACTAGAAGTCTCTTCTTCAGAATCACTTTCATCTTCTCCTCCTTTGTGCTTTGCTTCCCATGCAGCCATCTTCTTCTGCAAGGCCTCTAATTGTTTAGTTTGTTCATCCATTCTTCTTGCAACAACACTCCCCTTAGGAGGCATCCTCTCAATTCTATTTCTTCACTAACTCGCAAAACTAATCAATCAATAACACAAGATCTACTACCTTTCTCTAATACGACTATGATGCAGAGGTGGTGGAGACCTAGGAAACAAATTGACACAACTTCTGTCAAATATGCCACTTTGACATTAATCCCCAAACACACAATAGGGAAAATCAACTACCCAACACAATATGATTACACAAAGAGCTATCTCAACATCTTTTAGGCATCTACTCATACCCAATACAATATTCCAATCAAATTCTTCAAGGTTCATTAGGCCAACACCTAGTTTCACTAGACTTCCCTACTCAAAAGGCTAGAAAATTATCCCTAAACTAAAAAAAAACTAATCTTTAGACTTCTCCAATTACCATGTACCCTTGGACAGTCATCAAAAATGCCACAAAACTCCCAATTCCATAGGTTTTATATAGATACTTGACCCCTAAGCCTCCATTCTTCAAAACCCTCACTTTCCTTCCAAATATCTAGGGTTTTTGAGTTCTCAACCCCCTAAAGCTTTCCAAGCCCTACCAAAGCATTAAGAAACTTTTTCAAGGTCTGCACAGGCCTTTCACATCCTTTCCTAGATCATGCTAACAATAGATGAACAAAACACATTACTGTCCTATTCATTCTTGCTTATACAAGCCTTTATTCCTCACTGTGATGGTGTCTCATGGTTTGCAATCATCTTTATTTTCATTTTAAAACTTAAAGAGACTTTCCCTAATCTATCTCCATGCCTCCCCACCAAGTAACAAGCTAGAACAGTAAGTGGGGAGGCCTAGAACATGGTGAAACTACAAACGGTGTTTCCCTATTCTATGCAGGTAGAATACACAATAACAACAAATAACAGTATAAATTTGTGAATGAGACTTCAATGTAGGTTCAAAACTTGCTAGTTCCATTACTTACAAAAGTCACAAGGTTCTTACTTCATCATACTTCTTGTACGGCCTGTACAGTGATAATGAGAAGGAAAACAAAGAATTAACATAGATAGGTTTCTTTTTATTCAATGATTGTTCCTTCCCCTTGATACATCAACAATTCCTTGTGCCTTTTCAAGGATTTTAAATATTTACAATTCCTTAGAGTCTTCAACAACACCTACAACTGACTTGTAACCACCCAAACCTTCTTTTGACTTGAAAACATCATTATTGACAATTAAAGGCTAAATGAACACTATTAGCAAGAGTTTTGTTCTAAGACACCAAGAACCATTTGGACACCTTTAAATTAATCCTAATATTACTTCTAAACTCCTAATTTTCACCCCTATTCACTTGCCTTCTAGAGGCTACAAAGACTCTTTAGGAATAAGATTGTACAATTGCAACAAAAAACCCAAGATTCACCATAGAACATATTAAAAGGTCTTGAAAGACCTTATTAAAGACAAAATATCTCCAAAACACTAACATCTACCTACTGACCTTCTTTTCTTAACATCAAATAATCACAAAATGAGGGTGAAGTGTGGGTGCTCCTGCACCACTAGGAAAAAATTATTTTACATCTCACAAGACCATAACTAGGTTCTCTCACCTTTAGAATCCTTAGAAACACTAAATCAATCAACATAAACACTTGCCAAGGTCTTCCCTTTCACCAATTAACCAAACATACTTTGAATTCCAACTTCATTGTAGCCATGCACTTCTAAACTATCAAACATAACTTTTACTATAGACCTTTGTTTAAGATTGTGAAAGAATTTTCATAAACCCATTAAAGGGATTTAAAATATATCCCAAAATAAATATATGTTACTTTGAAAAGAAGTGCTCAAATTAGGACTGTCCCATACCAATTTAGGCTTAATTAGGTAAGATATACACAAGGGCTTATTGATTCTCATATCTCCAAGTCAAATTTCTCTTAGCCAACCATTCAAGAAACTCTTAATAGACCTGTACAAGCTTATTAAACCATTGAAAGTCCTTTTCTGGAAGTATTTTTACAAACCCTAAGAGTTAGGCTTCTTGAGTGTTCTTAAAAATCTGCCAATATTAGGAAAGTCTTTACACAAAGGACTAAAAACTCTTACTTTAATCAAAGCCAATTAGAAAAGAGATCAAAATACACCTACACAAACTATTTAAACCATTTCCCAATATTTTTTCATGGTATTTCTTCAGACACTTATTCTGAACCTTCCACTTTGATGTCAAAATATGATTGTCATAGACTGCCTTAACAGGACAGTGACAAAGATAGGATCTATCATTTATAAACTCTCCAAAACCTATCAAGACATGACACTCAAAACTCCTTAGCACTAAAACACTTCTATTCAAGATGAACAACATTTACTTCATCACAAACACCAAAATCTCCATAGAGCAATGTTATTTCTAGATTTTTACCCAAATACAATCCTAGGGCATCACATTTTCATCTAAAAACCTTTTTCCTTGGATCTGAAAACTTGAAATATGAAATACTATACTGAAATAAGCCTACTCACCAAAATTTAGACCTTTCCACCATGTAAATGGAAGAAACATAATTTTTCATGCACACTGTTACCCTAGAATAGGGTTTCAACCTGACTGAAGAAAAATGCTAATAACTTTTACAATATTTAATGGATTTAAATGAAATAAAATGCAAAAAAAATAGATTCATATGGCTATTAATTACAATGGATGAGGAAAGGTTTTGAACAACATTAATGGTTGTACAATTGCCTAAAACACTGAAAATACAAAAAATTACCAGAATAACATAATTTTTAATTAATAATCTTCTACATACATCAACTCCCAACCTTCCTTGAAGTGTTTGTGGCTTCAAAGTACCTTTATAAAGAAAATCCAGTGCCAAAAACTTGCTCTATAACTACCTGACCCTTGATCTTCCTCTATTTGTCATTTTTTGCAATTTTGTAATATTGCTTTGACAATAATTAGGCAAGTTTTTTCAATTTTTACATTTAATGCCCAATGAATCCAAAATATCTATGAATGACCTAAAAAAATCCTATTATGGTCATTTAAATCTTGTTACAATATTAGATCAACATTTTTGAAATCTAAACTTGAAGTTTCCTTCTTGAGGAATGTTTTGCTAGGGTGCACCTACACCATTCTCCCGACCAAATAAAACCTTCCAAGTCCTCTTGGATCATCAAAATCTCCTTCTTGTAGTCTCTTATTCCCTTCAACCTTCATCTTTACCTTTGGTTTGACTTGTTCAATTCCAACATGCTTCCATCTTATCTTGCCACCTAGAATCCACTTCTTCACAATTTCCCTTTGTCCTTCTCCAAACTGCTGCATCTTAATCTGCAAATTATTCTTTGTCCAAAACATTAACATAACAAAGAAATGATACACTAACTCTATCACAATACCTCCATCATTCTTCAACTCTTTGAAAGTCTCCAAGACCAATTCATCTTTGATCATCTCTTCATCCAATATTGACACCAACTCAATATCTCCTTCCTCTGAAATAAAGTCCTTTATCTCTACTTTATATTCACCTTCATGCTTGGGAATGACTGCACTATCTTCATCCTCGAATTCTTCTTCTGCATCTTGAAACTTGCGTTATTCCTTTTTCCTTCTTGCTTCTAACTTTGCTTTCCTTTTCCTTCTTTTGATAATCTTCTTTATGGGCCATGCAACTTTCTTTCTCACTGATAAGTGCCAACTAAATGCCTTTCTATGCAACCTTTCCATCACCATCATGGACTCCTAGAACTCTTTTTCCAACCCACTCATCTCTTGCTTTATTGTTGCAATCTCTTTTTCTAAATTCTATTTCCTCTTTCTCTTTTTCCTTTCTTCCTCTTCCTGCAAATGTATTATCAATATCTCCATCTTTTAGATGGTCTCTAAGAAAGTCTCTCCTTGCTTCACTTTCTCTTAACTTTCTTCGCCTTCTCTTGGTAGCAACCAAGTTATCTTCTCAACTTGCACACAACCACAAGACAAACCAGAAAAGTACAAACTCATTAGCCTAGACCTTTTCCAGGCTTTGATACCAAATTGATGCAATGCAGGCCTACAACCAACTCTACTCACTTTTTTCTTGACAACAAATCAAGTCATCAAACTAAAAATTCCCTTTGAGGAAATCAAATTACAAACAACTCTCCTTTACTAGGAAAATTTTATTTTACATCTCACATTCCCATAACTAGGTTCTCTCACCTTTAGTCTCCTTAGAAACACTAACTTAATCAACATAAACACTTGTGAATTTTTTCCCTTTCACCAATTGACCAAACACACATTGAATGCCAACTTCATTGTAGTAGCCATGCACTTCCAAAGTATCAAACATAAATTTTACTGTAGACCTCCATTCAAGACTATGAAAGACTTTTCAGAAACCCATTAAAGGGATTTAAAACATATCCCAAAATCAATATATGTTACTTTGAAAAGAAGTGCTCAAATTAGGATTGTATCGTACCAATTTAGGCCTAATTAGGCAAGATATACACAAGGGATTATTGATTCTCATATATCCAAGTCCAATTTATCTTATCCAACCATTCAAGCAACTCTATTAGACCTACACAAGCTTATTAAACCATCCAAAGTCCTTTTCCAAAAGTATTTTTACAAAACCTAAGAGTTAAGCTTCTTAACTATTCCTAAAACTCTGCCAATAACAGGATAGTCTTTAAAAAAATGACTAAAATCTCTTACTTTCATCAAATCCAATTAGAAAAGAGATCAAAATAAACCTACAAAAACTATTTAAATCATTTCCCAATCTTTGTTCATGGTATTTCTATAGAAAATTATTCTAAACCTTCCACTTTGATGTCAAAATATGACTATCATAGACTACCTTAACAGGACAGTGACAAAGATAGGCTCAATCATTTATAAACTCTCCAAAACTGTCAAGACATGACACTCAAAACTCCTTAGCACCTTTTGGAAACACTTCTATTCAAGATGAACATTTACTTCATCACAAACACCAAAATCTCCACAGAGCACTGTTATTTCCAAATTTTTACCCAAATATAGTCCTAGGGCATCACATTTTCATATGAAAACCTTTTTCCTTGGATCTGAAAACTTGAAATATGAAAGAATATACTAAAATAAGCCTACTCACCAAAATTTAGACCTTCCACCATGTAAATTGGAAGAAACATAATTTTTCATGCACACTATTACGCTAGAACAGGGTTTCAACCCACCTGAAGAAAAATACTAATAAATTTTGCAATATTTAATGGATTTAAATAAAATCAAATGCAAAAAAAAAAATATTTATAGGGATATTAAGTGAAATGGAGGAGGAAAGGTTTTGAACAACATTAATGGTCATACAATGGCCTGAAACACTAAAAATATAGAAAATTACCAGAATAACATAATTCTTCATTAATAATTTTCTACATACATCAACTCCCAACCTTCCTTGAAGTGTTTGAGGCTTCAAAGTGCCTTTATAAAGAAAATCCAACACCAAAAGCTGACTCTACAACTACCCAACCCTTGATCTCCCTCCATTTGGTAGTTTTTGCAATTTTGCAATATTGCTTTGACAACAATTGGGTAAGTTTTTGTAATTTTTACATTTAATGCCCAACGACTCCAAAATAGCTATGAATGACCTTAAAAAACCTATTATGGTCATTTAGACCTTGTTACAACATTAGATCAACATTTTTTGAATCAAAACTTGAATTTTTCTTCTTGAGGCGTGCTCTGCTAGGGTGCACCTACACCAGATACATGTCTATATTCTTCAAAACACATATTCATTTGAGAAGTGGTGCAAGTAAAAAAAAATTAACATAATAATTTATTTATTCAATTGCATTTACAGATCAATATTATCAATCTTACTATTTCTATGTTAATATTCTATGTAGAAAATATGAAGAAGACAATCAAGCTTGGATGCAACATCGACCTCAAAGACGCAGGCATCATGCTACTTTGATTGGAGGTGATTCTTTTCCAAAAATTGAAGAATGGATTGCTAATGCAGTCAAGGATGCAAAAGAAGAAGGTCAAGATATAAAAATAGAGGAAAGTGAGATTTCATAATCTCCACATTTATGGGCTACGCAGTTCAGTGGAATGTGGGCCTATGGTAGTCACTTAAGCGTGGAAGAAAAAGATAAAGGAAAGATAAATTGTGATTGTGTTGTTAGTGCTGAATTTCTTCATGAAACTGAGAAGAAATTTTATGTTAGATTCATCCAACAATTTTTTCTAGTGGACTATGGTGAAAATAGTCCTATATTATTAAAATGTATGTGGATTCGACCATCTACAATACAATTTGATGAGTATGGATTTGTACGTGCAAATAGAAGACATTTTTTATTAGAGACAAATGAGTCGTATGTTTCCCCTCTTCAAATTAAGCAATCATTTCTAATTGATGATGTAAGAAGCCCAGGATGGTCGTATGTCACTCAAATAGAGTCTCATTCAAAATGAAAAATCATGGAAGTTGTCGATATAATGCCTAATGGAAAATATGTTAATTTACAAGAAACATTTGAAGAAGTGGATGAAGATGATGATAGAGTGTTT
>VDFB02271358.1:286221232-286233980 GCA_007258455.2 Sequoia sempervirens
ACTGAGGAGTCTTGCTGTGAGCTCAAACTCTCCGTATCAAACCCTTTCTCAACAACTCTTGAACTTGTCTGTTCAACTCCTCATTTCTGTTGGAGTCATTCTATGAGCTGCCTTATTTGGCAAACTGGCTCCAAGAATCAAGTCAATCTGATGACTGATCTTCCTTATTGGTGGTAAACCCTTAGGTACATTATCATAAACAATATCAAAACTCATCAACATCCCAGAAACTATGGAACCTTCTCACTATCCTCCTTACTCACTCAGATGATGCATAACACACATGCTCATGCTTCATACCTTCTAAATTTTTCTTCCATCTACATAACAAATTCTAGCACTACTGCATACCTTTTCTTCGGTCTCCTTCAGGGGTTTCAACTTGTGATGAACCCCATCCTTTGTCAAGGAATAAGTGTTTGCATGGCCATCATGTATAGCTTGCCTATCGAACTGCCATGGCCTCCCCAAAAACATGTGACAGGCATCCATGGGGATGATATCACAGAGTACCTCATCATGGTAGCTCCCGATCTAGAACTTTACTAGGCATTGTTCATTGACCAAAACTTTGTGGTCTTTCTGTAACCAGGCAATCCGATACAGACACAGGTGCTTTTCCCTCTTCAGCTTCAACTTTGTGACCATCTCCTCTGACACCAGATTATCGGTGCTCCCACCATCAATAATGACCTCACAACATTTTCCTTCACACTTTCACCTTGTGCGAAACAAATTCTTCCTCTATTTTGGTTCCTTTTCCTTAGTCACCAGGGCTCTCCTAATCACTAGGGCTTCTCCCCTTTCAGCATCATCTGAATGTTCAGATTGGGCCTCCTCATCTGCATGCGCAACTCTTCCACGACCTTCTGGCCTTTTGTCTGCCCTTCCTTGGTGTTGTGGACATTCATAGGCTCGATGCCCTTCTTCACCACACTGGAAACAAGTTCCTCTAAAACCACCTCTTCTAGATCCTTGTCCATATCTCCCTCATCCTCTACCTCTTTGATCACCACTGTTTTGATCACGAGGGTGGTAGAAGTTATCATTCCTTTAGCTTTGGCTGGTACCCACATCCTCACTTTTCTTTTCATCATCATTTCGGCTTTCCTGAAGGTCTTCCATTGCCCCTTCCGCTTTGACCTCCTTGTCCTTTTTGCTTGCCATCAAATCTTTTGTTCAGCTTCTCTTCCACCTTCAGAGAAAATTGATACATGTCCTCAATGGTGGTCATTCTCACTAGGGTTAACTCCTCCTGAATGCTCGGTCGTAACCCATTAAGATATCGGGCTACTTTCTCCTTATTGGCCTCTATGTGACCCGTTCTGATGATTATCCTGTGAAAATATTTAGTATATTCTTTCACAGATCTGCTTCCTTGCTTCAACCCTTGCAATTTCTTCAACAGATCTAACTCGTAGTCCACTGGTATGAACTGGTTCTTCAGCTTCTCTACCATGTGATCCCATCTGGTGATCTTGACTTTTCCTCTTCAATTTCTTTCGAACTAGACCTCTTTCCACCAAATACTGGCATGGCCCTTCAGCTTCATTTTCGCAAACTTAACCTGATCTGGGTCCTCTATTTCCTCATTCTCAAAATATTCTTCTAACTCATTGATCCAGTCGATCAACTCTTCTGGGTTCAGACTTCCAGAATAACTGGAGACTTCTGCTCTGGGTCTTTTCCCGATCTTCTAAATGGCCATTTTTAGCCGCATTTGGTCTTGATCAATTGCTTCTTCTTCCTCTTCTACATCTGAATCTTCTTCCTCTCCTTCATCCTCACTTTCCTCCCTCGAGTTTAACCCTCTTCTCAACTGCTCTTGTAATGCATCAACCTATCTCTGGAGGGCTGCCAGTGCATCTCTTCCACTAGCATTTCTGCCACCTCGACCACCTCTGACACCACCATGCCTACCGGGCACCACTCTTGGAGGCATCTTTCTTGACCTCGACCCACAACCACGGTCCTGGTGCGAACTGCCTCACGATCGGCTATCTATCCACATGCTCAAGAAAACTTGCTCTGATACCACTTGATGAGGGTGCAAACCCGAGACACAGAAAATAACCCACAAACTAGAGAATAATTTTATTATTCAGAAAATGGAACTTCTTACATGCAGAGGATCTCAAATCCCCAAGTTCTACAACACATGCAAGCTATAGAAAGCTACAGAATAACCCTTTCGCAATATGTGAGCTTGTCCCCAAAAAGTTACCCAAAAATTAGAAAACCCACCCATAAATAGAGCTCTTCATTTGTTTGGAGCCAAAACAACATTCAATTTGAGTTTAGGTGGTTTGGCGCCGAAAATTTACAACATGAAGTTCAAATTTCAAAAGAGCATTTGCAATGGTATCTTCTAGAAAGTGCGCCAACTTCGCGGGGTCATAACTTTTGATCCAGAACTCCGATTCACGAACCGTTCGAACCGTTGGAAAGGCCTCGAAGTCAAGAATGCGCTTGAAATCCACTATGCCAATTTCCACAAGTTTCAGGGCCATTTCGAAAGCTCTAAGTGCCTCAAATGTCACTCAGAAGATTTTCAGGTGCAAATCTGGGAAACTAAAACTGCAATATCTTTCAACCCAAGAACCGAAATGAAAAACCATAAATTAGGAATTTCATTATGACAAAAAAGGTATCCAAAAATATGAAAACATCTAAAAATTGAGAAACTTGAAATTTAACTATTTTTGGGTGATGCAAGATTGCCCTTACACCACTGGATGCTCCTACACCAAGAAAACTTAGGAGGTTTTCCTAAATATTCTTGGACTCCTCATCTATAGTATCTTTTATTTGATTAACCTTAGTTCCAAAATAAGTGTTAAGGCGACCAAACCAGTCTTCATCATTTGTCATCATAAATCTAAAACTCAACCCAAGTAAATTGACACTTTTTAGGTCCCCTCTCTTGATAATCCAACCCTCACTAGTAGTTAATTTTTGCAAATGGGTTTCAACATCTTTGTAACTTTCCATAGATGTAACTATGGCTTCAAGGAATTTACCAACCTTAACTCTAGTTGACCTCCACCCTCATGCTCTTGTTTCAATTTAGTTTCTCCCCAACCCTACAAATCACATACTAATAAATGGTAAGCCTTGAAATCATGGAACATAAAACTACAAGAGACAAAGCAAGCATACAACATTAAAATTGTGACTTGCAGTAGTAAAAGAAAAGAAGCAGTGGGTAGTTTGATATACAATCAGAAAAATGGCATTTTATGAGGCTACCTTAAAGAAGCAAATTAAAAATTCAATAAAATCACGCTTCAAATTCCATTTAAATGTTTAGTTGTACAATAGATGTCATCCTACTTTGTTTGAGAACTCTTATTGAATTCCCAAAAATAGGAGTTTCCAAATGATGCCAACAACAAGAGTTGATTCATAGGCCATATGAAAATCTCTAGCTTTTTGGCTCCCCTATGATACTTTTATGCATACTTATAGATTACATCTCCATGATTAATATGGACTAGAAGGGTTGAAAGGGCACATGTTAGTCTTTTCCATTTATTGGGCAATAAAGAGTTTGAAGTGACTGAAAGAGTCAAATGTAGCTCTTTACTCTAGATGCTTTATTCCCATTCAGTTATTAATATATCCAAATATAAACCATGATGACTTAAATCAGAACTAGAAGAAATCTCATGAAAAATGAAAGAAGAGATCAGTGATTAGATGAATCATGGAAATGAAACCAACTCCATAAGCCACAACAAACAAAATATGCAATGCAAATGAGAATGCAGGCCTTCAAAGGAGTTTTCATGGATAAAGAATTATCCTGCCTTAGATCTCTTGTGAGAATGCCTAAAAGATCTTCAGTTATCCACAATATCCACATGCTATGAGCTCTGATACAAATATTGTGCATAGTTTTTCTCAATTTATTCAATTTGGTGCTATTATTTTTATCCTATGATTTAGGCTTCAAACCAACCCCTCTCATTAGTATTTTTCTTCCAAAACTGTCTACAAGAGAGTAATCAAAATTAGTATTGGAATATTTGAAAGTCGAAGATCCTTTCCCTCAAACTGAAGCTTTGTTCTTGACAAACCAGAGCTAAGACAAACCAAGAACTAGTGGAAGGGAAGTTGAATGAAAACTTAGAGCAACTAAAATCCTTCCTAAGAAAAGTTCCCTTTCCACTATAACTGTCGATTCTAGTGTCTCCTTGTTCATTTTTTCTGGTATCTCCTCATTTTTCATTTCTTGATAGAGAGATTCTAAAATATGTGCAAGATGTTCTTCAATATCAATAATCAACGTTGAGATAAAATGGAAGAATTGCTCTTGCAAATAAGGTGCTAAGTCATTTATCCTTGAAGGAGATTTTTGTGCATGAAGAAAAAATAGGAGGTCTTCCAGAATATTCTTGGACCCCTCATCTATGGTATCTTTTATTTGACTAACCTTAGTTCCAAAATAAGCATTAAGGTGACAAACCAATCTTCATCATTTTTCATCATAAATCTAAAACTCAACCCAAGTAAATTGAAACTTTTTAGGTCCCCTCTCTTGCAAGCCAACCCTCACTAGTAGTTAATTTGTGCAAATGGGTTTCAACATCTTTGTAACTTGCTAGATATGTAACTATGGCTTCAAGGAATTTACCAACCTTAACTCTCTCATGTAGATCTACAAATCCATTAGCTATTATTTTTTTCATCCTACTAACAAATAGGCTTTCAAAAAGTTCATCCCACTGACTCTTTTCATGCTTCAAAACAATATCACACATGCATTGGCATGGAAACTCAACATTTGAACCAAAAACCATTTTTAGCCACTCCAAGCTCTCTTCAAATGCATCCAAACTATCTGATGTTTCTCTAATCAATGTCTCATTCTTTTCAAGTTCCTTGCAACTTTTCACAAGATCAAACAAATACTTTCCCTCAAGCCTATCTATAGAGAGAATATCATCTGTACATGTCTTAAGCCACACTAAGAAAGACTCTAATATAAATTTTCTTAGAAAAATCATCACAATATCTTGTAGCTTC
Organism: Sequoia sempervirens; assembly: GCA_007258455.2. Classification (NCBI taxonomy): domain Eukaryota; kingdom Viridiplantae; phylum Streptophyta; class Pinopsida; order Cupressales; family Cupressaceae; genus Sequoia; species Sequoia sempervirens. The sequence continues at coordinate 286,226,261 of VDFB02271358.1, forward strand.
TCTTTATGTGATTTCCACAACTACACCTCATTTTCTGGGTTTGGAATCCCACCAAACAACTGTGATTCAGTTGGCACTACCAACACAGTCTTATAAAAAAGAGGAAAATTGTTTAGAACCTCCAAGAAGAGTTCCCTAGCCTTACATAGCATTTACCTATATGAATCTTACCACATTACATAAAATGGAAATGACTGCCCCCACCTTATCAGTCTATTGGATAGATGTGTCTTTTGGTTCCAACAATGTGTTGAATGTTCTATTTTTTCATCGATGTGAGGATATTCTATCGGCAGGATGAGGTCTCCTATTCCCATAATGGTCTACCATTGTGGTAACATGAGACCTCATCCTGCCAATAGAAGATCATCACACTGATGAAAAAATAGAACCGTTCCACTGACAACATCCCCATTAGACCATCACAGGAATAGGAGACATCATCCTGCCAATAGAAGATCCTCACACCGATGAAAAAACAAAACTGTTCCACCAATGACATCCCCATCGGACCGTCACGGGAATAGGAGACCTCATCCCACCGATAGAAGATCCTCACGCTGATGAAAAAACAAAAATGTTGATGCATTGCTGGAACCAGAAGACATGTCCGGCTGATAGAACCCTTGGTGTGTGAAGTCTTCTATCCATTTTGTCAGAATGAAGAAGATGGAATTCAAGGGTTTTGTTTCAGATGATATGGAAAATTTTGTTTGGAACCAAATAGAGCTGAATGGATGTTTCAAACTCAATCAAATCTTGTTTAAAATAACCCAACATGAAGACAAGTGTACTTAGAATATTGGGATTGCTTTTTGATCATCATGATTTTGTTTAGAGCTAGGAAATTGAAGCAAAATGGTGATAAAGAACAACAGGGCATGGGAAAAAAATGTTTCAGGCTATTTTGGGAAAAATGTGCCTTAAACATTAGAGATCTTCAAATTTGGGAAAATATTTTTAGAGGTTCCTTGCAAAATCTATTTTGAGCACATTCTGCAATCAATAATTTCATTCCATGAGATGACATCTCTTTGAGGAATTTTGTCAAACAATTTAGGTGTTTTGTCTACAATTCCACATCTTGCATAAATTGTCTACCATAACATATCCAACTATAACATCCAAGTATCTTTTTAGTTCTTCTATCTTTCATCAATATCTTTACTATTTGAACCTCGTATAGATGTTTTAGAGAACATAAGTTGCAGCATTTTTAGGATCCAACTAAAAATATGAATGGTTGATCAACCATGCACACCTAATGATCAACTATATATGTAAATTGTAATTCAATAAGGGTTACTGATGTGTGAAGTATGTATAGCCCTCATCCACTAAACCTGCATGATTGCATGCACCTAGAACCCAAGAAAAGCTTACAGTATTAGGATGTGTTCCAGAGTGCTTCATTAATTCAAATATTTTGAGAGGTTCCTTGCAAAATCCATTTTGTACACATTCTACAATCAATCATTTCATTCCATGAGATGACATCTCTTTGAGGCTTTCTATCAAAAAATTTAGGTGTTTGGTCTACTATTCCACATCTTGCATATGTTGTCAACTAGAGCATATCCAACTATAACATCCAGGTATATTTTTTAATTCCTCTATCTTTCATCAATCTCTTTACTATTTGAACCTTGTACAAATGTTTTAGAGAAGAACATAAGTTGCAATTTTTTTAGGATCCAACTAAAAATATGAATGGTTGATCAACCATGCACACCTAATGATCAACTATATATGTAAATTGTAATGCAATAAGGGTTACTCGCGTGTGAAGTATGTTCAGCCCTCATCCACTAAACCTGCATGACTGCATGCACCTAGAACCCAAGTAAAGCTTACAATGTTAGGATGTGTTCCAGAGTGCTTCATTAATTCAAAGATTCTGAGAGGTTCCTTGCAAAATCCATTTTGTGCACATTCTGCAATCAATCATTTCATTCCATGAGATGACATCTCTTTGAGGCTTTCTATCAAAAAATTTAGGTGTTTGGTCTACTATTCCACATCTTGCATATGTTGTCAACTAGAGCATATCCAACTATAACATCTAGGTATCTTTTTAATTCCTCTATCTTTCATCAATTTATTTACTATTTGAACCTCGTATAGATGTTTTAGAGAAGAACATAAGTTGCAGCATTTTAAGGATCCAACTAAAAATATGAATGGTTGATGAACCATGTACACCCAATGATCAACTATATATGTAAATTGTAATGCAATAAGGGTTACTAACATGTGAAGCATGTGTAGCCCACATCAACTAAACCTGCATGGCTGCATGCACCTAGAACCCAAGCAAAGCTTACAATGTTAGGATGTGTTCAAGAGTTCTTCATTAATTCAAAGATTTTGTGAGGTTCCTTGCAAAATCCATTTTTGTGCACATTCTGCAATCAATCATTTCATTCCATGAGATGACATCTCTTTGAGGCATTTTTTCAAACAATTCAGGTGTTTTGTCTATGATTCCACATCTTGCATATATTGTCTACTTAAGCTAGTTTTTCCTATAGTTGTTGTTATTTGGTGTTTTCAATGTTGTAGAGTCAGATTTTCCTATATTCCTGAATTTATTTTTTTGTAAAATCAAGTTTATACTATGCTCCCCCAAGTTTTAGGGACAAGGACAACAGGGGACGGTGGGACGTGTTTTTGGTATAGGGGTACTTTTGGGTCATTTTTTAGGGGATGGTAGGGGATGGCTATAAAAAATAGCGTAATTTTTAAAAATATAGAGAAATTTCAAATATTCATATCAGAACATTGATAAAGCATTCATCATAGGATTTGTAGAAGATTAATACATAACATTAGACTTGAATTGAGATTTCACATAAAAACTAACAAAAAAAGTAACAAAATTCAAATTCTTTTATTGTTAATGTGCATACATATTAAATAAGAATCATAGAAAAATGCCCAAAGGCTTCAAGTTTCAACTATAAAAATGAGAAAAACATAGAAAATATATGGCTATCCCTAATTAGCAGATGCAACTGGTAGGTTTGTATCAAAATTGGAGCTCAAGTTTGTGTCACTGTTAGACACAAAGGGAGGGGGAATTTTTTGGGTCTCCCAAGTCCCTAAAACATTTCCAAGATGGGGAAGAGGGTACCAAGGTAGGGGACGTGTCCCCGTGCAACACTGAGTTTATATGGTTTGGGGTTTCAAGGTGGGGTTTTACCTTACCACAGAAAACCTCTGTGGTTGGGACATAGGTAGACACCCCTCTTGCTGATTACACCTTATCATCTACTAGAAACATCTGGGTGACTCCTAGCAATGTTATTGTGATGGATTGAGGGGGAAAACAATAACAAAGGTCATTGTGATAGTAAAGTGGAGGTTGGTATGTACACTATTTAAGTCTTGTAAGATTCTAACCTAGAATCTAGAGGCACCAATTAGGAAAACCCTAGTCTGAGCCTTCATAAAAAAGTTTGCAATACCAATACATAAATGTAAAAATGTATTTGATTTTGACTTGTATATCTGAATAGCTCTATTTCTTCTTGAATTAAACATTTAAAAACTGGTGCAGGAGCACCGAGGTATTTGTGAAATGTTGATTCATGGAGGTCTTAGGCTAGTTTGAGATTTGAGTCTAGAAGTCATTAATAAGGTCATGATTGACCAATTCATATTGTAAGCATGTGTAGGAATAATGAAGAGTGTTGGAGGTGGTGGCAGAGCTGGGAGAGGTCGGTAATGTCATTTTTCAATAAACCCTACCCCAAACTAGTGTAAAGTGAGGGGTTTTAGTTACAGAGGTTAGATGAGAGTTTTCCCATCTAAAAATTGTTGATTGATTGTTGAGTGGTTCATTGTGAGATAAAGTAAAAAATCTGGGTCTATAGACCTACTAGATGAGTTAAAGAGTTTTTGCAAAGGAGTGATTTGGAAGAGTTTTGTGAATTAGTTGGTTGTTTGAATCAACTTGTTTTGTGATGATTTTTTCAAATCCAAATTGCTTTTCATCAAAAAATTTCCATCATATTGAAGCTTGATGGGAAGAAGGGTCCATTGAGAGAACTCAAGGGGTGTTACTTGCTAGGAGGAGAGAGGTTGTGGAGAACTTGTTGGCTTGGAAAGTGACTGAGCTCACCTTCCTTGTATTGAAGAGGATGTACCAGGTATGTATTTCCTCAATTAGGATTAAATTATAACTAATGGTTTTGTTATGAGATGGTGTTGATGACAAATCATATAACTATGATAGTTGAAATTATTTTGGTGGTCATATGACATTATTTCTTAGAACATTTATAAAGAAAGTATAGATTAAAGTTTGTTGTGCAGAAGCAGTGAGTAGGCTACATTCCTCTGCTTGCCTCAAATCTTGATTTGGGTGATTAGGACAGAGGTATAATTCCTTATGTTACCTTACACTTGTTCCTTCTATTACCTCACACTTGTTCCTTCTATTTCCTCACACGTGTTCCTTCTGTTACCTCACACTTGTTCCAGTCATGTAATCACCTTGATGACTATTACCTCACCCATGTTCCAGTCATGTATTTACCTTGATGACTGACTAACTTGTTTTTAGGGCTTACAACTTACAAGATAAATGAAGGTCCTTTGACCTTTTAGAGCATCTATGATAATTTAATCACATCAACAAAAAACCATGGAAGGATTTAAGTACTTAGGGTTTTGTTGAAGATATCACTGTACTATTTGAAGATTTTGGTTTGTACCTATTTTAAGCCAGATGTTATGCTTTTGGCCTTGAGATTGAGTGGGACTCTCAAAACTTACATTTTTTTGTCCTGACAATAGACTTTTAGTATGATATGGTTAAGATGGTTTGATTGAGAATTTGAGAACAACAAAGGATAAGCCTCAATATTTTATGTCATTTAAAGATTGGAATAAATATTATTGGGAAGGACAACTTAAGACCTTAGATCTGCACCAATTATATATCAGCTAGAGGCCTAACCTATACCTCATGTAACTCTCCATGACTATAAATATGATCTTCAAATTAGAAATATATACATTCTAGGCAATATTTATTGGTTTAGTAGATACTTAGGGAATGTGTAAACATGATAGTGAATACCTTGAACTATTTAGCTTTATCTACTAGTTACTTCTAATCAACTAAGAACATTTATATTTCAATTTAAAATAAAATTTCAATATTGAGCTTCAAAATTTAGACAATTGCCACCTGCACTGCACATAAATGGAGGCACCCTTTTAACACATTTATTTTATTATGCTTTCATCTCCTTATTTTGAAAAAAAAATTGATTTCAGTGTTCTATCCCATGGATTAGTTCTTTTTTTTGTGTTGAACAAAAATCAAACACTAAGCTTTAGTGTCATGTTGGATTGTCAAAAAGCTACAATGTGAAAATAACTTCTTGAGAGTCTTCATTCTATTCTATCTTTGCAACTTTGTTCTTTCCAAATTTATTTTCACATACTAACAGTGACCATGAAAAAATTATTGCAGGAGTGGGAGGTTATTCTTACCTATATGAGCCACTTTGGTGGGCAGGCATGATTACCAATAAGTGCTTATTACTTAGTAAATCAGGTTTAGGTGACAACTAGAGAATATTAATGTTTGAAAATTGACATAAATTACTTGCATTCAAACTATTAATTTCCTTATTTACAATATTTTTTGAGATTATAGTTGTATGGCTGGAGAGTTTATATATTCATTGTTTTCAAAATTCATAGTTTATCTACAGTGACTTCACTTCCAGTACTTAACAACTATTTCAGAATCAAAATTTTCACTAAAAATTACATTCACCATCTTTTACGAATAACTACTAACTACCCTGCAAACCAAAAACTCCTTTTTGTTGCCCACGGTTTGGTAAAACCCCCAAAAACTAAGTACAGACAACAAAAAAACTCAAATTCATGGCAAAGGATTATGTTAACTATAGAGTTGCAGATGAGCTACTCACCATAGTTTCCATAGAGGTCCCATTCTTCTTCCTCTTCCTCTGAGGTCGCTGCTCCAATTTCTCCATCTACTCCAACTTCAGCCACTTCACTTCAGCCTTTGTCTTCTTTACCACTGCTTCAACCTCTATTAATTCCACAATCAATTTCAGAGCCTCCCACCCGCATTTTTCTCCCTCTCTCCATCTGGCTTTACATTTTCCTTCTGGCCATTTCACAAGGGGTACGTATTTGAATGTTTCTTCATCCTCTTTTCTTTCAATTCCCTCATCGATATCCATCCCAACTCCCAAAATTGTCCATTCCAATAGTGAGTCCAAGTTGTTCAGATAATCCTTATGCACCAATGTCTTCATGACCTTTTTCATAACTTCAATCAGCTCTTCCAAATCTAAGCCCCAAGCCATTATGAGAAAATAAATGTCCAAATTAGTTTTGTACCTGTACGTGAGTTGGTTGAATCCTCTTCCCATAATTAGTTGCACTGACTACACTAATCATTCATTGATGTACATGAAACACCCCATCAGTCTCTTTACTGATGGTTCTCCATAAAAGTGTGAGTTGTTTCTTCATTTTAAGCATGAAACCAACCTCCATCACCTCTGCAGAGACAAAGCCACCACCTCCTATACAACGTTTTTACACCTATTGTTCGCCACAGTAGAGGAGCATCGAGTAAGTAATGCCTCGAGAATATAATGAAATAATGAAATGAAATAATTTAATAACTTCTTTCACATTCCTTTCCATAAATGCTCACCATATGTCATTCATCACCTCCACTTGAATCCACACACTTCTCTCATTCACTTCAAGAATTAAAACTTGCAAGTACTCCATTTTAGAGCTCCCTAAATGCACCACCCGTTTCAGTCTTGTCATCAGGGGAGAACATTAATTTCAAATATCTCGATGATGCCTCAAGATGTCACATCAGTTAGAATAATCATTATCGCCATATCAGTGAGACTGTGATTCTTATTCCACTAATAGCCACCTTCTCCACCGATGAGAAAATTTCCTTAGGTCTATAGGCGGGATGCTAGATAACATCACCCCGATGCACCCCAACTCCACCGATATACATTATGCACTTGATAATCCATGATTATATTGGGCCATCGGGGGAATGCATACATTTTTTCCACCGATGTTCATGTGTCACAATAATGTGCTTAATTTTTTGACTCTATCGGTCTATTGGGGAGAGCGCCTTAGGAGTCAGCCTGATAGGGTATTGTTACACCGATACTAGGTTATGAGTTGCTTTCATTAGGCCATTGGTGAGGCTATAATGGGGGTTCTTCTAATGAGGCATTGTTAGGTTGATAGTTCTAATTTTTATTTAGGGACAGGGAAAGATTTATGGAGCCTCATACTATTATGGTCTCATGCCTACTATTATGCTTTTGATAGATTTTTTCCAAGGTAGTGAACTATTTGAAAAAATGCTTTGGTAGACATGAATGGAAAATGTGGTAGAATAGACAAGGCAATGAACTATTTGAAAATATGCCTCAAAGAAATGTGGTCTCATAGAATGCCATGACAAGAAAATGCAATTGGAAGCTACTCCTAGTTTTTAGTTATGCAATGTGAAGTAATTGCATAACTACTTAGGTTGACTTTGTAAAAACTATATTATTGTAATTGAAATTTTGTCATCTATCAACATCTAGTTATTAGTTATGCAATGTGAAGTAATGCTTTGAGTTTGAAAGGTGTGAAATGCAATGTAATCAAAGATATGAATATAAAATACATA